>PVLC010000216.1:0-98762 GCA_004027655.1 Graphiurus murinus | reverse complement strand
TAATGATAATGATACCAAATTTTCTTGGTGAAAAGCCCAAGGAGAATTTTTCTTTTTTCTTTTTTGTGGTACTGGGGACTGAACCCAGGAGCATTCTACCCCTGAGGTATACCCCCAGCCCTATTTTATTTTTTATTTTGAGACCTCATCTCACTAAGTTGCAGAGGACCTTGCTAAATTGCTGAGGCTGGCTGTAAATCTGCGATCCTCCTGTTTCAGCCTCCCAGTGCTGAAATTACAGGTGTGTGCCTTCACACCTGGCCCAAAGAGATAATTTTTCTAACCATCATCCTTATACAACCCACCTGGGCATCTAGCAAACCACCTGGGCCCTTCTACTTTGTAAATCATTGCTGGCAATAAAGCCTCAGCAACGAGCGTCAGCTGCTGGCTGTGCTGACATGGTCAGGATAGCCAGTGACACTGTGGTCCTTGTGTATTTGCCCAACAGCGTCTACTCACATCACGAGGGCAGAACACCACTTCCTTTGGCTGTAGCCACTGCTAGAATAAGTTAGCAGAATGACTGTTTCCTCACACTGCGCTACAAGTTTGTAACCAGTAACTGGGTGGGGGTTGGGAGTTCCCCATAGAGGAGGAATAAAGAAATTTAATATCTATTATACCAAGAAACAATAAAAGGGCAGTTTTATAATTCTTCTAAAGTAGAACACACAGGCATGAGCCATGAGCTGACTGACTCATCTCCATGGTCTTCACTGCGAGTCCTCCAACTGCCAGAGTTTCAAGTCAGCTGTCTCCTCACAGGGGCTCTTCCAACAGCATGTTAGTTTTAGAAAAGTGTCCTGTACCTCTGAGAAACAGGCCCTGACACTATCTCCGCTAATGTCAATCAGGAGTCTTTCTGGGAGAGCTACACTGTATTTAGTACACTGGGGCACAAGTGCTAAACCAAGTCTCAAGCCTGTGTACAAATCCTAACTTACCAGCTGTGTAATCTTAAGTAAATAATTTAACCTTTCTGAGTCTGTTTTTTCATTTGTAAAATGAGAATAATCCCCTCTGCCTTACAGAGTTCCAGAGAGATTAAATGAGGGAACCCATACAATGTGATAAATATGGTACCTGAAACCCAAAAAGCAGTTAATAAATGTGAGCGTCTTCCCTCATTCTGGTGGGAGTGGGAGGTAAGTGAAGAGCCACCATGGATGGAGCAGGCCACAAGGAGGTCTCAATACAAAGGAAGAAGAAAGCAGCCTGTGGGAGAGAAAGTACAGAAACTGACAGTGAGCTGCTTCTGCCCCTTCTGTACTTGAGAAAGTTACAAAATGTGAGTGAGAGAGGCTGCCCCAAGTACATAAAGCAAGTCTGTTTGCAAAGGGAGGAAATAGCACAGAATGAAGATTGTAAGTTGTTTGAAGCTTCTTCCCTAATTACCACTCATAATGAAAATTTAATTGCCAAGTTAAAAGTAAATTTCACTTTCTCTGTCAGAGAATCTCTGCAGAAACTGGCACATTTTGTTTGAACAGGAAATCAAAGTTACTTTAATGCTTAAATGAGATCTAAGCAGCTGCAGATGTTTCCCTGGGAATAACAAGCTTCAAAACTCTGCCCTACTGGGCTGCAGCAACTCAAGGCTGCAGGGAGAAAGAAAAACTGTTTTAAGCAGATGCTCTTTTTGGACGTGGTTTGTTCTCCTTCATGCATTGGAAAACTGGTCCTCAATGTGGTGGTGTGAATTGGTGGACCTGGTGGGAGGTGCTTAGGTCGATGGGGTAGTGCCAGTGGAGAGGATTAATGTAGTTCTTGCAAGACTAGCCATGTCCCAGACTCTCTTCCCATCTGGATGTAATCTCACATGCACATGCTCCTGCCATGATGTCACCTGTTGATAGGTACTAACCAGGGGCCAAACCAATGAGGTGTCTCCATCTTAAACTTTCAGTCTCCAAAACCATGAGCTAAATAAATCCCTTTTCTTCATAAGTAGCCTGCTATGGGTATTTTATTATAGTGGTGAAAATATGACTAATACAGCTGAGTAACCAAAAGGGGTGGAGATTCAAATCCCAAGGGAGGGAGATGGGGACAGGGTGGTACAGAGACAGGGTCTCTGATATAAAGGAGCTTACTACAGAGTAGGAGAGAGCCAGGAAACATCTCAAGATTAGAAAAAGCAGCCAGGCATGGTGGCACACACTTGTAATCCTAGTACTTGGGAGGCTAAGATAGTAGGATCATAGGTTTGCGGCCAGCCTCAGCAACTTAATGAGACCCTGTTTAAAAAAAAAATAGGAGCTGGTCGTGGTGGCGCACGCTTGTAATCCCAGCATTTGGGAGGCTGAGACTGGAGGATCCGGGTTCGCGGCTAGCCTCAGCTACCTAGTGAGGCACTCCGCAACTTAGTGATACTCAGTTTCAAAATAAAGAATAAAAAATAGGGCTGGGGATGTAGCTCGGAGGTAGAATGCCCCTGAGTTCAATCCCCAGTACCACACACACAAAAAAAATAAATAAATAGGGCAGGGAGTGTAGCTCAGAGGTAGACCCCCCCGGGGGGTTCAATCCCTAGCACCCCCCAAAAAAAGATTAGAAAAAGCAATTAAGCAACCTTCAGGTCATGGAAAAATAGTAGGAAACAAAAACATAACCACCTTGAAGGGTACTTTCACACCCTTGCCTTTGTGACCCACGTGAGTATCAGGGAAGACAGTTTACCTGTAAGGTGCTGGTGAGGAAGTTGTCTTGGGAGACAATGTCCACAAAGAAGTCCGCAGGGATCTCACCAAGCTGGTGGTACAGGATAGAGATGAGGTTGATGTACAAGGTGTGGTGCTTCACCATGGCTGCCTCTGACCGGCAGAGGAGGTTCAGGAGCCGCTTCCAGTGCTCAAATGCCTCGTACACATTGCCCAGCAGGAAGCACACAAAGGCAAACTGGAGTTCGCCTAAAAGGAGCAGAGAGAAGAAATGACCCTGAGGGTGATGAGGAATATCAGCTGATTCTACCCTATGTGATTCCTCAGTTCCACTGGACCTCAGCAACAGGGGTCTTTTATCCTTGTCACCCCAGCAGAGCCTAGCTTGGAATTTGGTACCTACTAGGGGTTCAGTAAATGTTTGCTGAACTGCTATAAATTCAAGCCATTGGAGATTGAACTGTGGCTCTGGATTTCTATGAAATTAGACTGCACTTTACTTTTTATTTTTTAAGTCTGGTACTGGGGGTTGAAAACAGGGGCATTCTACCACTGAGCTAGACCCCAGCCCTTTTTATTTTTTATTTGGAAATAGGATCTTGCTAAGTTGCTGAGCCAGGCTTCAGATTTACATCCTGCTGTTTCAACCTCCCAAATACTGGGATTAAAGGCATGCGCCACGATGCCCAGTTTGCCTAGAATTTGAAAAATTTACAAAATGTGCCTATATATAATACCCAGTGGATCCCAAACCGGCTTGCCCACCAGAATTATTAGGGGAGCTCATTAAAAGTTAAGCTGTCCAAACCTCGCCCTCAGATTTTGGTTGAGTTGACATGCTGGCCCAAGATTCGTAACTCTAACAAGCTCCCAAATGATTCTGATACAGATAACCAAGTCCTAGGTCAGGGTCATGCTGCATTACACTGCACAACCTTCAGCCCAACTTCACAAAGTGACCAGGGAAAGTATTATGTCCCCCATTTTATATATGAGGTCAAGGGCTTGCCTAAGATAGCATATCAAATGCTTTGTAATGTGAACCATAGAAAAACAGACTCCCTACTGGGTAGGAATACTTTTAGTGCCTCCCAGAACAAGAAAACTTGAGAGCCAGGTGTGGCGGTGCACACTTGTAATCCCAGCATTTGGGAGACTGAGACTGGAATCCGGGTTCAAGGCCAGTCTCAGCTACTTAGCACTCCGCAACTTGGTGAGACCCTGTTTCAAAATAAAGAATAAAAAATAGGACTGGGGGTATAGCTCAGAGGTAGAATGCCCCCGGGTTCCATCCCCAGTACTGAAAAAAAAAAAAAAAAAGGAAAACCTGAGAGTACTTATTCCAGAGCCAGTCAGCTTACTTGTGTTTATTTAATCACAGAGCTCTGATTTAATCTCTAGGAAGAATTGGTAGCTAAGAGCATGGGCTCTGGAGCCCAACTGCCTCAATTCAAATCTTAGCTCTACCACTTTAGCAGCTACTCGACCTTAGGCAAGTTACTTAATCTATTTATGCCTCAATTTCCTTATTTGAGAGTTGTAGTGAAAATTAAATAAATTGATACAGTATATGTAAAACATTCAGAATAAAACTTGACACAAAGCAGAACTCAGAAAGTATTAGTAGCTCGGTATGGTGGCGCATACCCGTAATCCCAGTACTTGGGAGGCTGAGACAAGAGGATCACAGGTTCAAGACCAGCCTCAGCAATTTTGCAAGACTCTCAGCAACCTAAAGAGACCTTGTTTAAAAACAAAAAATAGCCTAGAGGTAGAATGACTCTGGGTTCCATCACCAGTTACTCTCCTCTCCTGCCAACACACACAAAGTGTTAGTTACTATTCCCAATTTCCACTGATGCCTGTCTCAAACAGAGACCTTGTGATTCACAGGCAAGAAACCAGATCTCTGGCGGGCACAGATACACTACGGATGACCAAAGAAAGACATTCTCTCTGGCTTCAAAGGCAACTATACACTTAATGAGAAGTACATTCGTGTGGGCTATAAAAAGAACAGATTAGCACACCACCAAATACCTCCTTAAATGCACAGTGCTTGATCTGTCACCTTCAGAGACCTGGAAAAACTAGTTTCCTGTTCCCAAGCTTGTGGAACCAAATCTGATTTGTGTGACTAGCACCTAGTCTAGATACTTGTGGATGTTTGGCCAATATTTTCAAAATACAGTAAAATTTTCTTGGTGTAATGATTTACTTCTCAAGTTGTCTTTACTTGGTTAGTTTGTGAAACTATTTGGAAATAGGGTCCAAATAGTCTTACAAATAGTTTCTTTGCATTTAGGCCACTTATTTAAATTTGCGAATTTCCACCCAGCCATAGTGGTGCACACCTATGATCCCAGGACTTGGGAAGCTGAGACAGGAGGATCGCAGGTTCGAGGTCAGTGCACAGTAACTTAGCAAGACCTCGTTTCAAAATGAAAAAGGCTGGGGGTATAGCTCAGACATAGATAGGCCCAGTTCAATCCCATTTAACTGGAATGGTCTTTGCTAAAACACCATGTTCAATACTACTGAAGAAGCAGGGCGTGATAGGGTAGACTTTAAATCTCAGTACTTGGGAGGCTGAGACAGGAGGATCACAGGTTTGAAATCGGCCTCAGCAATTTAGTGAGACTTTCAATAACCTAGCAAGACTGTAAAAAAAAAAAAAAAAAGAAAAGAAAGAAAGAAAAAGAAAAAAAGAAAGGGAGCCAGGTGTGGTAGCCCATACCTGCAATCCTAGTACTTGGGAAGCTGAGAAGGGAGGATCACAGGTTCAAGGACAGCCTTAGCAAGTAGTGAGACTCTCACCAACCTAGTTAGACCCTGTTTGAAACTAAAAAGAAAAAAATAGGGCTGGGAGTGTAGCTTGAAGGTAGGATGCGGCCAGGTTCAATCCTCAGTACCAAAATAAATAAATAAAGGGGGGGTTGGGGTATAGCAAGACCTCTCCTGGTAACATGCACTATAGGATAATAGCATTCAACAATTTTAACCCTAAACAAATGAATAAGTACACACAAGGATGTTCATTATTCCACAAGTTCTGAAACGGAAAAAAAAACTTTTTTTTGTGGTACTGGGGATTGAACCCAGGGCATTCTACCTCTGAGCTACACTCCCAGCCCTATTTTATTCTTTATTTGGAAACAGAGTCTCACTAAGTTGCAGAGGGTATCGCCAAGTAGCTGAGGCTGGCCATGAACCTATGATCCTCCTGTCTCAGCCCCCAAGTACTGGGATTACAAGCGTGCGCCATCACACCCTGCCTAGCCAGGTTTAGGAACCACTGATCTAGAAAACCCAGATGTACCCCTTATTCTAAAACACCCCGAGTAACATCCCCAAACGTCTTGCTCCTCACCAAGCACATCCTGGTGGTTGCTAGGGAACTGCTTGCTGAGCACAGTTTCCAGAGCATAGCTTAGGTCCATACTGTGCCTGGTTATCTCTGCCGGTGTTGCACCTGCTGGGAACATCTGCGTGGGCAGCTCTGAGAAGCGGATCTCTGTCCCAGCTTTGGGCTTCATCTCAGGTAGCCGGGCCAGGCCCTCTTGGTAGCTTTTGCACTCAGTGCCACAGCGGGGAAGATTCTGCCCCACCCGGTCCTTGGTGTGCCTCATAGAGAGTACAGGCAGCACGTCTGAGAAGGCACAGATCTGGCGACTCTCAGGCTGCAGCTTCTCCATTGTGGCCTCGCTGACGAAGCTGGTGAGTGAGATCCATTTCTTGAGTGTGTCATAAGGGTAAGGTCCCAGAAATTGGTCTAGCTCTGGGAGATTGGCCCTCATGGCTTCCACTTCAGCCTCTGGGGCTGGAGACAAGTCTACCTCTTCCCGAACTGCATTCCAGCGCAGGACTGTCAGTCCCCGCTGCTGTAGGTTAAGGAAGAAACCCGTACGAGGGCCAACCTCCCTGGGATTGGCCTTGTCCACAGAGCTGTAGTGGAGGAAATGGATGCCCGGTGGAATCATCTTCACACCCCGGAACTTGGGGCCCACTTCCCAGGAGTTATAGTCAATGCCAAACTCTGTCCCCTTGGGCATATTCAGGATGACCACAGTGGCCCCTTCAAAGAAGAGGTGCTTGGCTAGCTCCGGATCCATCTGCATGGTAGCCATGGGGTCAGTGGTGAGCAATCAAAAGGAGAATCTTTTCTTTCTTATCTCCAAGAACAGCTGAAAAAGAAAGAGTTCATCAGAATTTGGGGAAGGCTGCTTCCTTTGCTGAGCTGTCTGTATGCACCAGATATTGAATTAGACTCTGGAATAATTATCTCCTTTAATCTTCATGGCAATCTAGCATCTGTTTTATAGATGAGGAAAAGAGGATCAGTGAGAAGAGGATTTCTGTGTTTTTTTTTTTTTTTTTGCGGTACTGGGGATTGAACTCAGGGGCATTCTACCTCCGAGCTACACCCCCAGCCCTATTTTTTATTCTTTATTTTTGAAACCGAGTCTCACTAAGTTGCGAAGTGCCTCACTAGGTAGCTGAGGCTGGCCGAGAACCCGGATCCTCCGGTCTCAGCCTCCCGAATGCTGGGATTACAAGCATGTGCCACCACGCCCGGCTGGATTTCTGTGTTTTGAATTAAGAAACAAGAATACTCACTTTATAGCTAGAAAGACAACAGTTAGAGAAAAATGATATGCTAAAGATCACACAAGGCCCAAATTAAAACCTATGTTCTTGGCCAGGCATGGTGGAGCATGCCTGTAATCCCAGTACTCGGGAGGCTGAGACAGGAGGATCACAGGTTCAAGGATAGCCTCAGCAAGTAGTGAGACTCTCATTAACCTAGAGAGACTCTGTCTCAAAATAAATAATAAAATAGGGCTGGGGTGTACCTCAGAGGTAATACTAGGTTCAATCTCCAATACCACAAAATAACCCAACCCAAAACAAAACAAAACCCCTATGGTTTTTGGCCCTGCAGGCCAGTGGAGGTTTTTTCAGTACTGGGGATTGAACCCAAGGGCATTCTACCACTGAGCTACACCCCTAGTCCTTATTTTTTAACTTTGAAATAGGGTCTCACTAAATTAGCACACAGTAGCCTGGAACCTTCGATCCTCCTAGCTCAGCCTCCAAAGTACTGGAATTACAGGCATGTGCCACCACACCCAGCTGGACTGTTATTTTTATTGCCCACTCTTAGGATCTTTTCTTATGTGTCCCTCTCACAACAGAAGATGAGGGTGTGAAAAGCTTGCTTGGTTCATTCTAAACTAAAACTATGCCAAAATCCTCTTAAGCTGTAATTCTGCCTGAAACCTGTCACTGGAGAGAACCAGAAGATTTGAAAAGGATGATTAAATCAAGTGCGCATCTAATTTCCTATCAGCATCTATAACTGACAAAAGGTTTGAGGAGTGGAGAGTTTTTTCCATCACAAATCCTCCTTCTTTATTTTTGGTGGTACTAGGATTGAACCCAGGGACATTCTACCTCCAAATTACACCTCCAGCTCTATTTTATTTTATTGTTTGGAAATAGGGTCTTGCAATGTTGCTAAGGCTAGTCTTGAACCTTCCATCCTCCTGTTTCAGCCTCCCAAGTATGGAGATTACAAGCATGTGCCATCACACCTGGCTCCTCTTCTTTTTTACTTATTTAAAAACCCCTAAATTCCAGGGAGTGAAGCAACTTCCCAACTTCTCAGCAGCTCTGTACCATTCATCCAGATTGGATTTAGGTGGCAGGAGGGGCCTAGAATCTGTATTTAGGAGAACTTAGAATACTTATTTTGTCTACCCTGGAATTTCCCTGAGGACACACTGCTAAAAAATCTCTGTAGGCAGTCTCTGTGGTATTCGTAAGAATGGTTCAGACATGAACTAATTTAAAATAATCAATTATCTCACTTTCTAGTCCTAAGTCACCTATCTATTCAATTTGCCAAATACCCAGTGAGTGCCTGCAGTATGCTAGGATGTTTGCTAGACCCCCAAATAAATACCCTCCAGACACTTCCAATCCAGCAGGAGGTATAAAATTTCACAAACAGAAAAACCAACTGCTTGTTTAATTCCATTTACTCTATTCTAAACAAATAAAGCAGTGTGGGAAGACCAATTCCTTTTAAAAAATGTCAGGAGCATATTTTATCGTCTTTACCCAAAAACTACAACAAATGTCTCTCATTCTGAATCAATCCTTTATTTTTTTTCAAATTGTAAGTCACAACCTATAATGGGATAAGAAATCAATTTAGAAGGTTGTGACCAACATTACTTTTTTTTTTAAGTGAAAAGGGCAGAATTTTAAAAATATCAAAATGCACCACAAGTAGTAGAGACAAGTATTATTTTGTGTGTGTGTTTGGCTGCACATAAAATGTATTTGTTACTATAGGTCAGAGTCAAAAAAAGTTTGAAGCCAGGCATGGTGGCACATGCCTGTAATCCCAGTAATTAGGAGGCTGAGACAGGAGGATCACAAATTTGAGGTCAGACTCAGCAACTTAGTGAAAACCTCAGCGATTTGGTGAGGCCTGTCTGTTTGTTTATATGTGGTGCTGGGGATTGAACCCAGGGGCTTACTACCTCAGAGCTACACCCCCAACCTTATTCTATTTTTTATTTTGAAACAGGGTCTCACTAAGTTGCAGAAAGCCTGACGAGGTTGTTGAGGTTAGCTTCAAACATGCAATCATACACTCTCAGTCTCCTAAGTATTGAGAGTACAGGCCTGTGTCACCATGCTCTGCTGTGGCCCCGGGTTTTTTTTTTTTTTTTTTTTTTTTTTGGTGGTACTGGGAATGAAACCCAGAGGCATTCTACCTCCATGCTACATCCCCAGACAGATTTTATTTATTTGCAAACAGGGTCTCATTAGGTTGCTGAGAGCCTCACTAAATTGCTGAGGCTGTTCTCCAACCTGTGATCCTCCAGTCTCAGACTCTCAAGTACTAAGATTACAAGCGTGTGCCACCACACCCAGCTTTGAGGCCCTGTTTTAATAAAAATAAACACACACAAAAAATTGGGCTGGGGGTGCAGCTTGAAGATAGAATGCCCCTGGATTCATCCTCAATAGTCCCCTCCCCCCCAAAAAAGTTTGAAAGCCACTGCTCTAAGTATTTGTATCTTCATCTTCCTAACCATAATTTGCAACTAGAAAAGTATTTAATGGAACTGGGTATGGTGGCACATACTTGTAATCCAGTACTTGGGAGACTGAGACAGGAGGAACGCAGGTTTATGGTCAGCTTCAGCTACTTAGTGAGGCTCTCCACAACTTAGTGAGACCCTGTTTCAAAATAAAGTAAAACAAGACAAAACAAAACAATAGTGCTGGGGGTGTAGCTTGGAGGTAGAATGCCCTTAGGTTCAATCCCCAGTTACACACACACACACACACACACACACAGTATCTAATATTTGCTGAATAAACAGAAATTCCATTTGAATAACTGCTCATGGATTAGCCATCTTCCTTTGGGGCATCTGTGTACTGTGTACTCCTTTTTTTTTTTTTTTTGTGGTGCTGGGGATTGAACCCAGGGGCATTTTACCTCGGAGCTACACCCCCAGCCCTATTTTTTATTCTTTCACTCTAATTCTACCACCTTCAATTCTCTTCACTTTATCTCCAGCATCTGGTACATGATCTGGCACAAAGGACAGGCTGGGACAGGGTTTACCAAATACGCACATAACTCTTCAGCATATCAACCTGCCTCAGATACAGTTCTGAGTCCCCTCACTGTCCTGGAATGCAGAAAGTCACATCTATCCAGTATCTCCACATTTACCCTCTTTCTTCTCCCTAATTCAAAACACCCTCACCCAGAGAGTGCCTGCCCCTCAATCCATTCTCTATTCAACAGTCAGAGGGACCTTTTCAAAATGCCCACCATATTACCACCACCACACTTAGTCCAGAGTGGCTTTCCATGTGGCTCTAGAGAAACCGATATTCATACTATGACCTACAGAGCCTGCATGGTCTGACCCTTGGCAACCCCTCCAACTTTTTTCATATCATGCTCCCTGACAAGCTCTCTCTTCCAATCCACACATGGCCTCTTTCCGATCAAGTGGAAGAAAACTCTCCCCACTGCACTTTGTCAAATCATTTTTCTGATCCCAGCTCAAAATTCACCTCTTCAGTTAGGTCAGGTGTCTTGTCATAATACTCGAGATGCCTTTACGTTTTCATTTTAATCACAGGATTGCAATTTTGCACGGTTGATTGTCACTGCCACGAGACTTGAGTTCTTTTGTAACCCTCGCACATACCAAACGCGTAATAAACATTTATTTAATAAAAATATAATATCCATCTTGTACACCAGAAACAAAGGCTCGTCTAGGGAAAACACCTTACCTAAGTCACGCAGTCTCTCAGAACCAGGTCGGGTGCAGCTGAGGTCTCCAGTCCCCGAGCTCTACAGTTAAGGGAAAAGAGAAGTTACTCCGTGTGCCCCGGAAAGCTCCGGCGAGGGTCTCTGGGGGCTTTTTCTCACAGAAACAGGCCTCCAGAGGTACCAGCGTCCCACTACCGGCCCGACCCGCAAGAGGCCGCCCCAGCGACGTGCGCGCAGTTCGGGGTACGCCGCGATTCCAAGCCGAGAAAGGGAGCAACTTAGCTACACAACAAAACCAGAGGAAGAAAAAGAAGTGGAAACGCCACACCGACCTCTTAAACCCGCCTTCTGGAACTGCGGAATTGCACCGGAAGTTTCGCGCTTTGGCGTCCGGTGGGAGCTACGGGGAAAGTGGACCGGCGGAACCCTTGGTCGCAGAAGAAACGGTCCGTGCCTGCAGGTTCTGTCCTATCAAATGTTGCTTTTTGCAACACTTACATTTTTCGGGGTTTGTTCGTTTGTGTGTGTGCCTCAGCGTCATTCTACCTCCGAGATACACTCCCAGCCCTATTTTATTTTTATTTGGAAGCAGGGTCTCACTAGGTTGATGAGTCTCACTACTTGCTGAGGCTGTCCTCAAACCTGCGATCCTCCTAACTCAGCTTCTCAAGCACTAGGATTACAGGCGTGTGCCAGCACTCCTGAATAAGTTTTTCGTTTTACCTCCTGAATTGTGGATAACAACTATCATTAAATTATGTCTCATATCTCCATCCAGAAATATATCCACCAGCCACAGTCCTTTGGTCTCAAACAGTCATGGTCACTAAAGTGCCAACCACGTTATGGCTACTCAGAACTTAGGTGCTCAGTCATAGTCCTCTTCAGCCAATCAGTGTCGGAGCTGGCCCATTATCACCCAGTCTCAGTCTTCTAGTCACACTCAGCCCTAGGCAAGAACCTCAGGAACCCCCATCTTGAGGATGTGGCAGCAGCAGCAACCATTTCAGTTCCTCTGGTTGTGATCACCCAGTGTCCTGCAAGCCTGAGTCACGCTATAAATGTTACACTGAGGAAAGGAACCTGCCTGTCTTGCTCTGCAGTTTCCCTGTAATACACCACAAAGCCATCTTAGTATGTTATGCATTTAGTTAATAATGACAGTATATAAAATGCCATTAATAAACAGCCTTTATTTATGCGCCTCCCCCTGTGCTAGGTGGTTGTATCAGTCAGGATCCCACCAAAGAAGCAGTTTCCGTAGGGAATAGATGTTATTGGCCTATGTGATTGTGAGGGCTGGGTCGACAACACCTAAACCTGTAAGGCAGGCCACTCGGATATTGTTTCTAATCCTTATATTAACCTTGGTAAATAGGAATCAGTAGTCTCAATCTACAAAAGAGAAAGCTGAGGCCCGGAGAAGGGTTATACAGCCAGAAAGTGGCAGAGCTAGGATGTAAACCAGAGTCTGACTAGTTGTTCTTATCCCAGTGTGCTGCTCCTTGGCTTGTCTGTGACGTTCCCTCAGTGATAGCTGAACTCGCCAATCTGTCTCAGTCAAATCATTTCTTAGGAGGTTGCAGATTAGGCCAGGCCCTGCAGTCATGGTTAATCACCATGAATGGCTGCAGGATTAACCAGAGGCAGCGTCCGCAGTCTTGCACATCAATCTCGGCCTGTACTGTCAGTTCCATTTCCTGCATGAAGAAGCTCAGCTGAGCTCTGTGGTCTGGTCTCAGAGCTCCCTGTGCAAGGAGGCTCACCATCATCTCAGTGACTCCAGAGCATTGAACACTGGACACAGAAGATACAGATGATGGCCCGGGAATGCCACTTTGTAGGTTGCATGTCTATACAAACCAGGATTGACATTGGAGCCAGATAATTCTTTACTGTAGATCGCTGACCTGCACATTGTGGGATGTTTGGCAGCATCCCAGGGCTCTAACCTCTAGATGCCTGGAGCACCACTTGGTTGTGACAACCAAAAATATCTCCAGACATTGCTACATTGGGGGAGAGGGGATCATCCTCCTTCCTTCTGCAGTTAAGAAATGCTGATCTAGCTGGGTGTGGTGGTGTATACCTATAATCCCAGTACTTGAGAGGCTGAGACAGGAAGATTGCAGGTTCAAAGACAGCCTTGGCAACTTAGTGAGGCTCTCAAAAATTTTGTGAGACCCTATCGTCCCCCACGCCGGACCCTCAACCGTGAGGCCCCAATGGAGACGATAACTGAATGTTGCTGGTTCAAACTTCTTTTTATTATACCTCTCTCTCGCTCTCTCTGGGATCAAGGAGGTTACCCAAGCAGTAACAGTAACAATAACAGTAATCGTTCTCTTAACCCTGACAGTAACCATCTCTCTAACCGCAATCATCTCTCTCACCCCACTCTCGTTCTCCGTAGCCGTTCCTCGCAATAGTACCTCTCCAACAGACCCCCAACAACCTCTCTCTCCAGCAACCAACCATCCACCAGCAACCCACCAACCACTAGCAACCAACCAACCTCTCCTCCCAAAACCCTCTCCCTCCCGCGGGAGGTGGAGGCTCTTAAAGCCTCACAGGGCTTGAGCCACAAGGTGCCCGCATACAGCTCTCACCTGGGCAGGCCACGAGCCAGGTGTGCTGGTGCATGTGCTCTGGTGTGGTGCAGCCCTAGGATGTTACCACCTGCAGCCACTCCTGGCACTCTGCCAGGCGCCATCTAGAGGCGAGGTCTCTCTGGCCGGGCTAAGACCCCCAACAAGACCCTATTTCCAAATAAAAAATAAAAGGGCTGGTAGTTTGAAGGTAGAATGTCCTTGAGTTCCATCCCCAGCACAAAAAAAGAAAGGAAGGGAAAAAGAAAGAAATGCTGATATAAATGAACCAGTCCCAGATTATTCCCAAGATGCAGAGAGGCTAGCCTTATCTATGGAAAACAGAGGGATAGATCCAGGGGGTGTGGAGTCCTGTTTGCAAACTCCGTTCCATTCCAGAAACCCAGGAGTGACCGATTTTTTTTTTTTTCAGTACTGGGGATTGAACTCAGAGACATTCTACCTCCAAGCTACACCCCCAGCCCTATTTTTTATTCTTTATTTTAAAACAGGGTCTTAGTAAGTTGCGCAGGGCCTCACTAGGTAGCTGAGGCTGGCCAAGAACCCGGATCCTCTGGTCTCAGCCTCCCAAACGCTGGGATTACAAGTGTGCGCCACCACGCCTGGCTTCTAAATACTTTTAAAAATTTATATCCTAGCTGGGCGTGATGGCGCACACTTGTAATCCCAGCATTTGGGAGGCTGAGACCGGAGGATCCGGGTTCGAGGCCAGCCTCAGCTACCTAGTGAGGCACTCCGCAACTTAGTGAGACTCGGTTTCAAAATAAAGAATAAAAAATAGGGCTAGGGGTATAGCTCGGAGGTAGAATGCCCCTGAGTTCAATCCTCAGTACCGCAAAAAAAATAAAAAATAAAATAAAATAAAGAATAAAAAAATAGGGCTAGGGGTGTAGCTTGGAGGTAGAATGCCTCTGGGTTCCATCTCCGGTACCGGAGGATCTGAGTTCGTGGCTGGCCTCAGCTACTTAGTGAGGCGATCCACAACTTAGTGAGACCCGGTTTCAAAGTAAAGAATAAAAAAAAAAATAGGGCTGGGGGTATAGCTCGGAGGTAGAACACCCCTGAGTTCAATCCCAGTACCCCCCCCGAAAAAGGGCTGGGGGTGTAGCTTGGAGGCAGAATGCAAAAAAAAAAAAAAATATATATATATATATATATACATATATATATAATAAAGAATTTAGAATGATATATATGCAATATAACTTGAACTCTGAAAAAATACATATGCATGGGGGAAAAAAGCCTCACTTGTCAGATTTGGGGCAAGACAGAAAGGAGGCGTGGGTGAGTCACTGGGAGAGTGAAATGGAAAGTGCACACGCACCCCAGGTGGCCCAAGGAATGAGTTTAGGTTTTACATGGATTATGACTTTTCACTTTAATAGGTTTGCATTTATTTTTATGGAGGCCTCCTTTCTTTGTCAAGTGACACTAATTTTTCATTTATGGAAGTAATAGTTTTCCTTTTAAATATATTTGTTTTCCCCCACCCCCAAGTAAGTCAATTTAAAGAAAGATAAGTGGATAACGGGACAGGTGGTGTGAGGATTGGGAACATATATGAAGGTTGTGAGCCAGGCTGAAGTTGGGGATTGATGTATACATTATCACGAGGCTCCCATGGCGGGAGGTGGAAGAGACCCCAGCAGAGGTACTCTTCTCTCAGGAAGAGGGGGGACCCTGCTGTTCCTCTACACATTGCACTCCTCCAGGTCTTGGGGTCCTTACACTTACTGTTTTGTCTAGAACGGTGTCTTCCAAGGTCTTCGCCTCACTTGATCCTTCTTTTCATTTGGCTCAAAAACCACCTCCTGCGTGAGGCCCTAGCTGACCACCTGTTTTTGTTTTTTCCTGTTACGTTGGGGATTGAACTAGGGCCTGGCACATGCTGAGCATGCTCTCCACCACTGAAGTACATCCTCAGCCCTGGCCACCTTGTTTAAAGTGATCTGCCAGGTGGTGGCGCTAGCCTGTAATCCCAGTACTTGGGAGGCTGAGACAGGAGGATCACAGGTTCCAGGCCAGCCTTAGCAACTCACTGATGCTAGCATCAATTTAGCAAGACTGTTTCCAAATAAAAAATAAAATAGGACTGGGGCTGTAGTTCAGAGAGAGAATGCCACTGGGTTCAATCCTTACCAGCACAAAAAATAAAAAATAAGAATAAAAAATACAATGATCTCCTTCAGTGACCTGCCATTCCCTCCCTCTGTGTGTTTCCTTCCTGGAGTCAATCACTCCTGTCTTGGACTGGTTACCTCTTTTGTGTCTGTTTCCTCCACTAGCCTGTGAGCTCCTGGATGGCGAGGATGCTGCTTTGTTTGCCATTACCCCTGAACAGCCTAAGCCCTGGCCCGGGCCACGCTGGGAGCTCCAAACACTTGTTGAATGAAAGTGTTCTAACTTGAGATGGCTCCATTCCCGTTTTAGCCCTTCCCCCAATGCCCATTCGTACCAGCACCAAGATCAGAGAAAGGGTGAGACAGAGGAGGGAGACAGAGGGAGGCCAAGGAAGTCTGTGGTTCAGCATCAAACACATTTATTTCACTTTTATTGAGTATACAAGAACAGAGAGCACACGCATACAGCACAGAGCACTGAGGTGGGGGAGCATGGGGACGAGAGAGGAGAAAGGGGTGTGAGTAAAAAGGAACAGGACAGCATTGCAGTTGGTCAGTAAGGTGCTTTTGAAAAAAAAATATTTAGAATGATGTTGCTCATGCAATTTCAGGCCAGTCTTGGAATGTGCTTGCAGGATTCAAAAACTGAAACAGGTCCTGGCACTTCCTGTACCCTCTAATGGAAAAGAGCCAGAGAAAGCAAAATAAGAGAAAATAAAGGTCTGTATGACAGCGGGCGTGGGGGGGCACAGAGAGCATCTAGTTCCCCCTGCTTGTTTTGCAAGTGGGGAAACTGAGGCCCAAAAGGGGGATGGAACTATCCCAATGTCAGATGGTGAGTGAGGGGCTGAGCCAGGCTGGTCAACTGGGACTCTGACTGCCCTCCGGGACTTTCCCCAATATGCTGCCTGGCCTCCTGGATGGAGAGGCAGCACAGAGAAGAGGAGAAGTATAAAACAGAAAAAGGAAAAATAGGTTGAAGACAGACAAGACAAACGTTTCTACTCTCTATGGAAAGGAGGAGGGAGGAATGGTGCCCTAGATTTTAGCTTTCAGGTCCCCTCCTCCCTGCTGGCCCTGCCTGCTTCTCTGTGCAAGGAAGGTCAGAACATCCATGGGGGGGGGGGTCTCCCCAAGCCCTGGCGACCCACGAGCTAAGTCCAGTCACTTCATTGCTGCCCTTAAGCCACACACCCAGGGTCTGTACGCAAGTGCAAAGCCCAGGAGAAAATCCTCCCCTTGAGGTGTGGACAGCGTGCTCAGGGCGCCTGGCTCCTGCAAGGACTCAGCCTGAGCTGAGTGTCAGAGAGGATGGAACTATTCCAGTTCTTGGCCCAGAAAGAGTGGAAGCTCTCAAGTTGAGAAGGGCAGGAAGACAGTTCTGTGGCTTTCCCACCAGGATTGTACCAAGAACCTGGTGCAGGGAAAGTGTGCTGCAGCTCTAGGGGATGGCTGGGCCCCCTGGCCTGCGCGGGGGCTGTGGCTGACTCGGCCATCCGGGAACCTCGCTCTACTTCCCACTTGCCCACAGGGACAAAAGCTACTCTAGTTTCTTGCCCTGCTTCAGGTCAGCACCAGCTAAGTTGCTAAGGTGTATGTGATCAGGGGAACTGATAAGCAAGCCAAAGGGGTGCATCTAGGCTGGGTCCAGTCGGGGAGATCCCTGGAGGACACCCGGTGGGTTGGAGAGAGTAGGCAATGCTCTCAGATGGGCCAGACACGGCTGGGGACATAAGGGTGACCAAAGGGGCTTTCCAGGTCCCTCCTCTTTCTTCACGCTTTCTCCTTCAGCCTGAGAACAGTGCCTGACACAAGTGGGTACTCAATAAATATTTGTCGAATGCATTTATCGACTACTTTAGAAACAGGAGGTGAAACGAGACTGAGAAATTAAAAGTAGGGACATTTCCCTCAGACAGGGATACTCCCTGAGCTCAGGGAAGTGGCAAGCCTCAAGGAAGCCCAGAGGTGCCGGAGGGCAATGCCCAGCTCACAGCTCACGACGGGCTCCTCTGCGGGCTCCTGTGGTCTCAAGGCAGTTTCTGGGACTCCAAGGGCGCAGGTCAGAATTCAGATGCCGATTGCTAGGGAGGTCTTCCAAGCCAGGGTCTTATCAGAGACAGAGCCTTGGGGCACACTGCCGTTCCCCTCCACTGTTCTGGGACAGATTGAGGCCTTTGGAAACACAGCTTTGACCTAGTCCGGCCTGTGCTGTGCTCACAGCCTCTTCATCATGGCCACTTTGGCCCAGAAGAAAATGGAAGGGCAGGAGAAGGCTGAGCTGGGCATGTTCAGAGAGCCACCATCTTCTCCCTTGGCCAAGGCATCACCTCCCTTTGGGTACAGAGCTACTCACCACCATGTGGTTGGGGAAAGGCAAGACGTGGCAAATAATAACAGTAAAACAAAGGAAGCGAGGACTGAAAACCAAGGCAAGCCCCCTAGGGAGGTAGGAGGACTGAACTAGAGGACTTCAGCAGCAGAGCCCTGACTCCGGGCCCTGTGTCTGACACAGAGCAGGCCCTGCCTGGCTGCCACTCTGGGGGAGAAGGCCTCTTGGACCAGCATGTTCGGGAGTCTACCTGTGTTGCTTCCTTCTTGCCGAGCCCCCACCTCTCACTGGGGGCCCCCACTCTCCCCACCAATCACCCAATTACAAACACCACACACAGTATTACTACACTGAACCCATCAGCCCCTACTGGGAGCCAGCCACACCCAGAGTCCAGGTCTCCTCAGCTGGGCCAGTTCAGCAAGATCTAGGAACCTTGGGATACATCAACCACAGACTGATAATTATAATTTTAAAATGTCAGCTTCATACTTACCAGCACTGTTTATTTTAATATTTGTTTCCTGTTATATGTAATATACATAACTTAAAAGCACATCCATACAAATCTCCTACGAGCTGCACCTTCATCATGAGAAACCAGAAAACACAGTGTCTACTTCCCTTCCCGTGGCTTCATTTTCAGTTCTTGCTTTCTTTCCTTTTCTTTTTCCTGTGTCAGATGAGAGTCATCTGCAGTGGCCCTCAGCAGGGCAGGACACAGAGAGGGAGGAGAGGCAGGGGAGGGGCAGGAGGGAGCTGAGACAGAAAATGATGACAAGACTCAGGAGAGTTGAGGGTGAGGGGAGGCGGGAGAAAAGGTGGATTCTGCAGCCCAGTGTCAAGACCCAGAATATCATAGTCCAGTGTTCCTCCTCTTCCTTCCAAGTGGGAGGTTTCTTCCCTCCCTCCCTCCCTCCCTTCCTTCCTTCCTTGGAAAATGGTTGACTGTGCGTGTCTTGCTGCTGCGACTTCTCTTGCTTGGCTGCACGATCGTTTTCCTTTGCACTTGCGGGGGCAACAGATGCTGGAGAACAGACAGGATGCTCATTGGCTAACTGGACTGTGCACATCCAGGGTGGAACGGTACTTCTACAATCGTTGTGGTCTGGCTTGCTTTTGTGGTCTGGCAGGGGACATGGGGGAGAGAGGGATTATGGTTGTTGTCATTTTTTTTTTTTTTTTCCTGAAAGATCCCACCAATTACTTGATTCGTCTGCAAAGGAAATGTAGGTTGTTGCAAATGTTGATGTTGCTGTTGGCCGACTGCTCCGCCAGCCCCAGCAGCAGTGCAAGGACGCGGTGTTTCCTGTATATATATCTATATCTATATATATCTATATATATATGCTTTTCCCTTCCCAGTCTCTCATCAGCGACAGTACGTTGCAGCTGGGACATCGGTGTTGGTGTCGGAGAATCCAGAATGAAGGCCCCTTCTTAACGGTTCTCTGGCTTGGGTTGGACCAGACGTGCCAGCATCTCTGCACGGAGGTCAGGAGTCCTGGGAGGCAGAGGCAGGGCAGATGGGGTACAAAAGAAAGAGGGAGACAAGGAAAATTAGCAACTTTTGTCACTCACCTTTATTTAAGTTTGTTTGTTTATTTATTTATTTTGGTGCTAGGAATTGAAGCCAGGAGCATTCTACGTCCCAGTAACACCCCCAGCCCTATTTTACTTTTTATTTTGAAACAGAGTCTTACTAGGTTGTTGAGGTTGTCCTCAAACCTGCCAACCTTCTGTTTCAGCCTCCCAAGTACTGGGATTACAGGCATGTGCCACCACACCTGGCTGTCACTCACCTTTAAGTACATACCAAGAAGTTGTCTGAGCTCCCCTTACCTTATGCCCATTATTGTGACGCACAGAAGTTTGAGTAACTTGTCCAAGGTCACACGGCTTGTGTGTGGCAGCTGAGAAAAGCCCCAACCTGGGTCTAATTCCACAGTCCATGTGTGTTTGCTTATTGTTTCCAGGGAGAGGGTATCTTTTACCTTGGCTTAAAGATTTGTTAAAATGTCCTTTAACACTAAGAAGGTAAGGTCACAATCATTCCTGTGTGTGTGTGTGTGTGTGTGTGTGTGTGTGTGTGTGTGTGTGTGGTACTGGGGATTGAACCCAGGGGCATTTTACCTCCAAGCTATATCACTGCCCTATTTTATTTTTATTTTGAAATAGGGTCTTGCTAGGATAATGAGTCTCACTACTTGCTGAGGCTGTCTTCGAACTTACAATTCTCCTGTCTCAGCTTCCCAAGTACTGGGATTATAGATGTGCACCACCATGCCTGGCTTCTTCCTATCTTTCTATGAAATAGAAACTTCCTATAGTTCTATGAAATACTTAACCAGGATTACAAATATTCTGTCTTTGTTTGTTTTTCCTTTTTGTTTTCCATGGGCCTCTTGTGCCCTAAAGATTAAATTCTGGACAGCAGTATTTATATAAACTGGGGCCTGAATTCCAACTCAGGTCGACTCTAAAACTCAGAATTTATGGGTGTGGGCTCTGACAGCAGACTCCCTGAGTTCAAATCCTATTCTCTGGCCTGCTGGCCCTGTAATCATGGGTGAGTTTCTCAACCTCTTTTAGCCTTAGTTGCTTCCTCTATAAAATGGGTCCTGCCTCAAGCAGATATAGAAAGGAGTTACAGCAAGGGCCTAGCGTATAGTAAGTGCTGAGTAAATGTTGGCCGTTTTGCGTGTGCATGTGTGGTAGGGCGGTACTGGGGATTGAACTCAGGAGCATTCTACCTCTGAACTACACCCCCAGCCCTTTTTTTAAAATTTTGAAATAGAATCTTGCTAGGTTGTTGAGAGTTTCACTAAGTTGCTGAGGCTGGACCTGTGACCCTCCTGTCTCAATCTCCCAAGTACTGGGATTACAGGTGTGCGCCACCACGCCCAGCTTGGCTATTACTGTTACTATTGCTCTGATCTTCAGGGCAAGGGCTGCTCTGTACCTACCATTGTTATTCCAGTGCCCAACACCACGCCTAGCAACTACTCAAAACCACTCAGCTGAGCTGGGCGTGGTGGCGCACACTTGTAATCCCAGTAGTTGGGAGGCTGAGACAGGAGGATACAGGTTTGCCACCAGCCTCAGCTATTTAGTGAGGCCCTCTGCAACTTAGCAAGACCTTGTTTCAAAATAAAGAATAAAAAATAGGACTGAGGGTGTAGCTCAGAGGTAGAATGCCCCTGGGTTCAATCCTCGGTACCAGAAAAACAAAAACAAAAAACATTCAGCACATGGAATGCCATCCCTGCCTTTTGTCATTTATATACAGTCAAGTGTTAATGAAGCTGTCAAAGAGGGATCCTTTTTAGCCAGGCACGGTGGCACACACTTGTAATCCCAGTACTTGGGAGGCTGAGACAGGAGGATCCGGGTTTGCGGCCAGCCTCAGCTACCTAGTGAGGCACTCCACAACTTAGTAAGACTCAGTTTCAAAATAAAGTAAAAAAAATAGGGCTGGGGATGTAGCTTGGAGGTAGAATGCCCCAGTACCGCAAAAAATAAAAAAAAAGGGATTCTTCTTGGCTCATTTGACAGATGGGAAAACTGAGGCCCAGAAGGTTCCAGGACTTAACAAGTTGGTCTTGCAGAACCAAGACAAGAAACCAAGTTTCCTGTTCAGGAACAGGTCAATTTCCCCCTGTATAGTTAAAATTTTGAAGGTAGCTGGGTATGGTGGTGCACGCTTGTAATCCCAGTACTTAAGAGGCTAAGACAGGAGGATCACAGGTTTGAGGCCAGCCTCAGCAACTTAGCGAGACTCTCAGCAAACTAGTAAGATCCTGTTTCAAAACAAAAAATTAAAAGGTCTGGAGCTGTAGCTCAGAGGTAGAATGCCTCTGGGTTCAATCTCCAGTACCCCCCCCCCATATGCAGCATTTGTTAGCATACTTTGAGCTAATAGTACTGATAGTCATAATGAACTTTTATTGAGCACTTCCTGTGTGCCAGGCACTAAGCTAACTACCACATGTGTATGGTCTCTGTAATCCCATGAGATAGAGACTATGGAAAGACCATAGCATGGATATGGAGTCTCATGAATTCAGTTCAATCCAATCAGTCCATCACGTTCCCAGCTCCATGACGGTAAGCCAGCCACCTAATGTCTCCGAGTCTCAGTTTCCTCATTTGTTAACGGAATGAGCAGATAACAGTACTTATGTCAAGTACATAACCTCGTGCCTGGTGCAGCACAAACGCTCCACTAACAACAGCGACTGTCACTACTATGACTGTCATTGCCATTTGGCTGACAAGTAAACATGGTCTGAGGAGATTAAGTGACTTGCTCATGATCTCATAGCTAATAAAGAGCAGGGCCCGAGATTCAAATCTAGACTGTAGAATGACAGAGCTCTCCTCTGGGGCACCAAGCTGCATCTGTCCACTAAGCCGATCTGTGTATGTGTGTGTGCGGTACTGGGGGTTGAATCCAGGGGCAGTCTACCTCTGAGTTACACTCCTCGCCCTTTTATATTTTTTGTTTGGAAACAGGCTCTTGCTAGTTTGCTAGGCGTCTCACTTCATTGCTGAGGCTGGTCTCAAACCTGCGATCCTCCTTCTCAGCCTCCCAAGTACGGGGGAATGTTTTTGCAACTCCTTCAAGAGGGAATTTTCTAATTCAGAGATCTCACCCCAGAATTAGTGGGTGTGACTCTCCTAAGGATCAGGGATGGCTCCTACTTGGCAATAACTCACGGTAAAAGCATGTGGGTGGAAAAGGAAAAGAAGGAACTTCCAGCTTTCCAGGGCAACATAAACACAGTGACCTTTACAGAATGATCCAGAGGAAAGAGAGCGATGCATGGTGGTGCGTGGGGGAATGGCATCCAAGAAAGAACTGAAGAGGAGGGAATGAGACAGCAGGAGGAGCAGGGAGGGGCTGCCATGAAAGTGGCAAGGTGGTGGGGTAGGCCGGGGTGGTGGCGGGGACGAGCGCTCCAAATGGCCAGAGAAATGGGAAGGCAGAGCCCGGGGACCTGGCGGTGATGTCCTGGGAAAGATGAAGAGGAAAAAGAGAATGGAGAAGAGATGAGAAATACACACCAGACATGCCAGGAAAGCACAGAGCCAAAGGAACACAACTGAAGTGGGGTTGCTCCAGCTCTTCACTTAGAAAATGAGTCTCCACAAGGGAAGAGACTGACCCATGGTCACACACTGGCCCATGGAATGGCTACAAAGCCAGGTCCCTGGATCTCAGTGAGCTACTCTGTACTGGCCTTGAACCTGCGGTCCTTCTGTCTCAGCCTCCCAAATACTGGGATTTCAGGTATGTGCTACCATACCTGGTTACATTCTTTTTTCATATTAATTTTTTTTTGTAGTACTGGGGATTGAACTCAGGGGCATTCTACCTTTGAGCTACACCCCCAGTCCTATTTTTTTTATTCTTTATTTTTGAAACAGGGTCTTACTAAGTTGCAGAAGGCCTAACTAGGTAGCTGAGGCTGGCTGCGAACCCGGATCCTCTGGTCTCAGCTTCCCAAATGCTGGGATTACAAGCGTGTGCCACCACGCCCGGCTTCATATTAAAATTTTTTGGGGGTACTGAGGATTGAAACCAGGGGCATTTTACCTCTGAGATACACTCCCAGCCCTATTTTTTATTCTTTATTTTGAAAAAGGAGAAGGGCCTACATAGCTGAGGCTGGCCTTGAACCTGTGATCCTCCTGTCTCAACCTGTCAAGTACTGAGATTACAAGTGTGCACCACCATGCCTGGCTCCATATTAAATTCTCAAAATTCTACATGTATTTTACTCATTTGGATTAGCCAATTTCAAGTGCTCAATAGCCCTATTTGGCTAGCGGCTACCATACTGCATAGCACAGAAAGAACATCTCTACCATTGCAGAAAGTCCTATTGGACAGAAGTGGCCTGGGCCAAGGCTATCAGCCTTTTGAAGTGGCAGAAAAATGTTTCAGCACTTTTTCTTCTGACAATAAGAAGGTGATAATCAAAGGAAGATACAGAAACATTCCTGTGTCTTTCTAGAAAACATTGGTTTCATTTATTCAAGGAAAAGGGCAAAAAGGAAACCAGCTCCTGTTTATGGAGTCATTAGGGTGGATTTTTTTTTCATTGAAGTATGTGTGAAATATATAAAGTACACAAGTTGAAGTGTCAATAAGAGCTCGACAAGTTTTTGTATGTGTACACACCTAGGTAACCCACCCAGTTGGAGACGCATTTCTAGCACCCAGCGGTTCCCTTGCAGTTCCTCATCGTAAAGAACACAGCCCAGAAGTAACACTATTCTTTTATCATCATGGAGATCAAAGTTTTTCCTGTTTTTGAACTTCCAGTGAATGGAACCATACAACATATACTTTCTGTGTCTGACTTATTTCACTCAACGTCTGTGCGATTTTGTTTTAAGGTCTGATACAATTCAGTTATGTTTCCAGAGGGGTCAGAAGAACTTCTTCCACAATTTAGGCTGCAGAAGCACTACATGCACCACCATGCTCCCATTCCTATTACCAAGGCACTGATAGCTCACAGTGAAACAGGAAAATATAGGGACCCCTAAGATTCTGGCCTTGGGAGGCCTCAGAGGTCAAACCCTTCAATCATACAATGCAGGCGGGATCAAGGGCTTTTGGTGTCAGGTCCTCTTAGAAACATCCAAGCTGGGTGTGGTGGCGCACGCTTGTAATCCCAGCATTTGGGAGGCTGAGACCAGAGGATCCGGGTTGGCGGCCAGCCTCAGCTACCTAGTGAGGCACTCCGCAACTTAGTGAGATCCAGTTTCAAAATAAAGAATAAAAAATAGGGCTGGGGGTATAGCTTGAAGGTAGAACACCCTGAGTTCAATCCCCAGTATAGCAAAAAAGAAAAAAGAAACATCCAGTGACTTGTGATAAAGACAGAGACGCACAGACAGGAATGTGGTACTGGGCCTGGTAGAACTTTTTCTGACCTTAGCTTGTAAGCACTAGCCAGTGAGGTCACATGTGCCTCTGTCTGGCCCTCTCAATCCCAGGGTCAACCCTCTATCCCCTTCTCTCACTACTTCTGGGTTTACTTCTCTGTGTTTGGGGCTGAAACTCCAAAGAAACCGAGAGAGCAGGGAGAAACCTTCCCCTCCTTCCGCTGACCAGAATCTGGGGGAGCTGCCTCTCTGCTTTCAGCTGTGAACCAAGCAGCCAGACAAGGGGTCAAAGCTGGGCTAGGGACCAAGCCGCGTGGGCTCACAGGTGGAAAGGACCCCTGGGGATCTTGCTACTACTTCCTCCTCCCTCCAGTGGCTGCTGCACCTCAGAGCCATACCTGTGGCTTCTTGTCCCTCTCCTCCGGGGATGGGTCTGTTTCTCTGTATACGACAGCTTTGGTTACCAGCATGTCAGGATGCTGCAGCTTGGCCTCCTTGATGGCCAATGCCAAGGCCTGGTGGGTGGAAGAACAAAGTGAGGTACCATGAAACTTGAGAATGAGAGAAACTGGAGAATACAAGTCCTTAGTGTACAGTTGGGGAAACGGAGGTCCAGGGAAAGGCAAAGTTAAATGGTTAAAGGGAAAGATGAGAGCTCCGATTTTCCAGCCCCTTCTGGTTCTCACTCGATACCCCTTCCTTGGGGGGCTCTTTGTCTGAAAGGACCAGCAAGCAATGGATACTTTCTCTGCCCAGGCAATGCCACTGGGAATACCATTCCCTATCCTCATACCTGGTCTTGATCGACATCTTCATCCCCAGTAATGATGATTCGCTTCTCGATCCTTGTCTCAGAAAACCCTCCCTTCACAGTCTGCAGAGGGAGAAGGAGGGGGAGAAGCAAGGGGAGAGGGAGGTGAGGTCACTCTTTGGTCTTCTGGGGCAGTAGCAGAGACAGGGAACCTACCCAGAGCACCTCTCAAGGACAAGGTGAGAACCAACAGTTCCCTTCTCTCCTGGCTTCCTCAACCTCTTCCTTTTCTAGTTTTGGAACTTGAGACAGTAGATACTGCCTGGTGGCCACCACTCCCCAGCTACTGGCACTGCCTTCCTGGCCCTGGCCAGCAGCCTCAAGGCCTAGGGGGGTGAGTCTGTACCTTTCATGGTTCTGATCTTTCTGCCTGTGCTGATCTTAGGTGTACAGTGGCCTTGCTCACCTCACCAGGCTGCAGGGCGTCAGAGCCAGGCCTGTGTTTTGTTCCTCTCTACATCCCCTCCTCCCCAGTGCCTAGCCCCATTTTAACCAGGGCAGCGCTGAATGCAGAATTGTTGAATGAATACATGAATGAAATGTGAATGGTGACGCGATTCTACCCTAAATGACTTCAAACAATGCTACAAGAGAAGACTGTACAGATGGCACTCATTACCTCCACTGTTCAGGGCATATTTAAGGAGGGTGTGGATGAAGGAAGTCCCAGCTGGAGTCAGGCAGGGGTGGACAGAAAGATGGGGCTCCTCGGTGGCAGGGCCCAGAGGCCTGTATGTTCTGAGGCGTGTGATGTAAGACCTCCCCATAAAGCTGGCAGAGCAGTTGACATTGCTCACTAATGCTTTCAGCAAGGGTTTCTTTCCGGAAATGTGACAAAGTGCTGCGTCTTGCGTGGGAGCAGGCAGGGGCAGGGGCAGGGGCAGTGCTACTGACAGAACTTCTTCAATGGCTCAGCAGGACCCCAACTCAACCACGTGGGCTCCGTCTGGCTCCCCCCTCCTGCCTTCCTTCCGGTCATTTGGGCGTGGTTACATGCTGTCCTGTCCCCAGCCCCCTTGCCTTTACTGTTCTCATAGGTGATACCCCCAGCACGGCCTCCCTCCTCTGGCCCGCCTCTTCTCTCCATTCTAACTCCCACTTGGCCCGGGCCCCCACCTGCAGGCCTGAGCTATTAGCAGGCTCTCTCCTGAACTCTCCTTCCTTACCCCATCTATTGGCATTCCCCGGACCTAATATTCCCTCCTCCACTGGGTCGTTGCTCAGTTTACAAACCTTTGTGGCTTAATTAATTCCCCATAGACTTGGATCTTCATAGTCACATCTGTCCTGGTGCCTGTCTCATTTGCCTCTATATTCTGCTTCGGCTGCCCCCAGTCCAACCTGACTTCCCAGTTCCATGCTCTACGCGCTGCTTCCTGTTTCCCACAGATGCCCCTCGCTACACAGCAGCCCCAGGCAAGAGGCCAGCATGAGACTGAGCTCAATGGACAAGTAAGCAAGCACCGCAGTTTCTCCTCCATCTTTTGCTTTGCTTAGAGCGCCTGTGACTGTCTTCTCCCTTCGGTGTCCTGCCTGGCATCCCAGGACCCCGCTCAAACTCGGCTTCTTCTGGGAAACTCTTCCCGACTCTTGGGGAGCCTCCCACTCAGCCCCCCCTCCTCTAAATTCCTTCAGCACTTAAGGTTATATAAGGTGCAAATGCCATGGTTCATGATTACTTTGAAGGCCAGGGTCTCATCCCCCCAGGGTGGCCATCAACGTTGTGAATACAGGGCCCGAGCCTGGGATGACGGCAGTACAGGACAAAGCGTGCAGTACTCTAGAAATGGCAATGCCTCAGGCCTCCTTTGTCCACCTTATGGGGTGAGAAGCCAAAGCCGAGCCACAGTAGTGACCTCTCGCCTGCAGCCCACTGGGCCAGGCGCCTGCTGCTACTCACTTTGGTGACATGGGTGGTGGTGGAGGTTGAGAGGGTTTCCGCAGTGGCGCCGTAGGTGCTGGTGAGAACATCTTTCCCGATGATCTGCAGAATATAACCACCCCCACCCCGGGCATCAGGTCAGGACGCCAGGCTCAGCAGGGGTGGCTGGGAGAGGGGGAGTCCAGGGACAAGCAGGGGCCCCGTGAAGGTGAAGTTTGGAAACCAAGACCCTTTGAACCATGAAGAGTTCAAGATTACTAGAATTCTAGACCCATAAAATTCTCAAACCCCAGAATCTGAGATTCCTAGAGCCTGAGATTGCTGAGGCCCAGAATCCTAACAACACCCTAGATTCTGAGATTCCTACAGTCTTAGAAGAATGAGCAGAGGCGTCCAAGGTAGACATGGAGTCCTCCCAATCTCCATGCTGTCACAGCCAGGAGCATGCTCCCTCGGGGGCTAGAGGCTGAGAAGAACAGACTTAGAGAATCCAAGAGCTGGGAGAGACCTCACAGAGACAGACTTGGGGTCATGGGCTGGGCAGCCAGAACAGGGCCAGGCCCAGAACCCAGGCCTCTAGACTCCTAGTGCATTGCTCTTCCTGGTGGGTAAGGAGGGTAGATGCATAAGGCCTTACCCCCAGACTACCAGTGCTGCTTATGTGTGACCGGGGAGGGGCCAGGGCAACTGGTGAGACTCCAGAGGGCACCAGGGAGTGCAAGGGCATCTGAAAATGATCCAGCTCCTGGCTCTGCACTCAAAAGGGCACCTTCTGGGCCCACCCTGCACTTGGTGCGTGCCACAGGTGGGCCATGCACAGGATCTCAGCTCAGAGTCCCCTAGCCTGAGCTGGCCCTGCCCACTTACCGGAGAAAGAGAACGGATTTCCGTGGCCACCGTCTGTGGGCCTGGGATCATGGCAGCTGCCCCCTTCCCGGACTTGAGACTGTTTTCCTGGGGAAACAATAGTGCTCAGATGGCCAGGTCTTAGGTGGGCGGGCCCAGGACACTGGAGCTTGTGGCCACGCGGCTCTTACGGCCACAGGTTGAAGAGTAACTTAGAAGCAGAGAACTGAAGCTCTCATCCATCCCTCCCTCACTGGTTCACATACACACATTTGCACACTTGCTCACTCACCCATTCACTCGCTTAACACGCTTATTCAAGGAACATTTGCCGAGTGCCCAGCGTGAGAGACACTGTGGTGAACAAGGCAGGGCACAGCTCTCTGGAAGCGCTAACATAGGAGTGGGGACACTCGGGTCCTTGACCTGGCCCTGCCGCGCTCTAGCCACATGACTTGGAGCAGAGCCACGTCCTCCTGACAGGCCTCACGGATTCATCTGCCCGCTCCCGTGGAGGCTTCATGAGGCTCACGGAGGGGAAAGGGCTTTGCAAACCAAAATCTATAGATCAATACAGGAGCATAGGCTGGAAATCAATATTATACTTACTGCTTCTGGAGTACTTGCTAAGTGCTAGGCATTATGCTAAGGACGTTACACGCATGATCTCAATCCTCACGATAACCGTGGGAATTTTTTTTAATATTCCTGTTTTGCAGATGATAAACAGGAGGGCAGAGCATGTTCAGTGGCTTGTTCGAGTCTCCTAGCCAGTGGGAGGTGGAGCAGGGGTTAGTTCCACGCCAGGTAGCCCCGAATCCCACATGCGCCAGTTCTGCACCACCACTCTGCCCTTGGGACGCACTCTTGAGCCGATTCTCCTCTCCTCCCTCGGATTCTCACGCTAGGTCTGCCCTCAATTGTCCCTGGACTCAGTGCCCCATCTCTGGCCAGGCTCTAGCTCTCTGTCTCCCACTTCTGTGCATTTCAAGGCTCATCTCTGTCCAGGGGCCCAGAACTGCCCCTTCTGCAGCTCTCCGCTGATGGACCCCGTCCTGGTCTGTGCACGCACTGGATCTGGACCTGCGCCTGCTGCCTGCCAAGGGACAGTGAGGACAGAAACCCTCTGCCTTTTCCTTGCCTCTCCCACACCTGCCTCTAGCCTACGGCTGGGCGCACCATCACGGGCACCTTCTCAGAGGGCCAGAATGAGAAGGCAGCCTTCACACTCACATTGTCTCTCTGGCTTAGGGAACAGCCACCAGCCCCTTTGAGTCCTGCCCATCACTTGGGCCCTTCTGCTGGGAAGCCTCTTCTTCTCATTGCTCCTCCTTTCCCAGGGCCAAGTCTCCACTCCACCTTCACACCGAAAGCAGAGGCCACTCAACGGAACACAGGTGGTTCAAAACAAAGGTGCCACCTGCTCCTCCTGGCCCTCCTGTGTCCTCGGCCAGGCCCTCCCTGCTGGGCACATCCTCTCCCTGGCCAAGGCCACTGAGTGCCTCCTCCATCCCACTCAGCTCTCCTCACATGCCGCCACCCTCGGCCTTAAGGGCTTCTGCCTCGCCTTTACCTGAAGCCCTAGATCTTTCCCAGCCCTAGATCTTTAAGGCCAATTGTCTCCTGGACTTTACCCCAGAAGTGTCCCACAGGCACTTCATGCTCATCGGATTCCAAGTGGAAGAGGCTGCCTCCTCCACCTCAACACGAAAAGAGTGCTCTCCTCTCCTGCTGTTTATACCAGTGATTCTCACACTTGAGGGGCGTCACCTGTCCGGCTTGTGAAAACACACCGATCTAGAGCAGGGCCTGAGGATTTGCCATTCTTATGGGTGCCTGGGACCACACTGTGAGAACCACAGTGTCCCCAGCCCATCCTTCCTCCTCTTATTTGAACCTTCTACCAATGACCAAATCCTATGCGGGCTTCCCTCCAGGCCTCCCTAACCCTGAACCTCCTCTGCGCCCACCTCTTCAGATTCCGGCCGTGCCCCGCCCCCTGCAAAGCAGGCCCTATGCTGGCCCCTGCCTTCTCATTCCCACAGTGTGGCCCCAAGGGCCCCAGCACAGGACACTGTCTTCTCCAGTGCTGGATTCCGAGGACCTGATACAGTATTTCACATGTCAAGGGTGTTCAATAAATATGTATAGAAAGAAGCAGGAAAGAGGAAAAGAAAAGGATGGGAAGGAGGGGAGGAGGGAGAAGGAAAGAAATGAGGGAAGGAATTTTTGCACCAGCCCTTGTTCCATATCAGTGGCTAATCTAAAACACAATTGATGACATCATGCTCCTACTTTGAAAATGTGACTCCCCGATGAAGTCTGAACTTCACACATGATGCTGGAGGCCCTTCATGCTCTGACCAGGCCTTCGCTCCAGCCTCTCTTCCGCCTGCTCCTCCTGTGTGCACCTGACATCTTGGTCTCACAGACCACCGGCCCCTCCACAGATGCTGTGCTCCCTCACACTCCTGCCTAGAACAGCTTCTCCTCTCTCCTGCACACTCAGCTCGACTGCTCCTGACTAGCTGACACCTTCCCTGGCTCCCCCTGGCGGAGAGCTCTGCTCCTGGCGGTCTCTAGGCTAGCTGGATTACGGTTCCATGGGGGTAGGAAAGATACGGCAGTGGCTCATGTCTACACACTGCTTCCTGTGCCAGGCTCCGTTTTCGGGGCCTTGTGTACATTACTTTAATTCATCCTCACATGAACCCTTGGGGGGAGTGCCCCTACCCCATTTTATAGAAGTGGAAACTGCCGCTTGGAGAGGTTCAGGTGACTTGCCCGAGGTCATCCAGCCAGGAAGTGGGAGAGCTGGGCCTCGTTCACCACTAGGGCACCACAGGAGCTCGTGACAATGACTGAGCGGGTGGCTCCTAGCAGGCAGTGCGTTTTCTCCAACTCTATCCCTGTACAAGGCAGGCGGGAGAGACCCATCAATGTTTGGGGAACGAATGAATGAATGGATGGATGGATGAGTAAATGAATGATAGAACTGCCTGCTCACCATAAGGACGAGTCACATTTAGCCCTATGAGCATCCCCATGCCCGTGGGAAGCCTGTGGGGAGAGGAGGAACTGAGTGGCCAGGGGAGACTATACAGGCTGGCAGCTGGTTTGGGTTTACTGATGCTAAAAATCTTTGTGTACTCAAAACCTACCTGTTGAGCAGTCTAAATTAATGGAATTCTCTTTGCATGTGTATGTCAGAGGGTTGGCAAGGGAAAGCATTTAAAAACAACTCTCAACAGCTCAAGATCTAGATCAGGGGTCGCTCCCTGCTGTAGCTGCAACCCCTGGCCCAGCGCCATGAGGCTGACGTTCGCAAAGGTCGGGACATGGAGCAGAGCAGAGTGGTGGAGGTTGAGAGTGTCAAAATGTCTGGGGTCAACCTGGTACTACCACTTATTGGTTGTATGACCTTGGGTAAGTCATTTTACCTCTTTGAACTTGAGTTTCCTCATCTGTAAAGGATGTAGAAGAAAGAACATCCTCCTCACAGTTTTATAGTCCATTCAAAGTTCTCAGCACGTTGCCTGGTACCATAACCCATGTGCTGAAAGTTATCTGTTCTACTCATCACTAAAGGTCTGGAGTCTCGTAAGGACCTGAAAGCCAGGCAGGATGGAGATTATTCCCATCTTACTGATGAGGACACTGGAGGCCAAGGACCTTCATTCATGGGCCAGACAGTAAATAGGTAGCAGAACCATAAGGTCTCAGTGTCCAAAATCCTGTTTCCAATTCAGGTCCACTTCTGCCATCTACTGGCCACAGCAAAGAAATGGCCTAAGACAGAAAACATGCAGCCGCCTGGGGGCTGGGCCCTCAGGAAGGACTTGCAGGCTCACCTTGAGCCTAGAGGTAAGATTCCCAAGTGGAATCGAGATGATACTCAGGCCTACCGAGAATCGAGTGGTACCGTGCTCCCTGTTACCCTGCGTGGCTGAGACGGTCCAGATGACTGGGACTCAGAGGTTCTACCCTCCCGCATTATTTAATTTGGAAAGCTGAGGTGTGACGCTATGTCCTGGGGCAACTAAGGTACCAGACGACAAATGTTTGATTATGAGTCTCGAGGCTGAGAACTTCCCGGAGCGGCTGGCATCGTTTGCTTGTTATCTGGCTGTTTTGCAGGGTGAAAGAGCTGGTGAGAGGGAAGCCTTCCGGGCTCCACTTACCATGGTGGTGGATATGGTCTCTGTGGTGATGGAGGGGGTGGTTGTGATGAAGTCCTTCCCCACTGGGGCACTCCCATCAACCTGCTGGCCAGAGGAGTGTTGTTAGAAACGGAGCACCAGATACAGCTGCAGCACCTGTCACCTGGGTTCCCGGCATTCCCAGTACCAGAGTGACAGGCTGTGGGAGTCAGCAGGCACTGGGGTGGTCCACATACAACTGCAGGGCCTCACAGGCCTCCCTCTTCATTTCGACCATTTTATTTGACAAAGGAAAAAGTCTCAATTGGACAAATTCTGTCCAAATTTCAATGCATGTCACCTTTGATCAAGCAATCCACGGGAATTTACTCTTTGTGTATAAACTTTGAAAGTTTGCCAAAAACCAGGCGTGGTGACACGCTTATAATCCCAGTAGTTGGGAGGCTGAGACTGGAGGATCCAGTGAGGCACTCCACAACTTAGTGAGACCCTGTTTCAAAATAAAGAATAAAAAATAGGGCTGGGGGTATAGCTCGGAGGTAGAATGCCCCTGGGTTCCATCCCCAGTACCATACACACACACACACACCAAAAAAAAAAGAAAGTTTACCAAAAAAATATGGACAAGGAAGTTCACCACAGCACTGCAAGAGACAAAAACCACCAGAGTCCATTAATGGAAGATAGCAAAATAAATTAGGACTCAATTCCTAAGTGCAACTACAAGTGGGCATGGTGGCACACGCCTATAATCCCAGTATTTGGGAGGCTAAAACAGGAGTATCACCAATTCAAGGCCAGTCTTAGCAATTTAGTAAGACCCTCAGAAACTTGGTGAGATCCTGTTTCCAAATAAAATAAGTAAGACTGGGGGTGTAGTGTGGAGATAAAATATCCCTTGGTTTGGTCCCCCTCAAAAAGAATAAGCTGGGCACATATATGTTAATAAGAAGTGATCCCAGTATCTATTAAGAAAAAAAGGCAAGGTGGGCATGGTGGCACACGCTTGTAATCCCAGTACTTGGGAGGTTGAGACCGGAGGATCCGGGTTTGCGGCCAGCCTCAGCTACTTAGTGAGGCTCTCCACAACTTAAAGAAATAAAGAATAAATGTTTCAAAATAAAGAATAAAAAATAGGACTGGGGGTGTAACTCGGAGGTAGAATGCTCCTGGGTTCAATCCCCAGTACTGAAAAAAAAAAAAAAAAAAAAAGGCACCGGGCATGGTGGTGCAAGCTTGTAATCCCAGTACTTGAGAGGCTGAGACAGGAGGGTCACAGCTTCACGGCCAGCTTCAGCAACTTAGTGAGATCCTGTTTCCAAATAAAGAGTGAAAAATAGGGCAGGGGGTGTAGCTCCGAGGTAAAATGCCCCTGGGCTCAATCCCCAGTTTTGCAAAAAAGAAAAAAAAAAAAAGGCAAGGTGTAAAAATTTTAAGTATATAGAAAGCCGGGCGTGGTGGCGCACGCTTGTAATGCCAGCATTCGGGAGGCTGAGACCGGAGGATCCGGGTTCGAGGCCAGCCTCAGCTACCTAGTGAGGCACTCTGCAACTTAGTGAGACTCGGTTTCAAAGTAAAGAATAAAAAATAGGGCTGGGGGTATAGCTTGGAGGTAGAATGCCCCTGAGTTCAATCCCTAGTACCGCAAAAAAAAAAAAAAAAAATTTAAGTATAAAGAGATGTAGGTATCTATACTGGCATATAAATATATTTTTTTTTTTTCTGGGAGGCAGCATAAGAAAAACTTCATTTGGTTCTGTTTGAACTTTTTGTTGTTTTGATGTCAATAAGAGTTACTGGGCTGTTAATTGGAGTTATTTTCTTTTTCTAGAGATTGAACCCAGGGACAGTTTACCTCTGAGCTATACCCCCAGCCCTTATTTTTTATACTTTGAAACAGAGTCTCACTAAGTTGTTGAGGGCCTTGCTAAGTTGCTGAGGCTGGCCTCGAACCTGTAATCCTCCTGTCTCAGCCTCCCAAGTATGAGGATTGCAGTCATGTGCCACCATGCCTGGCTTTATTTCACAATGTTTGTGTGTGTGTGTGTGTGTGTGTGTGTGTGTGTGTGTGTGTGTGTGTGTGTTTTACTGGGGATGGAACTCAGGGCCTCATGCATTTTAGGAAAGTACTCTACTACTTAGCTATACCCCAAACCAATACTTGAGACAAAACTGGTCTCCAAATACGAAATCCCTCAGCCTTACAGTTCTTCTGGCCAAGAAGAGCCAAGAGGGCATTTCTCAGACCTATAATCTCAATTTTCAAAGTTTAAAACCTACAGAAAGAATGTAGGAAACGCACCGTAAGCAGTATATCTATACCCATGCAGGACAGCTTTATCCAGGTGCTTCATTTTGCTAAGACAAATGATTTTTGCCAACCCCCTGCTCACCCATTTTACCAATCTAGTGTGGACCCCCACTCCGTGTGTAAAAAATGCCCCTGAGTGCCAGGCATGGTGGCACACACCTGTAATCCCAGTACTCGGGAGGTTAAGACAGGAGAATCACAGGTTTGAGGACAGCCTCAGTGACTTAGTGAGACTCTCAGCAACCTAGTGAGACCCTGTTTCAAAAACAAATGAACAATAAAAAGGACTGGGGGTGTAGCTCAGAAGTAGAATGCCTCTGGGTTCAATCCCCAATAACACACACACACACACACACACACACACACACACACGTGCGCATGCTTGCACGCCCATGGGGCGCTGTTTTGATCAAATCGAGTTTGGTGTCCCCAAGCAATCCCTGGGAGAACCCTCTCCAACTCCTCAAGTAGTCTGAAAACAAAGGTCTGAATCCATGAGCCACCGGTCCTGGCAACACTCCCAGGAGGAAGGAGGATCATCTTCACTTAACAGATGGAGAAGTTAAGGCTTTATGAAGCATGCTCTGCCCCACCCCAGAGCTCAGGGAGGATACTGAGGCTCAAAAGAGCACCGGGATTAGAATGGGGTTCCAGGGAAGGAGCCCAATACCCGTGCTCTGGCTACAGTGGAAAGTGCAAGCTACCTGGGTGTTGTCCGCAGTGGCGACTCTGCTCTGCAGCGCAGCCTCCGGCTCGATCTTCTTTCTGATGGCCAGGCTGCTGACAGTCATGGTTTCCGTTTTCACAGGCTACAGGGAGATGAAGGGGAACACTTCATGACTCTTGTTCTGCAAGACTCCTGCTCACAGGCAACTGGGATTGGAGGTAGGTTGTTTCCTACCCCGAAGCTAGCCAGGTCCCTGGCAGGGTACGCAAGTCAGGGCAGAAGAGGCATGGTGTGATGTCACAGACAAAGAGCTGGAGCTTCCCCCAGCCCCTGGCAGCCCTGAACTGTGTCCCCAAGGGGGCAGTATGTCTTTCTAGGCTACCATTAAGGGAATGTTTAGAATCCCATTAATACTAAACCCCATGCTGGTCCCCATTCTGAGTGTTTTTCTGAAATACATAATGCTCTGAACCCCAAAGGTCTTAACAGTTAAGCCTCTACCTCCTGCTGCTTCATTAGAACTGTTTAAAGCAGGAGCCTCATGCCTGGAGGGCTCCGGAGCTGGGTGAGGCCTGAAGGGAAGACAGATTCCACTCAGTCTTGGTCAACTGGCATCATGGCCTCTGGAGAGGGAATCATCTGATTTCTTTTTTAATGATATAAGAAAACCCTGGGTTTGATATTCAGTGTCATGATTCTTAAACCAGAGTCAAAGGAAATAACTGCTGGACAGATCTGGCCTGAGGCCACCAATTTACAACATTTATTCTACAAGTCTTAAGCAAATGGATGAGTTTCTTCTGAGTCCTCTACCAGGCGGAGTTCATGGCTATTCCCGTTGCAGGTTTTCATGTACGAGAGCTGAATGGATGAATGGACACTAGCTTATCTAGTTAGGAGGATGGGGCGGGGGTTCTTACAGATAGTTGTAACCCTGCAATCTATCCATTCCTTCAGTTAATCACCTCAGTGCTGAGAATGTGCCAGGCTCAGAGGAATTGCCACCTGGCGGGACAGCAGACTGGTGAGCCACCGCCCTGGATGATGCCGCAGCAGAGGCATTGCAGCTTCAGGGGCGGGGTGTGGTGACAGCAAGGGGTGTGGTGGCAGCAAAGCACTTGCTGGGGAATTGACATCTGAGCTCTGTCCCAGATCATAGTAAGTTTGCAAGGCACAGAAAGGGAGAACCAACCTACTACCAAGAGGGTAAAGCATGGAGTGAGAACCCAGAAAGGAGGAGCTGGCATTTCACCGCCTGGGAGCATGGGTTAGGAGAGGGAGAGGGCAAAGGAATAACATGGACAGAGACAAATTCCAGAAAGACTGCTCTGCAGCTCTACAGGAGGGCCGCAAAGCAAAGAGGCCCAGACACGGTCTGTTCCTGAGTCCGCCTCTAGGACTGTGTGTCCTCTTCCTTGGGAGTTTCTACTACCACCTTGAGTCCCCAGGGCCTCAGAGATTTAGACTACTGCCCCTTCCCCCAGGAAGCCCAGGCCCTGGGCCCCTGGCTCGGATTAGGAAAGACCATTCAAGTTTCAGTCCAGGCCACGGGACCCCTAAGAGTCCACAGACACATGCTCTCTGCAGGTGCCATGCAACACAGGCAGGGAGATGAGGAGTCGAGGAAGACCAGGCTACCTGCCATCGCTTGACCTCAGTAAGTGATGGGGTCACAGGGTTAAAACACGGAGGAGCGCATGTTAGGGGTACACCGACACAGCAAACATGCGGGCGCAGAACCATGCTGTTCTGCAGAGGGGCGGTCATGCAACACGAGACAGAGCTCAGGCTGCACCGGCTGCTCGGTCTTCTCCCTGTGGCCCAGGGCCCTCGGAGCATGCAGTGCTGGGTGCGCCCCAGTCTTGATGAAGCTCCACTGTACCTCAAACTGGGGCATGTCTGGAGTGGAGCAAGCCCCTCGATCTGGGCTGTCCTCGAGGCCCCCAGACTCGTCATCCTGCCCCTTGAGATCCCGGGAGAACACCAGGCCCTCAGTTTCAGAGTCGCTCTTGTCTCGGTCGAGCTCAGGCAGGCTGCGGGAGAAGTCTTCGAAGGCGCTGCCATGGTAGTCACCGATAACCGTGAAGTCCACCTCAGCCTCCAGGCTGGACGTGGAGCTGACCGTGATGCTGGAGCACTTTCGCTCTATGGCCAGGTGGTTGTCCTTCAGGAACACTGCGTCCCTCTCCTGGTCCTGGTCCTCGTCTCCTGTGTCACTCTCTGGGGCCCGGGGACGTGGTGGCTTGACTTTCTCCTCCGATCCCTCCCTCAGCCCTGCTCTCTATGGCCAGATAAAATCAGAGGAATGGGATGTGGGGTGGGGAGAGAGAGAGGGAGAGAGAGAAATCGAGATGGTGAATGTCAGAAGAAATCCTGGGGCTGTGCCGATGTCCCAAATGGAAGAGCAGGTCAGGAAATGAAAAACAACCCCAGGAAAGCTTCCTAGAAATCATAACAAGCTTAAAAAACCAAAACTTTTTTGAGAATAGGGATGCTCCTGCCCAAGGGTCTCACACTGCTGGCAAAAGCAAGTACAAAGCAGACATCCTGCCAGTGAGTCCTGGACAGGGGTCCCAGCCAAGGCTGGATCCGGGAGCCTATCAGAAGCAGCTCTGTGCGAAAGGCAGGGATGGAAGCCCAGACCCCAGGCCCATCCGTGCAGGCGGCGGCGAGAAACAGACTGAGGAAGGAGGCCAGGGATTCAGGGAAGCCCGGGAGAGGAGGCACAGAGGCTGGAGCCAGGAGCTGGAGGAGCGCAGAGGAAGCCAGCACGGCTTGTCAATTCCACTGAATCTCCATGGCGGGGCAGCATGGACCAGAGGGAGGAATCATAGGGGGCCACGCCCTCTGGGCACGAGCTTCTTGGGAGCTGGGTGCTGCACCAGCTCCACCCTAAGCTCCAGGAGGGGCCATCAGTGTAATTGACAACAGCAGGCCAAGGAGGTGCCCAGGAGAACCAGCAACTCTTGTCTCACATACATACCTCTCAACTGGCCTGTCAAGGATTAAACACCACACACACATTTTTGGCTGGTTGGTAACCTTCTTTTCTACAAGATCAATCTAACACCCACAGAATTTTTTTTTTTTTCAAAGTGCTTGACTTCGGGTTCTGGAGATTCAGTGTGTTTAGAGATTCACTTGCTAAACGGGCCTCCATTTAGCCAGTTTCTGGAAGGTCGAGAGGTATGAGGAATACATTCTAGACAAGCCGGAGTCGAGCAGCCACGAGGGTGCTGCTAGAGCAGGTGGGAATCTAAGGAGCGAGGCATTCTGGCCAGGCGAAGATGATCGGGGCATCGGGGTACAGAGGGACTGCAGAGACCTGAGGGGCTGAGGGGCTGTCGAGTCTCAGCTGCACCCCCCTCCTGGGGGCATTTGCTGCTAAACCGGTGAAGCCCTTCTCTTCCCTGACCGCATCTCCGGATTTGTTCTGGATTAGAGAAGACAGTTAGTCTTAAGGAGGCAGAAAGGAACTTGAGAGGGAACCAGCGTGGAGGATGGAACCTCTGACTGTCAGCTTCCACAAGGCAGGAGCCCAGGGACAGGGAAGGATGAAGAGAGATCGCTGGAGAAGCCAAGCAAGACAGGTAGGAATTGAGCGGGTGGGAGGAGCAAGGCAAAGCAGGGATGTAATTTGCTGCTGGTGGTGGCACCTTCTCCACAGGGATCACATGACCTTCTGGGCAGCAGGTCACATCAAAAGCTGAGGGTCTTTGTGGCCAGGCTAACATGGGCCAAGCAGGTGACCCCATCCTTCAGCCTGAGCTATTCTCAGGCCCATTTAGGGAAAAGACCTCATAGGGAATGGAAAAGCAGCCTTGGATTGCAGTAATGGCGAGGGGCCACTGAAACATGCTTCTAAAGAGCTACCAGCATGCGGTCAGCCCCGCTGGGTGGGGGCACGGTGGGAGCGGGGGCTCACGTGGCCAGTTACCCCAGGAGCCTCCTCCAGCGTGGTTTCGCAGCCTGAATCAGGGGACATGAGCTCTAGTTCCGTGCATCTTTCCTGGTGGGGTGCTGTAGAAATGCCCTCCACGATGTGTCTGGTGGCCAGAGGCGTCACTGAGGAGTGTGTGACTTTGGGGCTGGTGAAGTCCCCCGGGGGCTGGAGTTGGATGAAGCCCAGGTCTAAAAGCTTATTCCGCTGTTGTTCCACCTGTCCTGGGGAGGCCTCTGAAGACGACTCGCTTGGAAAGGCCTTCATCTCGCTCTGACTGGCTCGGCGAGTCTCAGCTCCATGGGTCTCAAATATCCGAATTTTGTTGGCTACTGAGGCCTTGCTGATATCTTCCAGGGAGCCCTCTTGTCCCCCAGCCTGGAAAGAGGTCATTTCCTTTTGCTTCTCCCAAGGGAACACCAAGCCCGGGGGTACAACTCCCTCTGCTTCTTCAGGGACGACCCTGGGCTTTCTGCTGGCCACCGGAGGTGCTCGGCGCCCACTTCCTGTGTCAAGAGGCACAATCAACCGGACTTGGTCCTTGGGCTCCAGACTCTCTTTAGGACGGTGGAGATGCTTGAGAAATACAGGGAACTGATTTCCAGAGAAATCCTTACGCTCCGAAGGCTCCTCTGACCCACGAGGGCCTGGGCTTGGAGAAGCTTCCCCCAGAGCCTCGAAGTGACCAGGGGAAGCTGGCAGGGGGGAGATCACCTCCATGTGCAGGAACGCTGAGGCGTCTAGGTCTCCTGGCTCAGGCTCTCCATTTTGGGTATGAACCGCTTCCCTCTCTTTGCTTCTGTCCGGTCTGGCCGGCTTCCTGACATGAGGAGGAATGGTCCGCAGAAGGGCACAGGCCTGGGGATCAAGGAATACCCCCCCTCCTCTGCTCAGGGTGTGCTCCCTCGATCCTGCTGGGGGGTTTCTTTCAGCCTTTCCCATCAAATCTCCACGTTCAGGGGCTTCTTCCTCTTCAGCTGCCCCAGTTGTTGGGGGGGTAAACTCTCCTTCCATTCCCTGCCGCACTTCATCCCAGGCCTCGTCAAATGTCTGTCTTCCCTGGTTCCTGGGGTGCCCTTCCTCTGAGGAAGCTGTGGCAGAGGCCCTGGGGTCGGAGGCATTCCGCTCCCCTGCCAGCCCCAGCCTGGTCTCGGGGAGGGGAGGGGCATCCGGGTTCTCTTCCTGTTCCTCCAGGGGCAGAGGGAGGACTTGATCTTCAGAGTCTTTCTCTCCATAGTTTGGGTAGAAGCTCCTCTCTGCACAGGAGGTATCTGTCTCATCGCTCGAGTCGGCTCTGGCTTCGGTATGAGCTGGGTCCAATAGAAATGACTGGAGTCCTCCCTTGTCAGAGGCCGGAGAGAGGATGTCCACCTCCGCTGGCCTGGCCCCTGGAGCCGTGGGCTTTCCAGAAGCCTGGAGTTCCTGTAGCCCCTTCCTCAGCTCTGCCCGACCCTCCAGCTGACCATCTGAGATGCGGAAGTTCCCAAGGGGCACCTCGCTGGTGCCTTCCCTGAATTCAGAGCCCTGGAGACCCTTGTCCGCGGATGTGCGTCTTGGGCCTCCCCTGGCCCAGGGGCCTTCCTCCCATACTGACTCAAAGTCTTCTGGACTCGCGATCATCCGCCCTCGCTGCTGAGTGCTCGCTCTTCTGGTCCCCACCGTTTCTTCTGTGGCCACTTCAACTTTGAACTTGTCCACCAGAATGTCTACCTTGGAGAGTCTGCCATCAGCAAGGACATCGGCGAGGCCTGCCTCACTTTCCTCCTGCTGTGTGGTGGTCACTTTTAGGAGACTGAGATCTTCTGGCCTAGTGTACTCTCTTTCTATAAATACCCAATGCTCCGAACCCTGTGTTTCAATTGGAGCAAGAAGAGTTAACATGAAATAGCCGGCACCTGAAGGGCGGGCCGCTTCTCCCTCTGTAAGAAGGGACCACTCTACCACCAAAAAGTTCCACACTGGGATGGCGTGTCCCCATGCCTGTCTGGGGAGAGAAGGATGACAGTGCCAGTCACTCTCCTCGAGGCTATTCTTCCCATTAAGGTACCCAACAAATTACTAACTGATCCTCCTCAACCACTGTCCCCAACTTCATAAAATGGGACGGGATCTCATGCCCTCCCCAGGCTAATAACAGGGAAAGACAGATCCATGGACGGGCCAAGACTTTTCCTCTTCCTCTCCTAATAAAACAATTGCCACTTTTGGAAGGGAAAGTACATACATTACAAGGAATGGTTGAATGTTAGAGCTGACAGGACTCTTAAGACATTATTCAGTCTAATCTCCTCATTGTGTAAATGGGGAAACTGAGGCCTAGAGAAGGTCAATTACTTGGCCATGGCCATATTTGTTGATGGAAGGATTAGGAAAAGAATGGCTGGCTTTTGATGCCTGAGTTCTTTGCTGACCTCACAACCTCGGATCCGCCTGCCAGCTGTGATCTACTGTCAAGCTAGGGGAAGCACTGAGTTGAATTCCATGGACCACAGCCTGAAACCTGACCTTTCTACAAGAGCTTTTGGAAAGGAAACAGGATACTAGCAAAGATAACCAAATGGCAAGGTTAGTGTCAGTGAAAGCAATGGCTTAAATAGCTTAAAGACTGTGGGGTTCAATCCAAAAGAAACAAATACCAAGGCCCATCCTTGGAGAATCCTAACAATATGTTAGAAAATATCACAGAAGGAAAAGCCCTACATACGCAAGCATCATAATGGGGTAAAAGGATCAGTGTGTCAAATTGTCCTCAGAATGGTCCTCTACTCTACCTCCCAAGAGTTCTTCAAACAGTGCTTAGGGGGAATGATGGGCCTTAGAATTGTTAAGGAAGCATGAAAGTCACTGGATTTTTAATTTCCTTGGGGGGCCACAGAATACTTTCTACCCACAAAATCTTAATGTAAATCTATCTAGTATGTAATAAAAACACTGGGCAGTCCTGGGGAAGTTGAGGATCTGGGCCACCCTCTTGCTCTAACATACCTTCCTCCTTTGAAATCATCGCTGAGGAGAGCCCTTCAGGATACAGATATGGAAAACAATTTCCATAAGTAGGCCTGATGAAGGGAAGCACCTTGCCCAAGGTCACAGAGCAAGCCAATGGCAAAGGCAAGGCAGGCCTAGGCCCCAGTCCCTGACTCCAACTGCTACAATATAAGTCCTCCAGCCTACCATGACCACCTCCACAGTGAGGTATGCAAAAATCTGCTTCCAGCAACAGGAGGGGAAGGTTTATATGACCTTGGGCTCCTCTTCAGGTTATGACCTGATGAAGAGTCTGCCAATCCCACAGGATCTGAAAGAGTTTGAAGGACCAAGTGGCATTGTAAACTCCTGTCTCCCCATTCCATTTTAGCAAATCATGTCTCCATGATAGTCAGAAAACTAGAGGCCCAGACAACATCTGGCAAAGGTTTCTTTTTTTTTTTTTTTTTTGCGGTACTGGGAGTTGAACTCAGGGGCATTCCACGTCCGAGCTACACCCCCAGCCCTATTTTTTATTCTTTATTTTGAAACCGAGTCTCACTAAGTTGCGGAGTGCCTCACTAGGTAGCTGAGGCTGGCCGCAAACCCGGATCCTCCGGTCTCAGCCTCCCGAATGCTGGGATTACAAGCGTGTGCCACCGCGCCCGGCTCTTGGCAAAGGTTTCTGATTTTACTTCAGGTTCTTAGGCCTCAGGACCACAACATCTGAACCATCAGAGGGACGTGCTTCAAAAGCTTACAGAAGCCAGGTCTCTTCTCATCTCCTTGGGAAGCAGATTTCTTTAGCTGCTTCCATTTTAGCTTTCACTAACATTATCAGCCTTGTAATTAGGCCCCTTCTGAAACAGTCCTACTCCAATTTTTTTTTTGGTACTGGGGATTGAAACCAGGAGCATTCTACCTCTGGGATACACCCCCAGCACTTTTTCTAAAGTTTTTATTGAAACAGGGTCTCGCTAAGATGCTGAGGCTGGTCTTGAACCTGCAATCCTCCTGTCTCAGCCTCCCAAGTACTGGTATTACAGGCATGCACCACCATGCCAGGCTTTCCTATCCCCATTCTAACTAGCAACTAGTCTAGATAAGCAACAGTGTGTTGGATTGGGACTTGGCACAGAATAGAAAGATAGATTTTGCAGGTGAAAAAGGAAAATGTGTGGTAATATTTGGTTACTATGTGCCAGGCAATGTCACCCTTTGACTAAGTTATTAAATTTAGTCCATTTGGCAACCTGTGAAGCAGGCATTGTTATCCATACCTCAGAAGGGAACACTGAGACTTCCAGGAGTGAGCAGTGGGGGTGAAAGAAGAAATTTGGGATTCTCTCTCTCGCAATTAGGTAAGATCTTAAAAAGGCAAAAAACGATTGAACAAAAAAAAGAGAAAAGCCTTGCTGGCATGAATGCATTAGTGGCACCACATCTGGCTTGAGTCACAAGATGGAAGGAAAGAGAACAGCCCTGGATTGTGGTAGCTCTGCAGTCATTCTTTTCCCTGACCAGACAGACCTCAGTGCCTGGTTCATGGTGCCCCTGCCACCCAGTAAGGGCACTGCATCTGCTCAGGGGAGCCAGTTCATTTCCCACACAAGCTACAGAAAAAAGGCAGTTCTGTGGTTTCCAGGCTGTTCAGCACTGCTCCCCACGCAGTCCCTGGAGCTCAGGGCCACATTTTAGGCCTCACCCTCTAGAGAAGGAGTGATGCTCCAGGATGAAGGACCCTCTAGAAACCATGTCAGGCAGACAGGCTTAGGACCCAGTTCCGACTCCAAGTTCTGTGATCTAAGTCCTTTCCAGCCTACCATGACCACCTCCATGGTGAGATGTACCAAGAACTGCTTCCAGCAACAGGAAGGAGAAGAAATTGCTGAGGCACATGCGGGTGTTCAGCAGGAGAGAGGTGTTCAAGCCTCTACGGGGCGGCCTGGGAGAGGCTGCAGAACAGATCTGCAGGTGCCAGAGGGCAGAAGGAGGCCCACAGGCCACTGATTCAGAAGGACAGGTTTTTGGGGGTGGTTTTTTTTTTTTTTGGTACTGGGGATTGAACCCATAGGCATTCTACCTCTAAGATACCCCCAGCCCAATTTTATTTCTTATTTGGAAACAGGGTCTCACTAGATTGCTGAGAGCCTTGCTAAGTTGCCAAGGCTAGCTTCAAACATGATCCTCCTGTGTCAGCCTCCCAAGTACTGGGATTACAAGAATGCACCACCATGCCCAATTAGAAGCACAGATTTTAAATCAATACAAAGAATACTTCTTAACTGATGACAGAAGGCAGAATGGGCTGTAGTCAAGGGCAGTGGGAGCCCTTCTGTGGAGGAGGCTGATGGACGGCTGGCAGGATGCTGATGGAAAATGTGTGTTTGGGGCTCCACTCCTAGCAGAGGTGCCTGTCCTTGGTTTTAGAAGCATCTCTGGGCTCTAGGACAGAGCTGTCTCCGACCTTGGGATGCTGTTGACCCCTGTCTCACTTCCCTCAACAGAAGTAGATTTTATTTTATTTTATTTTGCGGTACTGGGGATTGAACCCAGGGGCATACTACCTCTGAGCTATACTCCCAGTCCTGTTTTTTATTCTTCATTTTGAAACAGGGTCTCACTAAGTTGCAGAGGGCCTCACTAAGTAGCTGAGGCTGACCGAAAACCCAGATCCTCCTGTCTTGGCCTCCCAAGTACTGGGATTACAAACATGAGCCACCATGCCTGGCTTGTTTTTATTTTTATATGGAGGAAAAATTCATGGAGAACTAGGGTCTATGTTCTACCATGTCTTTCTTACTGTTGTAGAACATTTACAGCAACTACAGAAATTTCCTCTGAGAAAAGAAAAAGGTCTCTGCTCCACCCCTACACACATGCCAACAGAGGAGGTGCAGACTAGAAAAGAGTTTCCCCACCTGATCAGCACCTTCCAACCCCACAGTCTCTGAGATCCCAGCAGACAGGGAGGGCCTTCGCTTCCAGGGCCTGGATTCTATTCATGCAGGGCTACAGGAAGTTCTAAGAACCCTCAACCTGTGCCATCCTGGGCCCTGAAGCAATGCTCTTCTCACTTAGACCTCCTGCCTGACCCATAGTATAGCTTGTAAGCTACTCCTAGAAAAAAGATGACTGCTTTTGCCTTCCCGGGGACTCAACCCAAGCCCCAGAGGAGTTTAGAGAGCTGACAGCAGGGGACGGATGGAATGCCATGCCCTGACTAGCCACTGCTGGCACTTGTGCAGGCTTCTGAACAGAGATAAGGCATTGGGGTAGAAGGCATTTGGGAGCCATGACCCCTAATCTCAAGCTTAGAAGGTCCTCTGCTAACTAGGGAGGAGGAGATCAGGTCTCCTCCCCTTTGAAGCTAGAAGCAGTGTGGCTGTCCCATCTTCCCAGGGTGGATGAGGGAGGGGCTGGGCCTTGTGGAGAGCTGAGATGGAGACACTTGTTGGTCATAGCAGGGACACTGTGAGTCACCCATAGTTCCCCTCCTCATGGAAAATCTATTCCATTTTCCCTCACCCCAGACAAACGTTTTCTAAAAACTCTAGACGGGGGTTCAGGTTGGGCCGAGGCCCCAGGAGGAAAGGGCATGGGAGGGTGGAGACAGTAACCTCAGGCGACGCTGCGAGGCTTTTCTGAGTGAACACTTCCAAGCCTGCGGCTGTTCCAGGTACCAAGTCCTGCTGAGAGGTGTCCTGGGTCCTCTGGGACTGCACAGGTGGCCCAGGGCCAGGGAAAAGGGAGAGAGGAGGAAGGAAAAGAGAGACAAAGGAGGAGGAGGAGGAAGAGGAGAAAGAGGAGGAGGAGGGAGAGCAGGAGAGACACACATACACACAGAGTCCATAAATAGCCCAGCTTTGTAAATCCCCACACCCTTGGATCATGGATCCAGTGAGGGAGGAACCAGTCTACGGGGTGAGATATAGGGGGCAGCCCCTCTGAGCCACTTAAGGGAGGGAGGCCTGTGGTCACCTGCAAGGCAGTATGGTGGCTTCCAGTCTATCCCTGATGGCCTGCCCACTACCATTCTGGGGTTTGTGGGGCCAGACCATTTGGACTCCGATTCCAAGTGTACCCTGAGTGCCACTGGCTTAGACTACGGTTTGGTCCTGTAGTGGGGGGTCACAGTCCCCTTTAAGAACTTATCTTTTGAAACAAAAACCTGAGTCTGGCAAATGAGAGTACTTCAAGTTCCTACTGCTCTCCCCCTGGCCTAGCTGGGTCCCCAAAAGCTCTGAGGAAGCTAGTAGGAATTCTGGATGAGACACTCCTATAGGAACTCCACACAGCTGAGGATTCTAGTTCTCAAACAATGGCCCCATGATGGTCCAGCGTGTCCCAGATGGTAAGTAATTTCATCTTCACTATTTCAGTTGACCTTGCCAACAACCTTTTTGTGGAGTGGTAATTCTGGTCCCCCTTCAGATGGACTAGACAATAAGGCTCAGATAGGTGACACCACTCACCCAAGGACCCAGCCAGGTCCCTGTCTGTGGCTCCTCCCATCTCCAAATCTCCAAGGGCCCCTAAACACCAAGGGGGCCTGTAAATCAGTTCTAAGTGGTCTGCCTCTAAGGTGGCCTCCAGGACAATAATTCTTCCCAGCAATGGAGACTACACTTCTTGGGCTAAGGAGAGTGTGGTGGACCCATCTTCTAGCAGTTCTAGCTATCACCAGCAGGTGGGGCTCACCCCCAAGCCAGCCTGATTTGAGAGTTCAAGGCTCCAGACTCCTTTTCCCAGGCAGAGTCTGACCCTTCCGGTACACTCTGCATCCCACCTCACCTGCAGCCAGGCCAGGACCTAGCCTGCCTCAGGACCAAGTAGAGGCCACTCTGGCCAAGTCTTTCCCTAAGGTGGGAGGTGGGGGTGGGATCACTAATCCAGACCCCCATTCCCTGTCCAGGGTCTTGGTTTTACCAGGGACCACAGAAGCCCACAGTAGATGCAGAAGTCTGCCCTCCTTCTGGAGTAGCAGCCTTAAAGGCCCCCACAGCATCCCTAATTGTGAATTGGCAGCCAGGGAATCCCAGTAGCTCTCTCTGAGCTTATGCCTCAGTAGGCAAAGTCCTCTGATGTGCAGCAGGCTCGGACCACGGCCAGTACTGATCCAATCAAATGCTCTGCAAATGAGATCATGGCAGCATCACCAATTTTCAGAGCATTAGAGGGCAGCACATACGCAATGGACTCAGCACCCAGTCTTTACACGATTTGGTCTTGCTCCAGGGCAGCTGTGATTTAATGGTAAATACAATGACCTGGGACATTAGAAAAGTGACCCTTGCCCCTCTTCCCTCAGCTGTGATGCTGAACAGTCCTTTCTGGGTCTCAGTGCCTCTGTCAGTAAAAGAAGGACCTTGAACTGAGAGGGTTCCGAGATCCTTCCAACTGTGATCTGAAGTTAATCTTCTGTACGAGAGTCCCAGGACTCTCAAAAAGAAGCACTAAGTAACTCACACTGGGTATGGAGGTGCTGTGCCAGTCCCTCTCTGTGCATCATCTCACTTGATCCCCTCAATATCCCTAGGAATATCTCCACCTAACAGAGCTTCAGAGAGATTAAGTAACAAGCCCAGAGTCATCCAGCTAGCAGGCAGCGGAGCCAGAATTCAATCACAGGCAGCGTAACACTAGACCACAATTGGGTTTGAACAGTTTCTCTAGAGAGAAAATACCTACATATAAACTGGAGTAAATATTGCCAAGATTTAACAAGTGCTAAAAATAATAGCTGGGAATTATAAATACAGGAATTCCCCCAATCCTATCTTAATCTCTTTCAATTGAGAAAATACCCCACACTTTCTACTCTGAACGGCAGAGTATCATGTCTCTTCCTCCTTCCTCCTCCTCCTCCTCCTCCTCCTCTTTTCTTCTTCTTGCCAATACTAGGCATTGAACCCAGGGCCTTTCACATTCCAGGCAGGTGCTCTACCACTGAGCTACATCCCCAGCCCTTTTTGTTTTTTCTTTTGAGACAGCATTTTGCTAAATTTCCCAGGCTGGCCTTGAACTTGCCATCCTCCTGCCTCAATTTCTGAGCATCTGGGATTACAAGCATGTGCCACTACACCCAGGGATAAGGGGTCCTTTTCTGAAGGCTCAAGGGCAGGTCTACTTTGTGTGGTGGACCCATTCCCCTTTAGTAGATTCCGAGGCTCCTTCCAGAAGGGCCCATACCCCCAGTGTGTTTTCACAATAGGAACAAAAGGGTGTGGTTGTATAGGGCTATCAGGATTCTCAAAGTTTAGTGTGCAAGAGAATTACAGAGGACACTTGTTCAAAATGCTGGTTCCAGGGCTCTACTACCAAATGTCTGATCCAGTAAGACCAAGGCAGGGCCCTTGAATCTGCATTTCTAACAAATATCCATTCTCCATTATACTTTGGCTGGTGGAAGAGGAGTACACCGAGCTATCAGTCTTTGGAGTTTTTATGCTTCGGGGTGGTCCCTGGGACCCGGGCTTCCAAGATTCAGTGAATTTGTCCCCCTCAACCTAACCCGCCACCCCATCCCCACCCATTAAGTCAGTAGCAGCCCCCTGCCCCGCCTCTTTACTCGAGGTCCCTGTTGAGGGCTCCAGGGTGGGACCTACCTCGTTGGCTTTCTCAGGAGTGCCCTTGGGGGAGGGGGAGGCGGGGGAGGAGGGCAGCCTGCGCTCCCGCTCCCAGTCTCGATCCCGGTGGATCAGCTTGCTGTTGGGCTCCTTCAGGGTCCTCTTGAGCTCATTGATGCTGGCCTGGTGCTTCAGCAGGACATCCTCTGGCTTGTCCAAGAACTAGGGATGGGTGGAAAGGGCAGCAGCGTTAAGGAAAATGCTCCCAGCAGCAGATACATGGTTCAAGGACGATGACAGTGGTCGCCATCACCAGCCTCCGCCAGCCATGTGACCCCCCAGTGTCCCCCTCACAACAGCCCCAGAGCCAAGCGGGCCAAGGACCATCGGCCCCCACAGGGAGGCTGACTGGAGCACAGAGCACTTGCGGTGACAAACAGGAGACTCTAGTCAAGCCACCTTCTCTTCTCTCCTGCCCGGCACCCTGGCCCCTGAGCACCCAGCTCAATCCATGTCCCTCACGCCTGGTACTGTGAGCCCAGAAGTAGTCAGGCACACAGGTGACTTCCTCTGCTTAGAAGCAAGGCACAGCAGGCGGCATCGCCAGAGGGATCCATTCCCTGGGCTGCTCCAGCTCACTGGCATGCCTCCCGGGTCCCTCCTGGACCCTAGTTCCTGCCTTCTGGCTAAGACTTGGTCTATTGTACTTAGTAGGATGTCCAGTCTCACCAGGCATGGGAGCACACACTTGTGATCCCAGCATTAGGGAGGCTGAGACCAGAGGATCCAGGTTCTAGGCCAGTCTCGGCTACCTAGTGAGGCCCTCTGCAACTTAGTGAGACCCGGTTTCAAAATAAAGAATAAAAAATAGGGCTGGGGGGATGGCTTGAAGGTAGAATGCCCCTGAGTTCAATCCCCAGTACCGCAAAAAAAAAAAAAAAAAAAAGGATGTCCAGTTCGGTCCCTCTGAGCCTAACCCATGCAACTGCTAGCAGGCAGATATGCCAAAAGCCAGGGCTATCCAGAAAAATGGGTCCTGCTCCCTCACTTGGGGGCAGGGGCCAGGAAAGGACTGTGCAGCCTTCTCTGCTGCGAGCCACTGCCTTCCCCCACCACCCAGGATCGTTCAGGTGCCTCTGGGTGCTGACTCACCAATAGCAAGTGGAGTGAGCTATGGTCAGATAGACATAGATGCTGCGGGGTATTCAAGAAGATTAGAGACCAGGAAGAAGAAGAGTGAGTCCAAGGCTGGGCACGATGGAGCCAGGTTAGCTGGAGTCATGGCTGGTCCCCATTAGACCACCAAGTCTGGGCTCTTGCCAATGCAGTATGACAGAGAAATCTGCCCAGGCCCAGTGAGAACGGGCCACCACAGTGACGTGCCAAGCTGTTATCTGTCTGCTTCTGGGGCAGAGCAGTGGGCTGGCAGCCCAAGTACCTTATCTGAAGACTGTCTGAAGACTCATGGTAACTGTATTAAGGGCAGGAAATGGACAATCTCAGCTTGTTAGATCAGGTGGTTCCAGGAGAACAACCTGGAAGATGAGCTCACTTTGGACAAAGCTAGAATCTTCTCCAGGGCTCGTCTCTGGCAGCCAAGGATCGACTAAGCTTCCTCAGGAAGGAAACCAATCCCACTGGGCTTCTGCTTTCCCTCCAGACACCTGCCTGTACCTCCAGCCTCCCTCCCTGCCTCCCCGGGCTGAGCTGCCCATAGGAAAATGTCTGCCTAAAAAATCAAACCTGATGGAGTTTGCACAGCGGGTGGACTTGGGCTTCAAGTTTGTGGGTCCCAACCTAAGAGAATCCCAAACTGGCCTGCTGGCTCTGTGAGCACATCGGTTCCCAAAGGCTATAGGGAACAGTGGGAACCTGGGATCCTTGAGGGTTCAGGGCCTTGTAGAACTCTAGTCTGGATGCCTTGTTGGGCAGATGGGACACTAGGGCCTGAGGGAACTTTCCTAAGATCCAAAGTGGCAGAACTGAGTTATAACCCAGACCTCAGGACTCTGCCTTTGCCATGGCCCAGCCTTTGGCCCTTTCCCTCACTGGTCCAAAGATAAACCTTCCCCACTTGACTTAAAGTTCTAATGAAGAGTCGGAGACCGTGAGAGGGAAGGAGAAGTGGAGAGCACAGAAGCAACACGTTGAAGGAAGCAACAAATAGGAAGAGGAAGAGAAAAGGAAAGGAGGGAGGATTTTGATGGAGCTGGTGCAATAGCAGCCTGCCTGGAAGGGAGGAGGAACCGGCATCTGAGCCAGTGCTCCAAGGACTCCTCCCTTGCTCCCACTCACCCCCGCCCCCCACATCTGGTTGCCAAGAGATACAGAAAGAAGCTTCGGATGACAACGCAGATGAGATGGCGGCATGACCAACGGTGCTGGGGAGCAGATGAATCTAAAGAGGGGTGGGGAGCACAGGGGGACACGCTAAACTCTCATACAGATGTGGGGGCTAGTCAGCAGGTGAGAAGCAAGCGTGGAGTACCGGGGGGTGTGGAGAGGCAGAGGATGGAGCCGGAGGAGGCTGGCAGGGGTGAGCAGGGAGGCAGGCGGCTGGCTGGGGATGGGGTCTGAGCTTCACGGGGGCAGAGAGCAAGGGTGTGGGGAGGCGGATGGCAGGGAGGAGGAGGAGGATGGGACTGATGAGGATGAAGCCCAAGCGTAGATGATGCCAGGGGTAGGTGTGGGATGGTGACGAACGAGCTAGAGATCTGAATGGCTGGGTGAGGAGGGACGGGTTCCATGCAGTACCTCCTGCTTGTGTCTCGGCGTGGTTTCCTGCTCCGGCTAGCGGGACGTGGCAGGAGGGAAAGGAACCAGCAGTTAGTAGAGCAAACAGGTTAGAGACACCGCGACTGGCCTGGTCCAGTGAGGTGGCCCAGTGCACCTGGCCAAGCAGTGCTGCCAGGGGAGCTGCTGGGCCACTGTAGGGTGGGAAGCAGGGTGCTGCCCAGGAAAGACAAGGAAGGTCCAAGGACTGGGCTGAGCCACATTCGGCGGGCGGGGCATGAGTTCTGGGCTCTCATAATTCTTGCTGCAGCGGGTGTGCTTTCAGGGGCCTGTGCTCATACAGCGGAGCTGCATGATGGGAAAGAGGCTGCTTAACCACTAACGAGCGGAGGCCATGCCTAGCTTGTGTGCCCAACTGTTTGTGTGAATATGTTGCTTACCTGTCTGTGTGTGCAAATCTACAGGTGGGGGCTGTATATGTCCAAGAGCAAATGCACACAAGGCTGAGCTCGTGCATCCCCAGAGGTGTGTACACCTGTATATGGGTGTGTGTGCACTGAGTGCAGGTGGGGCAGTAGGAAGGGGACACACATGAGGCCTGTGAGGCCAGTGGTGACACGTGATCCTGCTCTGAGGAAGAAGGGCGCAAGGCAGAGTCAGATTAGAGTTAAAAGAGCAGATTAGGCGTGAGCCAGAGGAGACCTGAGTGACCCAGGGCATGAGCGCCCCAGGGGAAGCCATGCAAAGAGAGGGAAGAGGGTAGGGCCGATAGCATGGGCGTCCCACCCCACCCAGGCTGTCCAGTCCAGGCACTGAGGATAGCAAGGGCAAGGCCCTTTCCGTGGTGCACCCCACAGCAAGGGTGCCATGGCTGGGCGCACATCTAGACCTTGGATCAGTTTCCTGACCTCCAGGACAGAGCATGCAGGAAAGCCAGGCTCCTACCTTTAGCTCCTTGATCTTGGTGGGGGTCCTGACCTCTCCTTCCTCAGCTTCTGACCGCCGTCCCCCTGACTCTGCATCTTCCTCACGCTTGTCACCATCAGGTCCTGCATCATGGTTCTCGCTGACCGAGGCGGGGCGGGAGAATTCGGCTAAAGTGGGCAGAGGTGGCCGGGCAACCATGTAAGACACCTCCTTGTGCACGGCTAGGTAGCCAGCCCAGCTGCTGCTCAACCCGGCCTTCAGGGGGCTGACTTCCACACCCCCCACCATCGCCCAGCAGATCACAGAGCTAGCCAGTGACAGAGCTGCCTCCCAGCCCCCCCCCCCCCACTTTCCTATAGTACTAGAGCCTGGCTTCAAATCTCAGATACAACTCTTCTTGGTTGTGTGATCTGAAGGGAGTTACACACTCTCGAGGGGCCTTGGTTTCCTCATCCACATGTAGTACCTACTTCAGAGAGCTGGGGAGAGGAGCAAACATGCTAAAATGTGCAGACATTTAGGCGAGTGCCCAGCCCGGACTGAGCCTTCCTTTGACGCTGGCCCATAAATGTGGCTGTTTTGCTCGTGGTCATGGTCACAGGTCACTGAGGCTCAGGCTTGCACTGCCAGGCCCAAAGTTGATCATTATTTGGCAATACACAGACATTGTGAAATTAGCTTTTACTAGTGAAAGCTAAAGTCCTAAAGATCACAAATGATCACCTTCCTCATAAATTAGTCAGAATTCAAGGGAAGCCATGCAGCAGTATCTCTCTCACTCACTGACATTCCAAAGTATTTTTCCAAGTAGGAATGGGATGGGATAATAGGCTTCACACCAGGCACTGGGTGGGACCTGATTATGCCCATGGATTGAGTGTTGGTGAAAAATATCTGGAAAACACTGAATTAAAATAGCCAGAGCACAGATGACTATCCTTAGAGTTGGCCTAGATTAGAGGGACAGAATAACTTTCCTTCCTATTCATATACACACTTTGCAAAGTGCTGATTTTTGCACATTATTTCATTTGATTTGCACAATACTTTGCATCGATGGCTAGTATGGGATTACTATCCCCATTTTACAGAGGACAAAGTGAAATCCCCATGTGTGTTGGGGGGGGGGTACCAATAGTGGCTTTTTAGTGGGTCAGGACAAGAACCTTGACTTCCTGGCTTACTATCCAGACTTCTGCTCCTCTGAGTGTCACCAGCTCTGGGATAACTTCTGCTGCTCACCCCCCCCCCCATCTAGGCTTCATTTAGCCCTTGGCACAGCAATGGAAACGGCAGGAGAGAGGCAGGGGGTGGTGCGTATCCTCCTTTCTTTTGCATAAATCACAACACACCACTCTCCTGGCAGCATGTCAGTCTGTATTGCTGAGTTTCATGGGCAGGGGGCCTGGAAAACCATATGGCTGAACCTGCACCCCCATGGGAAGCCCCAAGAGCAGCAGAGTCACAGAGCTGCCCAGGCACAGTGCTGCTCCTGAGCTGTGGTGCCTGGTGCAGGTGAAGCTATGATATGACCATCACTGCTCTTCCTGCAGTGCCCACTCCCCTACCTCCTTCTGAAGACCACTCTTTGCCTGTCTCCAATTTGGGCCATACCTCCGTCAAGGCTGCGAGACATGGTGTACCGTTTGCTGGAAGAACGCTCAAAGAAGGGTGCCGGCCGGTCAATGAGAGCACTGGCCTGGCGAGTCTGCGCCTGGGTCCTCCCACTATACCGGAACTTGGAGCCCATCACCAGGAAGCCCTTAGGTGGGGGCTCAGGGGACACCAGCCTGCAATGGAGAGATGGAGGTGAGGAAAGAGGATCAGACCTGCCTCGCCAGGCTCAAGGTTGGACCACAGTCGGCCTTTCGTCCCACTGCCTCATCAACTACGACACCTCAACGTAGTCTAGGAAGGGGAAGACTTGGAGGAAGGGGGTGCTTTCCTGGAGTCCCCACTAACTCCTCCTTCTGCTCCCCTCCACCTTTATGGCCCCTGGTTACCTCAGGCCAACGTCAGCTCACCGGAAGAACGTGTGATGCTCAATGCAGACCTTCCACAGTCTCTTGGCTGACCGGTGGTTTGGGAGCTTAAAGCCAATTGTGCTCTCGAACTGCTCATACTGGAAAACCAAGAAGGGCAGGTGAGAGGCGGGGCCTGGGCCACCCTCACCATCAGCCCAGCCTTTCTGAAGCTCTTCTCAGGCAGGTGCAACTCTGGCCTGTTCATTTGTGTAATCAAAATGTGGATAGAGCCCTTCCTTTATGACATGTCCAGTGCTAAATATTCCAGACAGCATGGAGACTAAGACAGAAGATGTTAGGGGGTATAGGTCTCAGATGATAAAAAAGTAAACGAGAAAGGGGATCAGAGGGAGGGAGGAGGGGAGCAGAAGAGGAGGTACCAGGGAGTGAAACTGACCAAATTGTGTATGTGCATATGCAAATATGTGACAATAACTTCTGCTATCATGTATAATCATAGTGCACCAACTAAAAAAAGAAAAAGAAGAAAACAAGATATTTGTAGGTGCCGATAAAGGGCTATGAGGGGAATAAAGGGAGCTGTGCATTGTGAGGGAATAGCTGGGAAGGCCGGGAGTAGGGCTGCCCTCCAGCCAGGTGAGCTTTGAGTTGAGATCTGAAAGATGGGGAAGGGCTATAGTTTAGATCCTATATGTCCCCTAAGGATTCATTTGTTAAAGGTTTAGTCCCTGGCATGGAGCTATTAGAAAGTGGCAGAAACTTGTAAGAGATGAGGCCTTATATGAGGTTTTAGGCCACTGGGGGCATGTCCTTGAGGATGTTATGGGACACCAATGTCATCTTCTCTTTTTCTTCCTATCTGGGTCACAAGGTTAACAGGTGGCTCTTCCAAGCACCCCTGCCTTGCCATAGGCCCAAAGCAGTGAAGCTAATCAAACACTGGGTTATGGTTAGATATAGAATGTCCCAGGAAGAACTCATGTATCATGTTCAGAGTTGATATAATTAAGTTGTGTGGTTGTAATCTCATCAGTGGATAAATCCATTGTAATGGATTTACTAGGTGAGAACCTAGGCAGGTGGGTGTGGCTGGAAGAGGTAGGTCCCTGGGGTGTATGACCTTAGGGACTATGCTGTGTCTTTGAATCCCCTTGCTAACTCTCTTGCTTCTGGCCTCCATGATGAAAGAGCAGAGGACTTGCTTTCTTCCCCTATCTGCCTCCTACTGCCATGCCCTGAGCTCCACAGATGTAACTGGCCTGACATGGACTAAACCTCTGAAGTCTCCAGAGCTGTGAGCAGATACATCTTTCTTCCTTTAAGTTGTGTGGTCAGTTGTTTTTATTATAGCAGTGAGGATGTTGACTGAACTACATGGACTAAATCTCCCAAACTCATGAGCCAAAACAAACTCTTCCTCTTCATCAGTTGATTATCTCAGGTATTTTGTTATCATAACTGAAAGCTAACACAGGAAGGAATCAGCCATTTGAGAAGAGGGAGACGAGACCTTCAGGTAGAGGGAACACCACATGCAAAGGATTCAGGGTAGGGAGAAACTTGACTTTATTCAAGGACTAAAAAGAAGGCCAGAGGGGCTATGGTTTTGTGGGGGGGGGTGGAGTGGCAAGAGAGAGGTGGGAGAGGAAGACAGCCATGGGAGTTGGACCTTCCACAGCCTTAGAACTAAAGAGAGTGCCTGAAAGGTTTAGGCAAGGAGTGTATGTGGGATTGGCAGGATCCAATTCAAGGGATTTTTAAGAACTTGTTAGCACCCATGAGGAAAATGGCCTGGAGCACCAATAGAGGCAAGGAGACCAGTGAGAGGGACTGTGCAGAGACCTAGGTGACAGACAGCAGCCGTTGGCAGCTGGTGCAGCTGAGGAGGAGTGGCAGGTGGGTCACAGTTACTCCAGCAGTAAAACCAAATGGCTTCCGATGGATGGGATGTGGGTTGAAGGGGAAAGGGTATGGACACACACACATGTGTATGTGTGTGCGCACATGTGCATACTGTGTGTGTGTGTACCTCCATACGTATATATGTGGAGGTACCACATGTAAACAAACACTTGTACACAGACACATACTCATTTGTGTGTATAACAGGAACGTATGTGGTTATCTTACTTTAATTCCTGTGTGTGTTTCCTGGCCCACACCCAAGGTATGAGGTCTATGTAGGGAGCCACAGAAGAGGACCTCTCTGTCTTCCATGAACCCTAGCACCCTGTCCATGTATCCTGGATAAGAAAAACCCAGGCTGGCTGCTCAGGCCCACTGCACCCAGCCAATCCCAGTGAGGCACAGGGGTTCCCCGGGCAGGCTCACCTCCCCCGGCCGGATCTTGATATAGAAGTTACTCCTCTTGTAGGAGATCTTGAGAATCTTGGGCCAGGCAAAGCGGTTGATTCTCAACCGGTCCCGGTAGATGAGCAGGCCATTGGCACAGACGCCTAACATGATGTCGATGCCCTCAGAGTCCTGCACGAGAACGGGAGGCCTGGTCCTCATCTGGGGCAGCTTGCCACCCGCTCCCAGCCCCTCCCTGAGCTTTGCTTGTGATGAGCTCCCAGGAGCAAGGTGACAGCCACCATCCTGGAGTCCCCCCAACCACCCTCTCACATAGTCCTCCAGTCATTCACTCATTCATTTAGTCCTGTCACCATTCACCTGTTCTGTCATCCTCTAGCAATCATTCATTCACTCAGCATTCAGTACTGAATGCCAGGCCACGTGCTACGTGATTGAGGTACAGAGATAAACTACGTCTTTCACTCGTATGCTCCCAATTGAGTGGTGACACAAACAGGTTCTTAAGAAAAAGGAGTAAAAGGTTGTGAACTTTGAGGAACAAGAGATGAAAAGGTTCCAAATTGGAGGTGACATGGGGTCTGGCACACCAAGCCCTCTGGAGGGGCTGACAGTTCCCAGGGAACACCACCCAGATGTGAGGGGACACTGCGGCCCAGTGGTACCTTGGCGTGGTGCAGATCGACTCCATACATGGAAAGCTTCTTGGCGTTCTCAAGGAAGTGGATCTCTGCTTCTCCCGGAGTCATGCCCCTGAGGGAAAAAAGTCATCACTGAAGGCTGTGGGAAAGGCCCAGGCCAAATCCTGCTGGCCAAAGATGGCCACCATCAGAACCCAGGCTTCTGGGATTGCAGGGGAGGGGCTGGGTCTCATCTGAGTCTCCCCTTTGACCCTCAGGGCAGGATGGTGAGCCCCATGCCCACTTCAGTCCAGCCAATCCCATCTTCTGCAAAATTCAAGTCAAGTCTTGGTTCCTCCAGGAGGCAGACACAGACTGGGCCAGGAGTTGGGATTTTTGCCTCATCTGCCACTGAGTTAACGATGAGCTATAAATCTTGCACCTCTATGACTTTGAAACCATTGCCGAAGACATCATTCATTATAATCACCCAAGGGCTCCTAAATTATTACCCACATAAGATAGCTCTCTCAGAGTTTTCTATCACAAGCCACTTTATCTCTCCTGAGGAACAAGTACACATTCTCCTTTCTGAAAAGAGGAGTTGCATAATTAATCAAGATTCTTTCTTTGCTTTGGCTGTCAGGAAACTCAGATTGCATTTTATACTTAGTTACAGCAACATTTATCAAATGTTATGTGCTGGTAACTGTTCCAAGCACTTTATATGTATTAATCCAGTGAATCCGCATCACTGTCTACAAGCTAGGTGCTACTGTTATTCCCATTTTACAGATGAGAGAGCTGCCCAGAGAGGTTGACTAACTTGCTCAAGGGCACATGGCTATTAAGCAACAGAGTTAAGATTTAACTCTAGATAATGTGGCTCCAACGTTTGCAAATCTGTCTCTTCTGTCCTCCAGGTCTCCGTTTCCTCTGCCCTGTCTATCTCTGAGGTGCTGTGTGGGCCCCCTGGATGTGAAATGTCAATATTAAATCAAAAGAACTATAGAGACAGCCATAGCATTTCTCATCCCATATGGATCTGAATGTCCTTCTCTGAATTATTAGGGCTCTTGCTATCTAGAACAGGGATGACAGAGAGATGGCAGGCTAGCCCTACATTCCTATGCTCAAGTAGCCAAAGCTAATGAGTCATATCCCATTCAACACAATACCAACTCAGTCAGTACTAACCGAGGGTGGCTGGCATGTGAGTCTCTGAGAGGTAGCATTTGTTACCCTTGATCTAGCCTTCATCACACCCCAGCAGGCTCTTCCCCATACTCCATCCCCTCCACATGGCCCCAGCCCTCCTCTCCAGATGCAGCCCAAAGATGCAACCCTCCTGTTCCTTCCATCCTCCACAGCAATGAGATAGTATCACCATGGCCCTTCCCACAGGCACTTTCGCACAGTTCATCATATTGGGTTCCCATAACAACACTAGCTTAATAGGACCTAGATTCATGTAGAACCAGGAGTCCCCCAGCGGGTGATATCCCCTGCATAGCAGGCATTTGGAAGTGGTATGGGGGGTCATTTGGGTTGTTACAATAACTGTGGGGTCCTAGGCGCACTTAATGCCTGGGACCTAGGGAGCCTTAACATCCTGCACAATGAATCTCCTGCCCAAACACCGATAGCTGAGAAACACTGATTGACTAAGCCCATGCATTTACAGGTGAAAAGTGGGACTTACAGAGGTTAAATAACCAGCCTGCAATCACATTTCTGGCTAATTATCTTCTAACTCCTGGAACAAGGTGGTTTCCATGGCACAAACTATTCAACCCCTCAATTGGCAGATAACAGCCCTAGTGGCAACACGCGGCGTCTTTCCTGTGGGCACATGGACCTCCCAACAAGCCTGCAGGGTGGGTAACCAGCACCGCACTGCACTGCACTGAACAGATGAGCATGCCGAAGCACAGGAAAGCAGAGTGATGTGCCAAGATCCCTTGGTTAGAAAGCTAGAGCCAGATGGCGAACCCAAGCAGGTTGGCTTTCGAGTCCAAACTTTTGAACTGTATGCCAAGATCTAGACATCAGGACATTTACCCAGAGGCACACAGTAGTTATTATGTCCACAATAATAATTCTACAATGGTTACTGTTATCTTCAAGTGACAGCTAAAGAAATTGGCTCTCAGAGGCTAAGGCCAGGGAATTATCACATCCATACAGGAGCCTAAGAAACTGAGACCTCAAGAGGTCATTTAAGGTCAATAGCTAGTTGCTGCCACTCCTCTGGGATAGAGGTGATCTAAAGCCGCTGGCGTGGGTACAGCACAGTACCTAGGGACCTGGGATCTTTGGGCCTGCAGGGAGGGCTCTGGGCAAGCAGCCAGCAGCTCCTCTCACCTGTATGTCTTGTGCAGTTCCATGATCCTCTCCTCCAGCTCCCGGGTCTGGTTAGGGGCGAAGCGGAGCTCACTGACATAGTTGCCCACGTGCTCCTCGGCATCATAGTCGCCTAGCTCTGCCTGCACAGCGTAGGAGCCCAGCAAGGCATGCGTGACAAAAGAGCAGGGCAGCCGACCTGTGATGATGTCTGCCCGCAGCTGGAGGCACAGGTAGTACCTGGAGACAGGAGAGAGCGCGTGGGCATGGGCCTGCACCTTCAGACCCTTGCCCAGCTGAACCACTGGAACCAAGCAGAACGACACAGCTCAGTGGAAAAGGATGCCCCAGACGCTGGCACGTCATGGGTTAGCAGTTGGGTATGTCCTATGACTTTCACACCACTTTCAGCATTTTAACTCATTTATAAATTCAAAGAATCATTTTTCTACTATTTTTTTCGTGTGGTGCTGGAGGATGTACCCAGGGGCATTCTGCCTCTGAGCTACGCCCAGCCCTATTTTATTTTTATTTGGAAACAGGGTCTCACTAAGTTGCAAAGGGCCTAAGTTGCAAAAGTCCTCACTAAATTACTGAGGCTGGCGGCAAATCTGTGATCCTCCTGTCTCAGCCTCCCGAGTCCTAGGATTACAGGTGTGTGTCACTATGCCCAGCTCATTTATCTACAATGAAGATATTTGTAATTTTGATTCATTTTCAAGCTCAGTAGGATGACTTTGTTGAATTGGCCCTTAAAAAAAAAAAAATGTCACATAGCTGGGTGCAGTGGTAAATGCCTGTAATCTTAGCAACTTGGAGGCTGAAACAGGGGGATTACAAGTTTGAGGTCAACCTGGGCAATTTAGCAAGAACCTGTCTCAAATAAAAATAGCTGGGCATGGTGGTATACACCTGTAATCCAAGTACTTAGGAGGATGAAACAGGAAGATTACAGGTTTAAAGCCAGTATCAGCAACTTAGCAGGACTCTCAGCAACTTAGCAAAACCCTATTTCCAAATAAAAAATAAAATAGGGCTGAGGGTATAGCTCAGAGGTAGAATACCCTTGAGTCCAATTCCCAGCACCAAAGAAATAAAAAATTAAATAAAATATAAAAAGGGCTGTGGATATAACTCAATGGTAGAGCAAGGCTGGGTTTGATCCCTACTACCACACACATGTGTGCATGCATATACCACACACACACACACACACACACACACACACACACACAAAATGCCATGTAGTTTTAATCATACAATTAATATATTCTTATATGGAAGAACACAAACTTGAGAGGGGACTCTAATCTTTTTTTTTTTTTTTTTTTTCCCAGCACTAGAGATTGAACCCAGGGGCATTCTACCTCCAAGCTACACCCTGAGTCCTTTTTTTTTTTTTAATTCTTTATTTTGAAACAGGGCCCCACTAAATTGCGGAGGTCCTCACTAAATAGCTGAGGCTGTCCTGGAACTTGGATCCTCTGGTCTTAGCCTCCCAAGTACTAAGATCACAAGCCTGTGCCACCTCATCCAGTTTAAATCTTCTCTTGAGGATCTTTTTTATTCCTAATCCCCTCCCAAGGTCACCAAAGTTACTCATGTGGTGTTCTAGAGGTTTCTCCTCCATGGACATGGAAATGGATCTGGTTTTGATTAATGGGAATTTTTAACATGTAAATGGTATCAGCTGGCATATCTGACTCTGTAGCTGGCTTGCCACACCCAAAGCTGTGTGTTTTTAACCTCTGCACTGAGTTCCCCAGCCCAGATGGACCAGCTTGCTTGTGCTTTCCCAAAACTTTTTATTTTTCCTCCAGCTCTAAGTGAATTACCTAAAAAACAAATTGGTTTAAAGAAACATTTCTAACCATCAGGCCATTTGTAACTTGTATACACACTAGGATGATTTTACAATTTTTAGAACCATTTAAGAATATTTTGCTATTGCTTTTTCAGTTATTGTGTATTAAAATAAAAAAGTTCCAGTGCATTTTTAGCCAGTGATGCCTCCCTGTCCACGTTTGCTGTATTTTACCTTTTTTTTTTTTTTTTTTCAATTGTCTATTTCTTTCTCTTAAGTGGCTTTTACTTGGTACAACTTTTAGTGTTCTGTGACATTTCGCAGTCAGAAGTGCAGCCTTGGCAAAAAGTCCGTGCAGCCTCAGTGTGTGCGCAGGGCCCAGGTGCAGCCTCAGTGTGTGCGCAGGGCCCAGGTGCAGCCTCAGTGTGTGCGCAGGGCCCAGGTGCAGCCTCAGTGTGTGCGCAGGGCCCAGGTGCAGGCTCAGCGGCAGCAGCACCAACATCACAGGCATCAAGTACGGGCCTGTGGCATTTTGTTCAAAAGTCTAAAAAGTTAGAAATCACTGCCAAACTCTCAGACCAATCTTTCATTTCAATCAATTTGTCATTTTGACCAGCTTATTTTGGGCCTAACTATTTTTGACTTCATCAGCTGCTCCTGCCACCCCACCTCCTGGGGCCATCTGTGCTGGGCAGGGCTAACTTCCCTCCTGGGGTCCCTGGAAGCCGATGCCCAGAGTCTGGCACTAAGAGGAGAGGTGCAAGTGGGCAAGACCCGAGGGGTGAAGGCTGGAGTAGAGAGGGCTACCAGGGCCACGGCCTGGGCCTGATCTATTCCAGCAACACCTGACCTTATCTCCCAAGGTCAGAGTCAGCATCCTGACTTTGGTCTATTCCGTGGCAAACAGACAGCAAGCAGGCATTAAGCAGCGACCCAGCCTGGCGTGGAGGCACATGCCCGTGATCCCAGTACTTGGGAGGCTGAGATAGGAGGATCACAGGTTCATGGCCAGTCTCAGCACCTTAGTGAGGAGGTCCTCTGCAACTTAGACCATTTCAAAATTAAAAAAATTAAATTAAATTAAATGTGGCTGGGGGTGTAGCTCAGCGGTATCTCAGAGGTGGAACATCCCTGGGTTCTAGCACCATTAAAAAAAAAAAAAAATGGGAGAGAAGGAGGCTTAGCAGCCCCTCCCACTGTAGAACTGCAAGCCCCTGGTATTGTGGAGGTGTAGGATCCACCCACCGCCTGGATGACACAGCCTCAGGAAACCCTGCAGTGAGGCCTTCTCTTTGGTTGGGGCTTAGATAAAAAGAGGGGCCTCTCCCTGCTCTGCTTTCCAGAGGCAAGATAAACCCATGGAAGCTCTGGCCCTGAAGGGTGCTTTGTACTCCCTGCTTTTATGAGTATGTGGCACTGGGGATTGAAGCCAGGGGCATTTTACCTCTGAGCTACACCCCCAACCCTATTTTATTTGGGAACAGGGCCTCACTAAGTTGCTGAGGCTGGCCTCCTGTCTCAGCCTCTCAAGTACTGGGATTACAAGTATGTGCCACTATGCCCAGCTTTCTGCACTCCCTTCTAATCTCCAAGCCACAGGAGACTGCGGCTTGCCTCCAGATGGTCACATGCCTCATTTGACCTCCACATGCCTGACCTCCACACGTAGGCCCCGTCTCCCATGTGCAAAGCACCGGCATTCTACTCCCGCCTTCTCCCCAACAGTGCAAACCCGTGTCCACCCAGCACACTGGCCCTCACATGTGTTGGGTTTATCCCACCCAGAGATGACCCACACCATGTTTTTAAAAGTTTGCATTAAGCTGGGTGTGGTGGCACACGCTTGTAATCCCAGTACTTAGGAGGCTGAGACAGGAGGATCTGGGTTCGTGGACAGCCTCAGCTACTTAGTGAGGCCCTCTGCTACATGATCAGCCCTATCTTATCTTTTATTTTGAAACAGGGTCTCATTAATTTGTGGAGGGACTCACTAAATTATTGAGGCTAGTTGCGAACCTGCGATCCTCCTATCTCAGCCTCGCAAATACTAGGATTACAGGTGAGTGCCACCACACCTGGCTCAGCAACTATTTTAGATGGTGTCTGACCTCCTAAATTCACAAAGGGCCCCACGGGCCCTGTGACATCTCCTCTGAGATCAGGGGTCAGCTGCCAGTGCCCACTGCATTTGTGTCCCCCTCTCTCTTTACATTTTGAGATAGGGTATCACTAAGTTGCAGAGGCTGGCTTCCCATCTTCAATCTTCCTGCCTCAGCTCTGAGCGGCTGGGATACAGGCGTGTACCACCACACCTGGCTGGTGTCCCTGTTTCTCTCACAGGCCGCTTCCTTTACCAGTGGCCTGGCCTCAGCAGGCGTCTACATTTTGCAACCACTGTCCTATCCAGCCCCGTATCTCACAGGCCAGGTGCCATCACCCACGGTTCCACAGGGCCAGGCTGCCCAGCCTCTCTCCACACCCCTCACCTTGTGATGTCTTCTGTCAGCTGGGCCGGGTCAGGAGGGTAGAACTTGACTGTGAAGGCAAAATTCCAGGGGCTGCCTGAGAGGAAAGATGGGGAGAGAGCGGTGAGGCTCCTCGTCCCAGGGGTGGCCTAGGTGCAGCAGCCCACGGGCGCTTTCTCAAAGCCTTCTATCTCTAATCTCAGGATAATTTAATTTGGGAATCTGGAACATTATTCCCAATTGGCAGATAGGAAAAGTGAGGCCCGGGTTAAGAGACTTGTGAGGTAGCAGTTGGAAGGAAAGTAGAAAGAAAGAGAACTAATGCTGTGTGCCAGGCACACACACTGGATTATTTCACAAACGTTGCTTCACTAAACCTCACAGTGACCTCCCTGAGTGCCTTCTCTGATTAGCCCCACTTTGCAGAGGAGGACACCGAGGCCCAGATGTTAAGGTGGCCAGCTTGGTGCATAGGGATGGGAATGTAATCTTTATAATCACCTTGAGGTTGAGTTTCTGTTTTGTGTGGGGCAGTGTGGGAGTGGTACTGGGGATGGAACCCAGGGACCTTCTACCTCCAAGCTATAAACTCAGTCCTTTTTTTATTTTGGGGTTGTTTGTTTTTGTAAGGCTACAATCCCAGCCCTATTTCTTATTTTTTATTAGGAAACAGGGTCTCACTAAGTTGCTGAGAGCCTAAGTTGCTGAGGCTGGCTTTGAACCTGTGATCTTCCTGTCTCAGCCTCCCAAGTACTGGGATTACAGGTATGTGCTACCATGCCTGGCTTATTTTTTGTTTTGAAACAGGGTCTCACTAAGTTGCTAAGAGCCTAAGTTGCTGAGACTGACCCCAAACCTGCGATCCTCCTGTCTCAGCCTCCCAAGAACTAGGATTACAGGCATGCGCCACCACACCTACTGACTTTCCTTTTCATAGATGAAGATTCTGAGAGCTTAAACCACTCTCCTGGTAGGGGGCAGAGAACAGATGTCCAAACTCTGGTCATCTAACCCTAGAGTCCGAGCTCCTGACTACAAGGACTCCTTGGGAAAAGCAGCCTGTACACATCATCCCCATCTCAGGAATAAAAATAATAGCAGTAATAACATAATAATACTAGCTAGCACAAGTGAGTGCACTGTGTGTAGGCACTATTGTCGGTCACTCGAACAACCAACATCACTACTTCTTGTGATATTTAATTGTTCTGTGCCTCAGTTGCCTTACCTTTTTTTTTTGTACTGGGAATTAAACCCAGGGGTGTTCTACCTCTGAGCTACACTCTCAGCCCTACTTATTTATTTATTTAGTTAGTTAGTTTTGAAACAGGGTCTTCCCAGGTTGCTGAGAATCTCACTATGTTGCTAAGGTTGTCTTTAAACCTGCAATCCTCCTGTCTCAGTCTCCCAAGTACTGGGATTACAGGTGTGTGCCACCACGTCTGACTTTTGCCTTACCTTTAAGTAGTGATGGAGCTAGGATTTAAATCCAGGCAGTCTGGCCCCCGTATCTGCCCAGGCTGTCTCAGAGGAGCCAGAAGAAAACAGCCACTGAACACCTACTCTGTGCTGGGTGGGTGCATGCACTTGTCATTTCATTGTCACACCCTCCTCAAGGGATGACTAATTTACTTGCCAGGAGAAGCAGGGGCCGGAAGGACTTGCCACAGGTACCCTACTTGACAGCTGAGGCCTGGGAGGAGATGTACCCAACTGTGACGCCCAGGATACAAGGACTCGTGCAGCCACCTTCAGAAAGCTGAGAGGTTGTCGCAAACAACAGAAAGGAGGCAAAGATTGCTCCTCTGTGGCCCCAAAGGGCAAGACTAGGACAACGGCTGGTAGTGCCGGGGTAGGGACGGAGGCTGGGACTCTACTTGATGACTCCAGGCACCATAGGAGCAACCTCCGCGTGCCCGGGCCGCGCTGGCAGGGCTGCGGGCGTGCTCTGGGGAGGGATGCCGAGGCTGGTCACTTGACCCGGCTGCGTCTTTTCCAGGCTTTTGGTCTTTACTGAACACTGCACACTTGGCTGCCTGTGTGTGTCCCGATTCCTTCAGACATGACTGCCAGGCCCCCCAGTGGGGCTGGGGCTGCTAGCGGACAGCCTGGAGCCCAGGTCTAGGCCCCTGTCACCCCCGGAGGAGCATTCTCTGCCCATGTCCCTGCCTCTTTGTCTCCAACTGACAGGAACCTACAGGAAGAATTCCACAAGTCCCCTCCCTGGGAGTCAGCCGACATCCCTGGGCCCAGCTGCCTGCTGTCATGGCAACAGGCTCAGCTATAGCTTTCTAGCCAGGGGACCAGGGAGTCCAGGAGAGACCAACCACAGCCAGGGGAGGGGCACCAGGTGGAGGCAGTTCTACCTCCTGGCTCCAGGCCTCTACCTATTGCAGGCTCCTTGCTGAGGCCACCAACCTCCCCCTTCTGCCATTTGAAAGTTGCCCCGCCCCTCCCAACATGCCTCTTCTCTCTGGGCCAGAAAGGACAGGTTGTCAGCCTGCTCATCTGCTTTCACCCCAGGCCTTGAAGAAAGCACGGGACAGGATTGGAAAGCCAGGGCTCAAGACTGGCTCAGCCAGTGCTTGGCTCTGTGACCTTGCATAAGTAACTGCCTCTCTCTGGGCCTCTGAGGAAAGAGGCATTGGCTACTGAATTTGCACTAGCCCTGGTCAGGAGCGTGGCCATCTGTTTGTTCCCTTGTCCTAGGTGACTCTGCAGGTGCCTTCTAGGGCTGAAATCCTGAGTGCATTTATGACTCCTCTGACTCTGCGCAGTCCTCCTCTTCTCTGGGCCTCAGACTCATCATCTATAAACAATGTCAGCATCGCTCTGGCTCTGCTTTCCAACACCTGCCGTGTGCAGCAAAGAGCTCGTGGATCCAGATGCACTTTCTAAAGTCAGAGGGAGCAAAACACCAGGGCCCCACCCACCCTCCCACCGTGCCCCCAACTACAGCAAACACTCACTCCGGATCTGCTTCTTGATTTCCTTGGAGGGATCCAGCCAGTTCTGAAAGAGAAGACAGAGTTCTTTAGAGGGGAGATGGAGGAGAGGGCCAGACGGGACTGGGAGAAAGATCCTGAAATTGCCAGTGGGGAATGCCTCCCCTGGCTGAGCGCTCTGGGCTGTTTCCCTTGGGACTGGGAGAGGAGGGGAAGGAGGCCTGGATTCCCCACTAGGGTTGGGACCCAGTTCCAGAGGGCAGCCACCTTGACGAGGTGTTGCAGCCACAGTGGGAAGTAGGAAAGCCAGGCAGGAGCCTCCTGAGTGCAGGGGAGAGGCACTGCCCAGGGCTCCTCTCACACAGCCACACTGTGGCTCTCCAGATACCCACCTTGGGTGTCTTTTTTTGATGAAGAAAGGATGGGGCATAGGGGTAGAGACAAAACTGAGGGAAGATAGGGCTGACTGATCTTTGGGGACGTGGAAGCAGAAGGTGCCCAGTGAAGATCTGTTGACAGCCACATGATGTGGCTGGGACTATGGAGGCCTGGGGGAATAGGCCTACCCCACACAGAGCCCCGCCCAGTACCTTCTGACTGTCAGCATCGCAGAAGGTCAAGCCAAAGTAGTCCTTTTCCAGGAGGTTGAGGTGCTCACAGACCAGGTCGAACAGCACCTGGCCCCGGCCATGCTTCTGAAGGGGAAAGCAGAGGCGCTGTGAGGCTGGAGTGCACCTTAGGGCAGGGCTGGGAGCTGCCCTGGGCTCCACCAGGACAACCAGAAAGCACCCAAGAGCTTTCCAGCATCTTCTCGGGACCTCAGCACTCCTGCCACCTGGCTCTGCTGAGTCCTCTGGGATCCTGAGGGGTGACAGTGTCCAGCTCACCCAGGCCTTCTTCCAAGCCCTGCTGGGGTCTCTCTAGACCACAGACTTGAGAACAATGTGGGGGGGGGGTGTATGTGAAAGGTTTCTCCCTCCTTTATAGCAATTGAGAAGAATGAAAAACCAAAGTCCTAAGCTTTGGTGGAGAGAGGAAGAGACGAGCGCTTTAAAAGACGAGAGGCATGGGGAGAAGAGGAGGGCCTGGGGCTCGGGGGCACAGACGTCCACCTAGTCTCTGTGAGATGGAGGGCAGCCCAGCCTAGAGAGCTGGTGAGGCACCAAGTGAGGTGGGAAGAGGCTCACGGGAACGGACTCAGCCTCCACTGAAGGACCACGGTCAGGGGCACTCCCAAGGATCAAGGCTGGGGCCACAGTGACCACTGTCCGGCCCAAGGATTCAGCGTGATGAAGCCCAGGACCAGACTGGGTACCCCAAACCCACAGGTGTGAAGATGAACACCAGTCAAGGGAACCGGGGTGGGGGAATGTGAGGCAGTCACCACCCAAGAGGTGGGGGACCCCGGAGAGAGAATGAGGTCCCTGCAGGGTCTGACCAGGCCCCCCAGGCACCAGGACCAGACCTGGCAAGGTAATTCCTAAGCCTGGAGGAATCCATCTGAGGGGGTGGGCCTGGCCTCAGGCAAACCCTCCCTGAGCTTCTGGGCCAGGCTGAAGCAGCACTGGGACGGCAGGCCAGAGAGGAGAAGTAGGAGAGCCCTTTACTTGGCCAGGAGCAGGGAAGGTGTCCACCCTGCACCAAAGCCTGTGCAGAAGAGGGGCCTGCCTCCCTGGGTTCAGAAGAAAGCCACACCCTTTAAACCAGGGCAGGGCAGAGGGAAAGGGAGGTGGCTCCTGTGGCTCTCATAGTGAGACCACCCTCTCAATGTTCCGTGCTTGTGGAAAGACGCTACCCCTAAGCAAAAAGGGGCTTCCAGAGGGGCAAGTGAGAGCTCAGAATGAGCGTAAGGCTGAGCCTGAACAGGATGGGAGCTACTAAATGTGGGGCCAGAAGAGCTGGAGAGGAGGCGTGTGCTGTGCTACTGCTGCGGGGGAGGGCCGTGCCACCGGGCCTTCCACACAGACAAAAGCATCCTTCCAAGGGGCCATGCCCCTCTGCCTGGGCAACACATTTACCACGGAACCCTCAGGTAACTCGTTTGTCCTAGGGACCAGAAGTAGAGCCCCAGACAGGGCTAGTCATAAGGAAGGAAGAGCCCCTTCTCTCTACTAAATTAAAAAAAGAAAAAATCCAGGAATGGTGGCACATACTTATAATCCCAGTACTTGGGAGGCTAAGATAGGAGGATCACAGGTTCAAGGCCAGCCTCGGCAACTTAGTGAAGCCCTTAGAACTTAGAAAGACCCTGTTTCAAAATAAAAAATAAAATAAAAAGGGCTGTAGCTCAGAGGCAAAACATAGCTCAGAGGTAGAACACCCCTGAGTACCCAAGTACCACCACCAGTGGTACTTCAATCCCCAGTACCACCACCACCAAAAAAAAAAAAAAAGTTCTTTTTTAATATTAGTCTCTTAAAATGTTAGTCTCTGCTAAGTGAGGTAGAAAAGCCCAGCTTCTAGGCCTATCACGCTGCAGATCAGCCCTTAGCTGGTGGCATCCTTGCCAAGGTACAGCCACCCTGAGAAACCTTTTCCTGGTGCCAGCCCTGTGCCGTGTCTAATTTTGTTTGCAATTGTATCGGCCCTTTCTGGAGACTGGTGACACCATCTGTACAAAGAAGGGCCAGGCCAGGTCATCTCTCTGGACACCGCAGTGGGTCCAGGACTCCTCTGGTCTGGCCCTCTGAGCACACACAGGAGCCTGCCCGGCTCGGAGGCCAGCCGGCCAGGGATGGGGCAGATGGCGCTGGGTGCTCCCCTACCTCCACCTCACACTCGTACTCGGAGGCATCGAGCAGAGTGACCCGGCAGATGGCACTCTTGTACTTCTTGGCAATCTTCTGGGGTGACTTCTGGGCCTTGCTGGGCGTGGTCCTCTCTGACAGGCCATCGGCCTCACAGTAGTCCTTCTCTTCCATGTCTAGACTCTGTGGACCCAACCAGAGGACGAGTTTGGTCAGTGAGCTTGAAACGGCAGCCTTCCACACAACTGAGAAGCAACCGGGGGGGGGGGGGCTACTTGAGGCTGAAATGAACCCCAAAATGAGAGTCACTGCCCTCTAAGGTCCACAGGTGACCAGAGACCATGGCTGATATTTACAAAAGAGAGCTTGTAAGCCGGGCGTGGTGGCACACGCTTGTAATCCCAGCATTTGGGAGGCTGAGACTGGAGGATCCGGGTTCGCGGCCAGCCTCAGCTACTTAGTGAGGCCCTCCGCAACTTAGTGAGACTCGGTTTCAAAATAAAGAATAAAAAAAAATAGGGCTGGGGGTATAGCTTGGAGGTAGAATGCCCCTGAGTTCAATCCCCAGTATCACACACACACAAAAAAAAAAAAGAGAGAGAGAGAGAGCTTGTTTCCATGTGCAAAGAGGGGTCTGCGTCTGCCCCATAGGCCACTGCTGACACTGGTAGCATTTGCAGGCAGGAGCCTTCCACAAAACCAAGCCCATGGCCAGAGCTGCCCTATCTTCCAAAAGAATGCATGGGTTATCAGGGCATCCCTCTGGTCTCCTCCTTTTCCAGCAGAAGGCTGGGAGCTGTGGACAGGGTAAGGGCCAGAGTCCTGTCCTGACCCCAAGGGACCTTGGCCCAGACCCTGCCCTCTCTGGGCCTGCTGTGGATGAGGGGAGGTGTGAAGCTGAGAACTAGATGACTCCTGAAGTTCCTCTAGTTTTGGTGTGATGAGTTGCTCCTGGGTCACAATGAACTTGCCAAGCTAGAACAAAAAGGCTCAAAGGTAGGAAGATAAAGTAGAAAGAACCCACTTTTTGAAATCAGATCCAAGTTTCACTTCTGCCTCTGTCACTTTATGGCAGTGTGGCTTTGGGTAACTCACTTCATCCCGCTGAGCGCAGCTTCTCTGGGGTTTGGAAGAATTAAATATAAAAGCAACCACAGTGCCCCCAGCAGTGCTGAGCACGAAACGGGTCACAAATAAATCTTAGTTTCCTTCTTTCATCTGTGATGAGAAAATGCTGGGGCCCTAAGAACGGGACCCCGAGGACGGGCTAGGCAGGAGGAAGGACACCCCAGGCCCCGAGGCACTGACCTGTTCAGCGGGCCGAGTGTCCTGCTGGGGCGGCTGCTTCTCATTGGAGTTGGCCTCTGGGTGGCCGTGGCCTGTAGGGGTCACAGGGGTGGTCACGGCGGCGGCAGCCTCGGGCTGTTGTGGGGCCTCCTCCTGAGCCTTCTTCACCTCAGAATCGGGGCCTGTCTCTGTTGTCATGGTGACCAGCACGCCTGCATTGGCATGAAGGAGAACATGTGATGGGAAAGGGATGGCAACAGTGTGACAGAGCAAGGGGGCAGGAACCACACGCAGAGAGAGACAGATGGAGACAAATGGACACAGAGCCGGAGAGAAGGAGGGAGGGAGGAAGGGAAGAGGGTCATGGTAGCAGCTTGAGGTCATAGGCCCCCTCCCACTCAGAGCCCAGATTGTCAGGGACCCCAGTCTCTTGGACCAAACCTGGAATCTGAGCCCTTTCTAGGGATATTGAGGGTCTCTCCGGGGAGCCCCACTCTGCCAGGAGCACAGTGGGCAGTCAGTGACCAACTCCAGGGAGGAACCTGCCAACTTGCTGGCAGCCAGCGCCACAGGACCTGGCACACTGTAGTCCCTGAGTAAATGCTACATGTGCTAATCTCAACTAAGAGATCCCTGGGTTCCAGGCCCTGTGGGGACTGAATTTAGACAAGCCTCTTCATGCCCCAAGCTTCAGTGATTCCTGTGCACACACAAAGACACTGTCAGGATGGGTCCACAGGGACAACAACAGGTAGGCACCTGTAGGGAAAAAAAAAAAAAAAGCAATGCCCTGCTTGGATAAAAGTCAGGGGAATGGGCTCAGGCCTGAGTTGGCCACACGTGTGGTCACCACCTCACCTCACTGGGACTCATCCACAAAGTGAGGGACTTAGGAGAATTATCCATGGAACAGGTTATTCTTAGCACCTTTCCCTTAGAGCATGAAATGAGGAGATTACAGAGAGAATCAAGAACCTACCACCCAGATAATCTGCTGGAATTAGCCAAATGAAGAGAGAAAGAGAGAAAAAATGATATGGTCCCATTTATATACGTATTTTTAAAAAATCAGCTGGGTGCAGTGGCACACAACTATAATCCTAGTACTTAGGGGGCTGAGACAGGAGGATTGCAGGTTTGAGACCAGCCTTGGCAATTTAGTGAGACTCTCAGCAACTTAGAGAGATCCTATTTCAAAACAAGAAAATAAAAAGGGCTGGGGGTGTAGCTCAGAACTAGAATGCTCCTGAGTTCAATTCCCCAGTACCAAAAAATAAAATAACCTCAACAACATATCATTGTGTTTTACACACTTAGTAAAAGACCTGCAAAAACACTCACCATGCTGTTAAGAGAATTTAATGGAAAAGTGAAAGCAGCCTATGGGAATAGAGTGGGATGAGAGAGGAAGCGTCACTTTTTACTTTATGTACTTTGGAATTACTTATATCTTTTTAAGTAGATGAATAGATAGACGAGTAAACAGATATTAACCCATAAGTTTTGCTTTGTTTAAGGGCAAAGCACTCATTTTTTACCATAATTAGTGGATATTTTGTGTAGTGGATATTTTGTGCATGGTAGGAAGTACTAGGGATTGAGCCCAGGGGCATTCTACCTCCAAGCTACTCCCCCAGGCGTATTTTTTTTTTTTTTTAATTTTTATTTTGAAACAGGGTCTTGCTAGGTTGATGAGTCTCACTACTTGCTGAGGCTGCATAATCAATGGATTATAAAAGAAAAAGTTTAAACTGGGCGTGGTGGCACATGCTTGTAATCCCAGTACTTGGGAGGCTGAGACCTGAGGATCACAGGTTCGTGGCCAGCCTCAGCTACTTAGTGAGGCCCTCCACAACTTAGTGGGACCCTGTTTCCAAATAAAGAATAAAAAATAGGGCTGGGAGTGTAGCTTAGAGGTAGAATGCCCCTGGTTCCATCCCTAGTACCAAAAAAAAAAAAAAAGGAAAGGAAAGGAAAGAAAAAGTTTGAAGCTAAAACCAGAAGAACAGAGAAATGGGCAGGACCCTTTAAACTCTCACCCCTGAGTCTAGACCCTTCCTCTAAACCCATCATATTATTGTACACAGAAAGATCCAGATTAGACCTGGCAGACCCCTTCCCCACCATGGGAGGCCTCTGATGACCAGACAGACAGACAGACACTGGACTCGCTCTGAGCTACCCACACACTCCAGGACCCTTGCCCAATACTTCCTTTTTTTTTTTTTTTTTTTTTCCTGTGGTGCTGGGGATTGAACCCAGCGCCTTGCACATGCTAGGCAAGTACTCTACCAATAAGCTACATCTTCGGCCCATCTTTTTTCTTCTTCTTTTTTTTTTTTTTTTGCGGTACTGGGGATTGAACTCAGGGGCATTCTACCTCCGAGCTACATCCCCAGCCCTATTTTTTATTCTTTATTTTTGAAACAGGGTCTCACTAAGCTGCAGAATGCCTCACTAGATAGCTGAGGCTGACCTCGAACCCGGATCCTCCAGTCTCAGCCTCCCAAGTACTGGGATTACTGGGATTACTAGCGTGCGCCACCACGCCCATCTTTTTTATTTTTGTTTTTCTCTGCATTCCAGTGGCCACTTGCGTAGCCCACAGCAAAGGGCACCAGACAGAAAGTCTGGGGTCCTGAGGGCTCCACTCAGCCACATGAGAACTTCAGGGCCCTGAAGCAGTCACCAGCACAAAGCTTTGAGCTGGAATGCTAGCACAGACAACAGGGGGTGTTGTTGCTGATGCTACTGTTAAGAAGTCAGATGAGAGGAAGGGAAACCTTGGTGCCTCCCCGCACCCCACCCAGAGAGGCTTTCCCTCAAGCCATTAGGCCAGGCCTTAGGGGTACAACTCAAACCACAGGAACATAAAAGCCTCTGTCTCTATGTGACATTAAGTGCAGACTGGGCCAGGACACAGAGCACTGAGCGCTGCTCTGGGGGAGCTCGCAACGGAGACCTGTTTGTGGGCTTGGGACCTTTTCTAGGCCTGTGCTTGAGAATACTGTTCATCACGTTAGCTAAGGCCAATGGACAAGAACCCTCCAAATAAATGCCTACTTAATTTTGCTTCAAAAAATAAAAAAGACCCATGCTGGGTGTGGTGGCGCATGCTTATAATCCCAATACTTGGGAAGCTGAGACAGGAGGATTGCAAGTTCATGGCCAGCCTCAGCTAGTGAGGCCCTCCCCAACTTAGTGAGATCCTGTTTCAAAATAAAGAATACAAAATCAGGCTGGGAGTGTAGCTTGGAGGAAGAATGCCCCCAGGTTCAATCCCCAGTCCCCCCCCCCAAAAAAAATAAAGACCCATAGAGCTAGGTGTGGTAGCATACACCTGTAATCCCAGTACTTGGGAGGCTGAAACAGAAGGATTGCAGGTTTGAGGCCAGACTCAGCAACTTAGCAAGGCCCTCAGCAACTTAGCAAGACCCTGTTTCCAAATAAGGACTAGAGGTAGACTGCCCCTGGGTTTCATCCCTCAGTCTTGCCCCCTACACACACACATACACACAAGGAACCACAGAACAATGTGTATGGTTTGTTTATTTTGTTGTTGTTTGTTTTGTGGTGCTGGGGATTGAACCCAGAGGCATTCTACCTTTGAGCTACACCCCCAGTCCAATTTTATTTTTATTTGAAAACAGGGTCTCGCTAGGTTGATGGGAGTCTCACTACTTGTTGAGGCTGTCCTCGAACCTGTGATCCTCCTGTGTCAGCCTCTCCAATACTGGGATTCCAAGTGTGAGCCACCATGCCCAGCTCAATGTGTATATTTTCTGCTGTGAGATGCAGAATCCACACAACCCTTGTGGCCAGGCATGTCCACTCCTCCCTCCTGGTGGCCTTGGTCTAGCTTCAGCTCAGACTCTCATAGCTTTTCTCCTGGCCATTTCTTCTTGGAAATGGTCAGGAAACAAATCTTAAAATACCTGGGTCTTCCTGTGCGGGTCTCCAGCAGAGCCTGCTGGCAGCCAGGGCCTCAGATGAGAGGAGCTGGACGGCTGTTGAGGTAATTAAATCTACTCCTCTTCTTTTACAGGGACTCCGAGAGCAAGAGGCTTGAGTGACAGTCATTTTTTCAGAGAGGGTTCCTCTGATTCCTCTGCCCACTCTTCCCTCCCCAGACACCCAACTCCTCAGATCCTAACTCCAGTTCATTTTCTCTTCTCTGCACCTGGCTGCCTCAAGCAGACCCCTCCAGAATCTCCTGGAGCAAGAGGCACTCGGACCCAGGCCAATGCCAGGAGCCACTGCTGAAGCCCCTGGCCAGAGCAGGGTGGATAGCTGATGGCGCGTCCTCTCAGAGGGTAAAAGAAAAACTAGCATTTGGGAGGCTGAGACCAGAGGATCTGGGTTCACGGCCAGCCTCAGCTACCTAGTGATGAGGCACTCCGCAACTTAGTGAGACCCTGTTTCAAAATAAAGAATAAAAAATAGGGCTGGGGGTGTAACTTGGAGGTAAATGCCCCTGAGTTCAATCTCCAGTACGGCAAAAAAAAAAAAAAAAAAAAAAAAAAGAAAGAAAGAAAGTAAAGAAAAGAAGATGCAGAAAATCATGGAAAACATTTGAGTGACAAAGCACAGGACGCGGCAGTTTGTACAGATGGGTCCTATTTTAATTAATACACACACAGATCCAGATGGTTCCCAATTTATGATGATTCAACTTACATTTTTTCGACTTTGTGATCTGTGAGAGCATACCCATACAACCATTCTGTTTTTCACTTTCAGTATAGTATTCAATAAATCAAATGAGCTATGCAATCACATGAGATATGCAACACTTTATTATAATAAATAAGCTTTGAGTCAGATGATTTTGTCCAACTGTATGTTAATGTAACGCTTCTAAGCACGTTTAAGGTTGAGTAGGCTAAGCTATGGTGTTCAGTAGGTTAAGTTTTTTTGTTTGTTTGCTTTGTTTTGTACTGGGGGGCATTCTACCTTTGAGCTTCACCCCCTTTTATATTTTGCTATTTTGAAACAAGTTCTCACTAGGTTGCTAAGGGTCTTGCTAAATTGCAAAGGCTAAACTTAAACCTGTAATTCTCCTGCCTCAGCCTCCTGAGTTGCTGGGATCATAGGTATGCACCACTGTATCCAGCTTAAATGTATTAATGTATTTGTGTGTGTGTGTGTGTGTGTGTGTGTGTGTGTGTGTGTGTGTGTGTTACTGGGGATGGAACCCAGGGGCATTCTACATCTGAGCTACACCCCCAGCCCTATTTTTTTTTTCAGTACTGGGGATTGAACTCAGGGGCATTCTACCTCTGAACTATACCCGAAGTCCTATTTTTTAATTCTTTATTTTAAAACAGGGTCTTACTAAGTTGCAGAATGCCTCACTAAGTAGCTGAGGCTGGCTGAGAACCTGGATCCTCCTGTCTCAGCCTCCCAAGTACTGGGATTACAAACGTGGGCCACCACACCCGGCTCCCCCAGCCCTATTTTATTCTTTATTTTAAAACAAAGTCTTACTAAGTTGCAGAATGCCTCACTAAGTTGTTGAGACTGGCTTCAAACCTGCAATCCTCCTGTCTTAGCATCTCAAGTACTGGGATTACAAGCTTGCGTCACCATGCCATGCTTTAAATGCATCTTTTTTTGTGGTACTGGGGGTTGAACCCAGGAGCATTCTACCTCTGAGCTACACCCCAGTCCTATTTTTTATTCTTTATTTTGAAACAGGGTCTCACTAGTTGCGGTGGGCCTCACTAAGTAGCTGAGGCTGGCCACAAACCTTCAATCCTCCTGTCTCAGCCCCCCAAGTACTGGGATTACAAGCATGTGCCACTGCACCTGGCTTTAATTTTCTTTTTAAATTTTGAACCAGAGTCTCATTAAGTTTCTGAGGGTCTTGCTAAATTGCTGAGACTGGCTTCGAGCCTGAGATCCTCCTATCTCATCCTCCCAAGCATTGAGATTATAGGCATGTGCTGCTGTGGCCAGCTCCATGTGTGATTTTTTTACTTTTTTTTTTTTTTTAGGACTGGGGATTGAATTGAACCCAGGAGCATTCTACCTCTGAGCTATTTTTTATTCTTTATTTTGAAACAGGGTCTCACTAAGTTGTGGAGGGCCTCACTAAATAGCTGATGCTGGCCGCAAACCTGCAATCCTCCTGTCTCAGTCTCCCAAGTACTGGGATGACAAGTGTGTGCTACCATGCCCAGCTTTTCTTTCTTTCTTTCTTTCTTTCTTCTTTCTTTCTTTCTTTCCTTCTTTCTTTCTTTCTTTCTTTCTTTCCTTTTCTTCTTCTTCTTCTTCTTTTTTTTTATATGGGGTCTCACTATGCTTCTCAGGCTGGCTTTGATCACGTGGGCTCAAATGATCCCCCTGCCTCACCTGGGACAGGTGTAGCCAGGACTATAGGCAGGAACAACCATACTTGCCTCCTTAAATGATTATTTTAAAAATCAGAAGTTAAAAAATAATTTTGTGCATGTATAGTACTAGGGATTGAACACAGGGTGTTCTACCTCTGAGCCACACCCCCATCCCTATTTTTTTTTGAAACATGGTCTTACTAAGTTGCTGAGGGCCTCACTAAATTGCTAAGACTAGCCTTGACCCTGTGATCCTTCTGTCTCAGTCTCCCAAGTACTGAGATTACAAGTATGTGCCATCATACCTAGTTCAAGAAAATAAATTTTTTTGATGAACATGAATGACAGGATGAGAAGGATATAAATAAAGTTTGTTTAAACTTTATTTTTATTTATAATTAAAAAGATAAATGCCAGCCAGGAGTGGTGGCACACGCTTGTAATCCCAGTATTTGGGAGGCTGAGACAGGAGGATCTGGGTTTGTGGCCAGCCTCAACTGCTTAGTGAGACCCTCTGCAACTCAGTGAGACCCTGTTTCAAAATAAAGAATAAAAAATAGGGCTGGGGGTATAGTTCAGAGGTAGAATGCCCCTGAGTTCAATCCCTAGTACCGCAAAAAAAAAAAAAAAAAAAAGGGCTGGGGGTATAGCTCAGAAGTAGAATGTCCCTGAGTTCAATCCCCAGTACCACACACACACACACACACACACACACACACACACACACACACACAAAATAATAATAATAATAATAGAATAGTAAAAATAAAAAGAAAAATGCCATTATTATTTTAAAACCCATGATGAAATCTTTATCTGGCATGTCCAAAGATAACAGCACGGTTCTCTCACCAGGCCATAAAGAGGGAGCTAAGAACCCAGCCTTGGCTCCTGACACAGCTGGCCACGGGGCCGGTTCTGCCTAGGCCAGGGCAGCAGAGACTGACGGAACCTGCTGGGTGGCCTGGCCGGGCTGCGGAGGGGACCCTGGTCCCCCCAGAGCTCACTACAGGAGGATGACAATGTCCCGGGAGATGGCTGGATGTGGGTTAGATTTGCCAGTGTATGTTTCAGCCTCTCAGAAGAGTCTGGGGACCTGATGACGCAGAATGTGGCCTGCAGCAACCAGAGAAGGCTGCCAGGGTAGAAGGTGGCGGCGGTGGAGGTGGGAGTGTTCAGACAGGAGAGGGCCGGGAGGGCGTGTGGGCTGAGTCACCACCTGGGCAAAGGTCCAGAGACAGGACAGGGGGCCATGCAGGGAACAGAGAGACCATGACATCCTGACCTGGAGGAACCTGTAAGGGGAGCTCCAGACAGCCTGGCAGGAGGGACTTGGGAAGAAGCGAAGGCACTGGGGTGGTGAGAGCAGCCTTTGAAAGTCAAAGTGTCTGCTAGAGAAGGACAGGACTGCCCCCACTGAGCAGACTGTGGACCAGGCCCAGGCCGGAGACCTCACAGTCACTCATGGACCCAGCAGCACAGTGGGACCTCCTGCTAGGGAGACCCGAAGTCCAGTTCCCACACTTGCTCAACCCATGATCTTGGGCAAGTGACTTCATTTCTCTGTGCTTCAATTGTCTTGTCTATAAAAACAATTATACTCCTCCTTCCAAATAGTGATGGGAACTCAGGAAAGCAACACAGAGGACACTTTGCATGGTGTGCACCCAGGACAACAATACTGAGAGGTAGTCTATAATTATAAGCAGAAATGGAGAGCCGCAGTGAGGACCAGCCCGCAAGCAGGAGCGCAGCAACGCCCACCCGGGATGGATGCAGAGACAGAGGCCAGCGGAGCCAGACTGATGACAACAGCATACGAGAAGCCCAATGCTTGGGATTAGAAAACAGAAAGGTCAGCCAGAAGAGCGAATGCTGACCAGTGCCCACGCCAGCCCCGTCTGGGGGCCCAGTGTGGTCGGGGAGGCCCGCCTGGCCCGGGCTCTCCAACACTGCAGCCACCGTCTGGCTCCCCTGGCTGGCCCTCCAAGGGCACTAAGCAGCCTCCGCCTGCTGTGGCTCTCCATCAGGGTGGCCTGCAGGAAGAGGGTGTCCCAGCCCAGCTGAGGCAATATCTACTCAGCCTGGCAATTGTACCACCTCATATAAAAGGAATCAACTGGCATCTGTTTAGCCTTCTAATCAGGTTTAGCATGAGTCAGCATCACTGAGTCCAGTAATTCAGATCTGTTCTTCCCCATTCTCCCGGCTACTGCCCAGGCCCAAGCCATTATCAGCTCATACCAGGAGGCTGCCCAGCCTGCTCCGTGGTCTTCCTCAGTCCCCCAGGCTTATTCTCCACTGAGTAGCCATACGGATCTTTTCAAGACTCCAGTTGGATGCCCTCTTTAAAACCTCCAATGATAGCCAGACATGGTGGCGCACACCTTTGGTCCCAGTACTTGGGAGGCTGAGACAGGAGGAACCCAGTTCAAGGCCAGCCTCGGCAACCTAGTGAGATCTTGTTTCAAAACAAAAAATAAAAAGGGCTGGGGATGTAGCTCAGAAGTAGCATGCCCCCAGGTTCAATCCCTAATACCACTAAGTAAATAAATAAATCCTCCAATAGTTACTTGGGAAGCTGAGACACAAGGATTGCAGTTTCGAAACTAGCCTCGGCAATTTAGTGAAGCTTTTCCTTTTTTTTTTTTTTTTCTTTTTTCTTTTTTTGTGGGTAGTGGAGATGGAACCCCACTAAGTTGCTGAGGCTGGCTTTGAATTTGTGATACTCCTGTCTCAGCCTCCCAAGTACTGGGATTATAAGTGTGAGCCACCATGCTCAGCTTTAGTGAGGCTTTCGGCAATTTAGCAAGACCTTATTTCCAGTTAAAAAAATAAAATAGGACTGGGGTTGTAGAGGTAGAATGCCTCTGGGTTCAATCCCCAGCACCAAAAAAAAAAAAAGAAGAAGAAACCCTCCAATGGTTTCCCACCAAAACAAAACAATTCCTTATCAAGCTACAGGTCTCTGTGCATGGCCCCTGCCCATCTTTCCAGCATCAGCTCCAACCACGGCCTGTCTCTCGACCCCACCAGCATCACTGTGAGCGGGTCACTCGGCTTCTGTCTGTCCTTCAACCGTGCCAGGCTTGTCTGTACTGGGGCTTCGTCCTTGGTGTCCCTCTTTGTGGGCAGCAAGCGCTCCCTCTCTTGGGATGACAGTTCTCACTTCAGCTTGCTTGAAGTCAATGTGTCCCTTCACTGCTCTGTCTAAAGTGGGTCCATCTCCCTATTTTTATTTTTTTTTGGGGGGGGTGGTACTGGGGATTGAACCCAGGGGCATTCTACCTCTGAGCTCCATCCCCAGCCCTATTTTTTATCCTTTATTTTGAAACAGGGTCTTTATCAAGTTGCGGAGGGCCTCACTAAGTAGCTGAGGCTGGTCGTGAACCTGGATCCTCCAGGTTCAGCCTCCCAAATCCGGGGATTACAAACTGTGCCACCATGCCCCGCTCCATCTCCCTATTTTTTTTGTGGTTACAGAATGCTACATTGTTGCTTTGATTTTTTCTTTGTTTTGCCATTTTTAACTTCAACAATTCAGGAGTATGTGTGTGGTTCTGGGGATGGAACCCAGGGGCGTTCTACCTCTGAACCACATCCCCCAGCCTTTTTTAATTTTTTATTTGGAAGCAGGGTCTGGATAAGTTGCCAAGGATCTCACCATGTTTTGGGGGTTTTTTTTTGTTTGTTTGTTTTTGTTTTTGTTTTTGGCAGTACTGGGGATTGAACTCAGGGACATTCTATCTCCGAGCTAACATCCCAAGCCCTATTTTTTATTCTTTATTTTGAAACAGGGTCTCACTAAGTTGCAGAATGCCTTACTAGGTAGCTGAGGCTGGCCGCAAACCCAGATCCTCCGGTCTCAGCCTCCCAAATGCTGGGATTACAAGTGTTCACCACCACGCCCAGCTCTCACCATGTTTCTGAGTCTGGCTTCCAACCTGCGATCCTCTTGTCTTAGCCTCCCAGGCCTGGGATTACAGGTGTGTGTCACCATATCTGACTATTCAGGGATATTCATTACATGTACTATGTAGTTCAACAATCATTACTATCTATTTCCAAAAATTTTAATCACTCCAAACTGAAACTTTGTATCCATTAAGCAAGTATGCTGGGTTTGTTTGCATGGTAATTGCCACAAACAGAATTTATATTTATGGATTGATTTTCTTATCCTGCTCTAGAATATAAACTCCATAAAGATTTCTGTCTCATTCTCTCTTATCCCCAGGGCTTCAAGAAGCTCTTGAAAAACAACCACAAAGTTAACATTCAGCGGGGAGTGGTGGCCGGTGCCTGTAGTTCCAGCTGCTCTGGAGGCTGAGGCAAGAGGATCGCTTGAGCCCAGGAGTTTGAGACCAGCCTGGGCAACATAATGAGATCCCATCTCAAAACTACACAAGAGCCGGGTGTGGTGGCGCACGCTTGTAATCCCAGCATTCGGGAGGCTGAGACCGGAGGATCTAGGTTCGAGGCCAGCCTCAGCTACCTAGTGAGGCACTCTGCAACTTAGTGAGACTCGGTTTCAAAATAAAGAATAAAAAATAGGGCTGGGGGTATAGCTCAGAGGTAGAACGCCCCTGAGTTTAATCCCCAGCACTGCAAAAAAAAAAAAAAAAAAACAAAACAAAAACAAAAAACTACACAAGAACAACAAAATCAACAGTCTACAAAGTTAACATTGACAGAGTTTGTTACTTGCCAGGCATTGATCTAAATACTTTATATAAATTAACTCATTTAATCTTCACAGTAACCTAGAGTATGTACTCTGATTATCTCCATTTTACAAAAGAAGGAACTGAAGCACAGGAGTTAAGTGACCTTCCCAAGATCACAGGCTGAGAGTGACAGTGCCAGCATTCCCAGCTGCATTCACCAGGCTGCCCTCTCCTCAGGGGCCTTTGTGACTCCCAGCCAGCCAGCCTCACCTGATGATTTCTTGGACTTAGACATCTGATTATTCCATCCAAACTCCTGACATCATCCTCCCTATTTACTGATGAGAAGGCACAGATTCAAAGAGACAAACGCACTTTCCCAGGGTCCTTCGGCTATGCCAGGTCTCTCTAAGCTCAAGTCCTTCCCACTACATGGCATTTCACAGCCTCAGGGGACTCAATCATGCCAATTTCTCCCAGGAGTGAAGCTGGCCAAGGAAAGACTTCTTGGGATTGGAAAGCAAGCAGCCTGGGAAGAGCTGAACGCTGCTACTTCCTGCCCGCCGTGCCCGGGCCAGGCTGCCCCTCTTTCTGTGTATGTTTCCACATTTGTCAAAGCGGGATGAGAGCCCCTGTCCTCCACATCAGAGTAATGTCATGGAGCTATGGAACACTACACAGAACAAGTGGGGGTGGTGGCGCATGCTTGTGATCTCAATACTTGGGAGGCTGAGACAGGAGGAGCACAGATTCACAGCCAGCCTCAGCAACCTTAGTGAGACCCTGTTTCAAAACAAAAAAATAAAAAGGGCTGAGGATGCAGCTCAGAGAGGTAGAATGCCCCTGGGTTCAATCCCCAGTACCACAAAAATAAACAAATAAAATAGGGCAGAATATCCTGGGTTCAATCCCCAGCAAAAAAAAAGAAAAGGAAAAAAAAAAAAGGATTACATAGAACAAAAGGGATGTGAGATCCAAGGGTCCCACAAAATGCAAAAATACAGAGGAGAGGATGCTATAGATGCTTCTGGCAGGTGACTGTCTTTGCACACACACACACGCACACATGCACATATACACACACACACACACAGCAGGAGGACAGCACGAGGGCACACACAACTACATGTGTCCATGGTCACAAATGCTGCCTATACGGAAAGGCTGTCTCTTCTACACCTTTGACATTGATGACACCAAAGGCTTTAGCCCAGATTTTATTGGGAATTCTGAAGCAGGTGCAGGAAAGAAGGAACAGAGAGAGGAAGAAGGAGAGGGAAAGAGAAAAGAAATGGGCATCAAAACCCTAGAAAACACCAGGTAGAAGAAACTCTTTGGTTTTGATGTTTCCACTAAATACAGTTACCAAGACAACAACTTTTCTCTTGTAGGGAGGTCAGAGGGAACCTATCTCCCATCCCCCGCAACAATGCCCCCCCCCATCCATGCCCTGCTTGAAGAAGCAGGAGGTTGACCCACTGGACGGTCCCTGAGACACTTGCCTCTGCTTCTTGCAGAGGATAGGAGAGAGGTGCTGGGTACATCTTCCTCAACGCCCCTCCCTGTGGTTCTGGCAGTGGCTGAGCCCTTCTGTGACAGCTCCTTTCCCCACTCTGGCCATCAGGGAGCCTGGGTAACACTGTTCCCTCCCTAGCACCATGTCCAGGCCTGAGCACCCACAGGTAAGGATGCATTCAGGTTGGGGGCTGAGAGCAGCTTTGTCACTGCTGGTGGGTGCCTTAATAACCCTGAGGGTTCCCTTAAGCCTGCCCACACCTGCTGTAACATCTCCAAGGAAGCAACTGAGTCAGACTCTGCAGCTACACCCCCTGCCACTAAGTGTGCACAAATGGGGGAGGGGCACTCAGGAAGAGCAGCGTGGTCTAAGTGGCTTGAGGAAAGACAGGGAGACCTCCAGCGAGTCTCTTACCTCCCTATGATTCCGTTTTTCCTCTGTAAAACTATGAGGATAACTTTGCATACCTCACAGGTTTACTGTAAAAATGGAATCGAATCATGTCCATAAAACACTTAACACACTTTGGTTAGATAGTGCTCAAGAGATATCAGATATTCTCATCTCTATTGCTAAGTCCAAAGACTAACATAAATAATCACATTTCCTCAGAAAAGGAAATACAGGATTATTATTTCTTGTTCTTCTTTTCCTCCTCCTTAATTTCCAACTTTTTTTTTTTTTTTTTTTTTTGGTACTGGGGGTTGAACCCAAGCGTGTTCTATCTCTGACCTACATCCCTAGCTCTTTTTATTTTTATATTTATTTATTTATTTATTTATTTATTTTAGTGCTGGGAACTGAACCCAGGAGGCTTTTACCTCTGAGCTATACTCCCAGCCCTATTTTGTTTTTTATTTGAAACAGAGTCTTGCTAGGTTGCTGAGAGTCTTGCTACCTTGCAGAGGCTGGTCTTGAACCTGTAATCCTCCTGACTCAGCTTCTCAAGTACTGGGATTACAGGCTTGTGCCACATGCCCAGCCATTTTTTATTTTGAAACAGGGTCTTGCCAAGTTGCTGAACCTCTATAGATTGCTGTCCTCAAACCTGCAATCCTCCTATCTCAGCTTCCCAAGTACTGGGATTACAGGTGTATGCCAACACACCCAGTTCTTTTTCCAACTTTTCTACTATGAATATGTATTAGTTTAGGAGTCATAGAAGAAAAAAGAAGAATTTAAAGAAAGAAACAGAGCATGCCTATTAAGGCTTATTCCTCCTCTCTCAATAGCTACAGACATTACTTCCCTTGGAGCTTTCTTTGGTATGGAACTTTTTTTTTTGGGGGGGGGGGGGGGGGGGGTACTGGGGATTGAACCCAGGGGAATTATACCCCCAGTCCTTTTTTAAAATTTTTTTCATTTTGAAACAGGGTCTTGCTAAATTGCAATCCTCCTGTCTCAGCCTCCCAAGTACTGGGATTATAGGCATGCACCACTGTGCTCGGCTGGAACGTGCTCTTCCTTGAGTGGCCTTCTCGGGATGCACACAAATGAAATGTCTGGAGGATACAGGCTGTGCCCCCTCCCAGCCAGGCCCACAGTATCTAAGAGGGAGCCGAGCCAACAGCCACCCTTACTGGTAGGTACTCAGGTCTGGACCGGCACTAGGGAGATGGCAATTTATGAGAGGCCTGCGGAACCCATGGCACCGCATTAAATAAAACCAAGCAATGTGAAGAGGCCGCCACCAGTCAGCACTGGCTTCTTGCCCAAAAGTTTCACATGCTACAGAGGAGCCACAGACTGAGGTGCAGTTGTGGGCCAGGGACCACGTGACAGCCCAGATCTGCAGAGTAATGACATCAGAAAGGAGAATTGCCTCCCGCCTGGCCCATGCTGACAACTGAGCGGGTGGCAGCTGACCTCCCTTTAGCAGGGCATCCTCTGAGAGCCCGGCAACGTGGGGACTACCTCCAGGGCTTTATCTCACTTGAACTGTGGAGGGCCACACGGGGTAGGGAGTGCCTATTCCCCGGCCAGCTTTGCTGGTCAAGGTCACACGGCTAGTCAGCTTGAGGACAGCCAGGACTGAGACCCAGGTCTGCTGGCTCGAAGCCCAGTGCTCTTCCCCCTCCATCCTGCTACAGCCCACAACCTCCAACTCGCTGTAAACCATGTAACCAAAGCTACCGTTGCTCTGGATGTAGAAATCACAAAAGCAGCATCAATCCCTCCCACACGCGGGGGCTTTACAATTTAAGGGATCTGTTATAATCATTTTGCTTGGACCTCACCAATCAGCAGCTAGAAAAACAAGCTTTGAAGTCAGAGCTAGAATCTCAACCCCACAGGCTTGGTGACCTTGGGCAAGTTGCTTCACCTCTCTGAGAGCCAGTGTGAACAGGTAAAATGAGAATAATGCCCCGCACCTCAAAGGCATGTCGTGAGAATGAATGCGATAGTGCACACAAAGCTCGTCCTGGCACAGTATTTGACATATAGCAGACACCCAGCAGGTGGACAAACTGGGGTCCAGAGAAAGCAAAGAACTTGTCCAGGGACACTCAGGGCAGGAGTAGCAGCAAGACTCAGGAGGCAGCTTAGAGCATTCTAAAAGAATGCAAAGTTTTCACCATACTGAGGAAGTGAAAGAATGGGTCTCCTTGGGACACCCGCCCTTGGAGATTGACAGGGACAGGGTCTCCTCCAAGCAGGCCAGCCTCTGCTGGGAAAGGAGGAGAAGAGGGGGTAGGAAGAGGAAAAAGCAGCAGGGTCTCATTAAGTTGCTTAGGGTCTTACTAAATTGAGGAGGATGGCCTTGAACCTGTAGTCCTCCTGTCTCAGCCTCCCAAGTACTGGAATTACAGGCATGTGCCACTAAGCCTGGTTTAGTGTTATTTAAAATAGAGTAAAATTGGAAACAACTTTAAATGTCTATCAACAGGAGACTGGCCCAATTAACTAAAAATTTTCCATTAAAAATTAATTACAAGCCGGGCGCATGCTTGTAATCCCAGTACTTGGGAGGCTGAGATAGGAGGATCAAAGGTTTGCGGCCAGCCTCAGCTACTTAGTGAGTCCTCTGCAACTTAGTGAGACCCTGTTTCAAAATAAAGAATAAAAAATAGGGCTGTGGGTGTAGCTCAGAGGTAGAATGCCCCTGGGTTCCATCCCCAGTACTGCAAAAAAAAAAAATAATAATAATAATAACAACAACAATAATAATAATAATTATAATAATTACAAAGCCAGGCATGGTGGCAGATGCTTGTAATCCCAGTACTTGGGAGGCTGAGACTGGAGGATCTGGGTTCACAGCCAGCCTCAGCTACTGAGTGAGGCCCTCAGCAACTTAGTGAGACCCTGTTTCAAAATAAAGAATAAAAAATAGGGCTGGGAGTGTAGCTCAGAGGTAGAATGCCCTGGTACATTCCTGTAATTTCAACTCTTCAGAAGGCTGAGGCAGAAGGATCACAAGTTTGAGGCCAGCCTGGGCAACTTAACAAGAGCCTGTCTCAAAATAAAATAAAAACAGCTGGGATGTAGCTCAGTGATTGAGCACTTGCCTTAGCATGAACCAGGGTCTATGTTGTATCTCTAGTACCACAGGGAAAAAAGTTACAAACCTACTATGAATTATTGGCTTTTCTTGTTTGTTTGTTTTTATTTTGTTGGCAGTGCTGAGGATGGACCCAGGTTGTCCTTATGAAACCCTAAAAATAGGTACATAAACTATCCATGTTACAGATGGGGAAATTGAGGCTTGAAGAGATTAACTGATTTGCCAAAGCTTTGTGTCTGGTAAAGACAGAAGCAAGACTTAACCCCTGGTGTGTGCATCCCGAGTCTTTACCGGGGACCTCTCCCCTCTATTCCCCTCACTGACACAGAGGGCCCCAACTTTCGATGGTTCAACTCGTTTGAACCATTGATTCAAACTCAATTGTTTGACTTTTCAATGATGCAAAAGTGACATACCTTCCGTAGAAACCACACTGAGGATTCTGAATTGGGGGCTAGCAATACACCACAGGACACTGTCTCCGGATGCAGGGCGGCAGCTGTGAGCCGCTCCGAGTCAGCTTTTGATCACGAGGATGGGCAAGCCACGTGCGACAGTGCACCTACCAAGTGCTGAGTGAGGATGTTCGGCAGGTTAGGCACATCTAATTCATTTTCAACTTTAGGATGTTTTCAAATTTTGATGGTTATCAGGACATAGCTCCACTGTAAGTGGAGAAACTTCTGGACTGAGTAGTGAGTAAGAAGAATGTGGCAAGATGGGATGGCAAGAATGTGGCAGGAACTGGGTCTTACAACTTGTATGATTTTGTGTTTGTGTGTGTGGGGGGGGAGTATTGGGGTTGAACCCAGGGCTTTCTACCTCTGAGCTATAACCCCAGACCTATTTTATTTTTTATTTTGAAACGGGGTCTCACTAAGTTGTGGAGGGCATTGCTAAGTTGCTGAGACTAGCCTTGAACCTGTAATCCTCCTGTCTTAGCCTCCCAAATCCTGGGAGTACAAGTGTGCTCACTTCCCTTCTGCTTGGTTCATTCAATCATGCTTGCAGATCACTAAGCAACACATGAATGACAGGACAATGAATAAACATGAACCCCACCCCCAAGGAGATCCAGGCTGGCCTCAACCTCTCCACAGACAGGAAGGCTCTAACCCCTCCCCACCTCTGTTACCCGGCAGTCATAGCGTGATGTGAACAAAGAAAGAAAAGCTCCGCCAGTGCACAGCTCCCTGTTCTGTGAGAAGGATTTCAGCATCTCTTCACCACCGCATATTATTTTATCCAGTGGATGTTCCCAAATGCTCTCAATCATCTTCCTATTGTTGGACATTTAGTCCCAATTTGCTACTATTATAGAAAAGCTCTGATGGGGATTTATTCAAAGGAAATTCAAAAGAAAAAGAAAAAAAAAAACCCAGATGTTCCAAGAAAGACCACCAACCTTCTGAATGACTGAAGAGAGGCTAAGCCTCACCAAACCTCAAACTGAATTCCAGACCCCATGGCCTTCTCCACTCCAACCTGCTCCTTCCCCGTCCTGGCAAGCCAGCCGCCACCCAAGGGACATCTTAGTGCAGTTTCAACTTCCTCCTTCCCCAGCCCTCTGGGTTCCCAAGATGAGGCTTCTCCACGAGGTCCCAATTCATCTCCTCCTGTGAGTCATGTGGTCGCCACAGGGACCTTCACAAAACACAGTTCTGTCATGTTCCTCTGCAGACCAAAATCCTGCAAAGGTCCCTCAAGCCTACAGGCTCACATTAAGCCAAAACACCTCAGCTTGACATTTAAGAGAGACGGAAGAGGGAGAGGAGTAATGTTTGCAGAGCTCCTGACTTGCCAGCTCTGTGCTCTGGGCTTTATGTAACAACCACAACACGGTTCCTAGGATAGGTGTGTTCATCTGTATTTTACAGGTGAGAAAACTGAGGCTCACCAGCTAAATGAGGTGCCCGAGGCCACAGGGCTAGTGCATGGGGGGCGGTGACCCGAGCCAGAATCTGGTGGATTCCAGAGTTCTCCGAAGACCACAACACAAGCTGACTCTCGGAGTCACTTCCCAGCTCCTCTGCTCCTCCCTGCACCTTCTGCCTCCACGTACGGACACCACCGCGCTTCTGTAAAGGCATCCCTATTTTGTTCCTCTGGTCTGGGTCAAAGAGCACCCTTTCAGCCGGGCGGGCGTGGTGGCGCACACTTGAAATCCCAGCATTTGGGAGGCTGAGACCGGAGGATCTGGGTTCTCGGCCAGCCTTAGCTACCTAGTGAGGCACTCCGCAACTTAGTAAGACCCTGTTTCAAAATAAAGAATAAAAAAAATAGGGCTGGGGGTGTGGCTCGGAGGTAGAATGCCCCTGAGTTCAATCCCAAGTACCACCAAAAAAAAAAAAGAGCACCCTTTCCCCAGCAACTCTTGAAATCCTACTTGGCCAATAGTGTCGTCCCAAAGGGCCCAACTTCTTGAAGGTTCCCTGAGCGCTACCACTGAGCAGACACAACAGCATGTCCCTTAACTTAGCCCTGTTGTGCCCGTGTCTCCCCCAGCTAGACTGTGAGGCCTTTGAGCGGTGGGATGCATCTAATTAGGTGACTGTTTCATACTGAACCAAACTGAGTATGACCTCTGAGAAGGCGCAGGATGCTGGCATGGCCACCAGGAATGTGGCTCTGACCCACGCTGTCTCCCCCATAATCTAGCTGTGTGACCTTGAGCAACTGGCCTTCCTCGGTAAGCCTCAGATCCCTCCACCTATGAAATGGGAAGAACAGGCACCTCACAGGGTTTCGTGAGGACTGTGTAAGTTCTACACGCACACCCTTAAAATAGTGCCTGCCACATAGTAAGTGCTCAATAAATGTTAGCTGCCACTATTTTTATCCGTAGCCTCCCACCCATGGAGGAAGCGATGCCAGCCTACCTCACCCGCCTGCCCAGGCACAGATCCCTGCGACAGGGCCTCCTCTCCACAGTCCTGCCCACCCATGTGGTTTCTGCTCATTGGAGCCCTTCCAAACGTGGCAGGGGCCAGGAAGCAGAAGGCCAAGGCAGACCTCTCTCCAAGGGCTTCCAGCCAGTACCTTTGTCCCTACCCCTTAGGACATCAGCAACATTCACAGAGCCAGTCTTGCCTTATCAGACCCAACACACAGATCTTTCTGCCTGGCCCACCAATCTATTACCCAGCCCTGCCAGGCACCAAGACGGCACTCCCTGACAACAGCTGCTCCAGGTATAATGAACTCAAGACAGCCACACACTTTCCAACTGTGCAACTCCATGCAGTTAGCAAAGCTTCTCTGAGCCCTAGTTTCTTATCTGTAGAAAGTAGATAAGAATAGTACCTATCTGACAGGATTGCTGTGAAAGGCTGCAGAGCACTCATCACAATGCATAGCATACAATAAGGGTTTAATAAATGCCATCATTCTGATTGGGCAATTGTTGGTATAACTCCAGGTAGAGATTGTTAGCCCTTTTAATAAATGGGACAGAGAAGCCCAGAAAGAGGGCCACAGAGGTGTCCAGGCTGGATCTAACAGAGGTACTTCCCATCTCAGACTGCCTAGCCAAGATACCCTCTCCAGCCAGGCGTGGTGGTGCACACTTGTAATCCTAGTGTTTGGGAGGCTGAGACCGGAGGATCCGGGTTCGAGGCCGGCCTCAGCTACCTAGTGAGGCATTCCACAACTTAGTGAGACCCTGTTTCAAAATAAAGAATAAAAAATAGGGCTGAGGGTATAGCTCGAAGGTAGAATGCCCCTGGGTTCAATCCCCAGTACCACAAAAAAAAAAAAAAAAAAAAGATACCCTCTCCACTGCCCCCTGGAGGCTCAGGTCCAGAACAAACCTGGGCACCCAACATCCTCTCAGTCCTGAGGACCAAGAGGACCCAGGGCACTAGCTGCCCTTATCTCAGCCCTGGCCCATTATCTGGGAGGCATCGCTGGCCTCTCTCTCTCGCTCATCTCATGAGGGGAGGGCTGGGAGGCCAAAGTAAGGCCCCTCCTAAGGGGTGGCCTCAGGCTCCAGGCTGAGTCCTGCGTACGGGACAGCCACCGCTGCAGGGAAGCAGGCTGTGAGAACCTAGACCAGGAGGTAGAAGACCTGCGTACACTCGTGCCAATTCTCCCACTCAGCTGCTACGTGACCTTGGACAAGTCACTCTCCCTCTCTAGGCCCTCATCCACCTTCCAACATTTACCAAGTGAGGACTCCTGGACCCAGCGCTGGTCTCATGTGGGGTTCTTTGGAAGGAACCCTTGATGAAGCTCCCAGAGCGGAGCCCAGGGAACCACATGGCCCAAGAAGGATTTTAACAGGAACATTTCCACCCCCAACCCCCTCACACACACAGTGATCCCCTCCAGGACTGCCTTGAGGTGACCCTGACATTCCAAGAACTGTGCACAATACCCGCAAATACTGCTCATGGGTTTCTGGACAGGCATGACCTCAGGCTGGTCAGCAAAAGCCAGCTTCATCCTTGCACGGGGCTGGCAGAGCCTGGCTGGGCCACGGTGGCTCAGAGAGGAGGTTGGCACAGGCCGCCTCTGCTGCAGGCTCCATCTGGAGGCATGGGTGGGCAGCAGGCACACGGTGCCTCTCTCCTGTCCCTTGCCTGGGACAGGAGTTCCCAAGGGTACTGTCCCTGGCCCCAGGTCTCAACCTGGCCCAGCATCTGCTGATTCTGCAAGACTCCTGATGCTGGGGGGAAAGAGTGCGGGAGAAGCTGGGCCCCACAAGCCCGGGAGAGGTACTAAATCCAGCCTCTTACCCACCCACCTTGGGGTGCAGAGGAGGTGACACGTGGATCCAGAAGTGACAGTACTCTCTCCCCACCAGCGAGTCTCAGAGCTTTGGGGGAGAAGCAAGGGGTGGCCGGGGTGGGGAGAGGCCAGCGTTCCCAGAACTCCTTCCTAGTCCTTGTCCAGCCCTTCAAAGTCCCCACAGACCGTTTTGGCCCATAGAGCTGTCAGTCAGGGGCCTCAGCACCCAGTAAATACCCTGGTGGCTATAGTCACGTGCACCCCATACCTGTCCCCAAGACCCAGCCTCTTGGAGACCCCAGACCTCCTGGAGAGTAAAGGCACCAGACACACAGGTCTTTTCCCTCTAATCACTGGGCCAAGACAATGTCAGGGCAGAGACAGAGAACCTGGGGCTAAGGTCCGTGCCCCCAGCTCTGGGAGACTCGGGAAGGAGGTAGGGAGGGAGCAAGTCTATCACCAGAACGGTGGGATGACAGCGAGAGCTCCCAGCACCCGACCTCCAGCGAGACGAGACGGCTGTACTGCAGCATCTCAGCCCGGACAAGAAATCCACAGAGCCCGGGTCTCCAGGGGAGGCAGCAGGACTGGCCTTCCAGAACAGAGCAGGCCGGCTGTGGGAGCCCGGCACCCAGCAACCGCTCACCCGCCAGCGGGCATCGGCAGCCCACCTCTCTCGGGGCCTGGGGGGCTGCAGCGGTGGGAGGGACGGCCAGGGGGCCAACAGCCTCAAACTCAGTTCCCAGTCTCTCCCCACTCCGCTCCCCCGGCTGGAGGCTGGGCCTAGACGTGGCGCGCCCGGCCCCCGGTGCCACCTGGCCCCCGCCCCCGCGTGCCTACCTGGGCCTGGGGGTCCCCATCTCGGGCCGGCGGGGCGAGGCGGCCGCCCTCGGCTCCTGGGGCCGGGCAGGCCGCGGGGCGGGGCGGCGCGGGCCGCGGCGGGCTCTGCGGAGCAGCCTGTTCGCGACACCCCCGCCCGCTGATGGATGCCGACTGCAGCGGCGGCGGCGGCGGTCGGCGTGCGCCGGGGGCTGGGCACCGTGCCCGCAGCCCCGGGCCTGGCGCCCGACGCGCGGCCCGCCCCCGCCGGCCTCCGCGCCCAGCCCAGGGGCCGCCGTGCGCCTGCCTCCTCGCTCTCGGGCCGGCCCCTGCCTCCGCCTCCCGGCTGCCGCTCTTCCCTCCCGCCCGCGCCGGCCGCCTCCTCCCCGGGCCGCTCCCGGGCCACTGCGGGACTGTCGGTCCTGCCCCGACCCTGACCCTGGCCAGCGGGCCGGGCCCGGGAGGGGGCTCGGCGGCAGGGGAGGGCGGGGGAGTAGAGAAGCAGGGGGTGTATCCCTGACTCAGAAGGGGTGACTCAGCCTCAGTGGGCCTTGCAGCCCACCCGAGCCGGATCCCCTCACCTCCCTGCAGCGCGGCGCAGGGCAGAACCTGCCTGGGACTCGGCGCCAGCCCCCCCCCCCCAGGGAGCAGGCATTGCAACGCCCCGGGGAGTGAGTGTGTGTGAGTGTGATGGGGGGGGGGGCTTAGTACACATGTGCACTGGCAGCAGTGACCCTCAGTGCTCAGAGTCAGCACAGGGGCCTAATAGGGGCAGGACCTGTCTGCTGTGTGCTGTGAGGGTCCCCGGGGTGCGCACCCAGGCTCCAGGAAGAGGTGGGGGAATGGCCAAGGGGCTGTGGCAGAGGTCAGGGCTCAAAGGCAAGCTAACCCCGCTCCTCCCTACAGCAGCGCCGCCGTTACAACTCAAAAAGCCCAGTTGGACCACGGCCCCTCCCCCTTACTCAATCCACAGTGGGTGCCTCCAACCCCAGAGGGCTCTGGGGGCAGAGAGCCTTCCAGTCCAGCTCTGTCTCTGGCTCCCCCTACCCTTGGCAAGTTTGCAAACAGTGAAAGAGAAGGTTGAATGTGCCCCGGTCTGTGGGGAAGATAGGGTCAACCCACAACATGATCCCCAAAGATTTCTGCCCCCCCCCAAGTTCACACTGGCAATCACATGAACCCTAACCAACCCCAGGCATACACATATCTTCTTTTGCTCTTCCAATCATTCCAAAGTACCTGCTAGGCACTGGCCACTGTTCTGGGACATAGCACTGCAAATCACAGAGGTCCCAAGCTGGGAAGCCACCCAGATGTGAGCCGAGCCATCTGCACCCCGTGCTGCAGCTGCTGCAGTGTCACCCTCACCAGTGAGTTGTCCATCTCTGCTCTGCTTGTCCCACACTCCAAGGACAGGTCACTTCCTCGTTCCACCCCTCCCTCGCAAGGTGGCTGCGCCATCATGGTGCCCTTCCACCCTAGATCCTAGTCTCAACCCGAAGGCCTCCGCGGATGAGGTTGAGCCCTCTCCCCAGCACCCCTCAGAGAGCCCAAGACAGCAGCTGTGTCCTCTGCCCCACTCCAGTATCTACCCTGCACCTTTCTCTCTGTCTCTCTCTGTCTCTGTCTCTCTCTCTGAGGGCCATCTCCCCTCAAAGATAAACATGACACACTCCTTCACCAGGTGTCCCAAGACCTGGCTTCCAGGCTCTCCACTCTCCCTGCTGCCCACTAGGCTCAGGAGTGGGCAAGGGCAGGATGGAGCCGGCTCCTTCCACGCTAGAGGACGCTCCCTCCAGACAGGCGGTGGGAAGGCCAAGCAGTCAGCCCAGGCGGAGCCACAAAGGGCCAGACTTTCTTACAGATCTCTCCATCCCCAAATTCAGCTCCCCGGGGAGCCCCACGCGGCCCCTCAGTCGCTGCCACTGGGGGGCATACTGTGTGAGTTCAGTTCCCATGTGTCTATTCAAAGGGGAGAAAGAATCAAACCTTGGAGTTAACGCCAGATGAACTTACTGTTCCACATGCACATGTGCTGAGAGGTCTCAACCGCCTGCCTCCAGGTATTCACCTCCAAGTTCACGCTCAGCCTCTTGTGCGCTGGCCTCCCAGCCACTGGCTCCCTGCCCTATGGGCAGGAGGCTCTGGGCTGCACAGCCAAGGCCCTCCCCATCCTCCTACTCAATTCCTCCCAGGGCCCCCTCCCCCCCTCCCCTGGGGCAGGGCCCGTTCCCACCCTTCTTAACCACACGGAGCCTCTGACTTTCCCAGGAGAACCTATACTACACTCCAGGACCAGGCAGGATGTTCCCAGACTTGATTCTGGATTTATACCCAAAGGGCCCCATTCACTTCCTGTCAATGGGACCACACTAAAAATTGAACTTCTTTTATGATTATTATTATTTCTATTTCTATTATCAGTATTATTTTCTATTTCTATTATTAGCATTTCCCAGCTTGCAAAGTACTTTCACTTATGGTCTTCACAGCATTTTGTGAAATGATCCCATACCCCTCTTTACAGCGAACCTGAGGCCCAGAGTGGTGAGCAGCTCACACTGGAGCGCACGTGGGCTCTCTGGACCCGGTACTTTCCAGAGAAATGAGGCACGGGGTGGGGGGGGGGGAACCGGGTGGGGGCTCTCTGAAGAACACTTGATCCCTACAGGTCTCAGTTGAGATCGCTACCCCCGCCAGATGTGTCGTTCCAGTGATTCAGGAGGCTGAGACAGGATGATCACAAGTTCAAGGCCAGCCAGGGCAACTTAGCAGGACCATGTCTCAAAATAAAAAATAAAAGGGCATAGTTTGGTGATAGAGCACCTCTGGGTTCCATCCCCAGTGCTGAAAAAATAAAAAGCAATCACTACACCAGATACTTGTTGTCATTCCCCAGGCAAGGAAACTGAGGCACGGGGACAGGAGTCAACCCAAGATGAGGTCTCATGAAAAGCCTCCCTAGGGAAACGCCAGTGGAGCCACCCCATGAAGAAGCTCCTCAGTTCTCTTGGACGTGAATTCTGCTTCCAGCCTGGGCTCTGCCACTTCTTCCTGTGTTACTTGGGCAAGTTATTTGACTTCTCTGAGCCAGTTTCCTCACCTATAGATTGGAAGAAGCTCTCCCGGCCCCACATCTATTACTGGGCTGCTGTGATGGTGGTCAGTAAATGCTGACAGACAAGAAAGGACAGGATCCCTTCTTCCTTCTGTGCTCTTGCCTAGGAGATAGGAGAAATTCTTTCCTCTTAAATTTTAACCTGATGAGAGACCTTGTAGGTACAAAAGTCCAGAATATGGGAAAGCCAGGAGATGGGTGATAACGATTCGCCCCACTGGGAAGGTAAAGCTCACGGCGTCAGCTACAGACCCCAAGGTCACCAGCGGGGAGACTCAACACTTCAGGTAGGGCCCTGCCCGTGACCTTTCCGGTGGAAACCAAGAGCTGCCAAGGTCACCCAAGAGTAGTCAGCAGTCTGGGACTCCTGGGGGGAGGGGTCCTGGGTGGGGGAGGGCTAAGGGGTGTTCCTAGCACAAGGACTCCATCTTTCATTCAGCAAGCATTGACCTTCTCATAGAGCGGAGCGCAGCCCTGGGCACAGGGAAAGGAGGAACTGGAGAGTTCTCTTGATTCACAGTCAACCCAGGGGGAGAATGGCACAGAACCCAGAGGGTATTGTAAGACTGATCTTACTGTTGCTCTCTGAGCACTTTCTCTGTGCTGGTAGGAGACACACTTCCATTTGCTTAATCCTTAAAACAATTCTCCAGCACTGAAATTGCTAATCCCTTTTACAGCTGAAGTAACTGAGGCTCAGAGAGGTGAAGGACTTTCCAGCATTCACCCAGCTAATACGTGGCAGGGCGAGGAAGTGACTGTCAGATCAGTCCAGTGCCACACCCTGACCTCCAACCTTCACAAACTTCTTCCTGCCTCCAGGGCTGTGCTGGTCAATTATGGTATCCCCTAGCCACAAGTGGCTATCCAGAAACGTGGCTCGTGTAAACTGAAATGCACTGTAAGTGTAAAATATACACTGGATCTGAGAGACTTAGTGCCAAAATAAAAAAGAAAGTAATATAGCTCAATGATTTTTGTATTGAAATATTATGGGCATATTGAGTTAAATAATATCATTAGAATAACTTCATTTTGCGTGTGTGAGTATTGGGGAGGGTACTGGGGACTGAACCAGGGACATTCTATCACTGAGCTATGCCCCCAGCCCTGTTTTATTTTTATTTTATGACATAGGGACCCACTAAGTTACCGGAGGCTGGCCTGGAACCTGCAATCCTCCTATCTCAGCCTCCTAAGTTCTAGGATTACAGGCATGCACCACCGTGCCCGGCTTCATTTTCTTTTGAGATGGGGTCTTGCTATGTTGCCCAGGCTGGTCTTGAATTCCTAGGATGAAGGGAATCTCCCACCTCAGCTTCCTGAGTACTGGGATTATAGAAATGGGCCACCACGCCTAGTGGCTACTAGAAAATGTTAAATTGCTTGTGTGCCTCACATTATATTTCTTTGGGTCCGCACAGGTTTAGATGCTCTGAGGTCCTTAGCCAACCCTGGGCATCAGAAAAAGGCTTTGGTGGGGGTGTGTAGGGGGACAGCTAGGCCGAACTGGGTTAAAGGAGAAGTCTTGGGGAAGAGGGTATTCCAGGGCAAGAGAGCTGCGGGGCATTGGCTGCATCCCCAGAGGGCAGCAGAGCCTGGGTGGGCTGAGCTGCAGCCCCAGGCAGCTGAGAGCTGGGCCAGAGGGCGGAAGCTACCAAAGCCAGACCTACAGGCCTGGGAAGTTCTGCCTGGCAAGGCTCTTCTGACTGCTGGCACTCTCTGGAAGGCACTGCAGGGTGGCTGTGTCTGAGTGGAGCGAACAGGCAGGGTGGGCCGGCGGCAGCACCCACCTGGCAAGGACCTTCCCCCTTCAGCTCCTCCAGGAGCCCCCTAAACACTTCAGCCCCCAAGGACCGCACCTTCTCCAGGAACCTTCCAGCCTCGACTGTGGGAACCCCACACTCCTGCATGAGGTCTCATTCTGGTGTGGAAGGGTGACAGCGCCTCCGAGCTGCACAGCGGGCCCCAGCGCACAGAGCGCTATTCCACACCTAGTGTAGTGAGGTGCGGGAGCCTAAGCGAGGGGCCGGGCAGGGAGGGGGACGTCCAGTAGTATAGGAGCTGCATGCCCTTGGGCAAGGCCTCACTCAACCTGTCTGGGCCTCATTCCCCCTCCGTGCAATGGGGATAATATTAGCACCACCTCGTAGCGTTACTACAAGGATGGCACGAGAGAGAACCCACAAAGGTTGCTTGGAATGCCTGGTGCTTCCTTCTCCATCTCAGATGAGCCCCCAGGGTGCCCTGCAGGACCCTCCCATCCTCAGAGTTGCCTCCTCCCAGGAGGCCCGCACACCTCTACTGCCTGCACCCCTCCTCCTCCGCCCAGCCTCTCTCCTCTGCCCGCTGTACCCTCCTCTCATCCTTATCTCGCCTTCTGAATTTGGGGCTCAGTTGTCATGAGGCTCAGACTTCAACACGACTGTCATTTCTCAGAGACAGGAAGCCGGCCCACCCCACTCCTCAGTCCCCACAGCCAGGCCCTGTGAGGCGCTGGGCAGCCCGCTCCAGCGGCTTGGACAACCCTCTGCCCTCTGGCTGGACACGATGCTGGTCTCCACGGGGCACAGCGGGAGCTGGCCGGCTCTGCTTCCCGGTGGAAGAGCCTCGGTGGCGGCCCGCTCTCTGATGAGGCAACTCCAGCACCCGGCCGGACCCTCAAGACCCCGGGCAGCCTGGTCTCACCGGCTCTTCAGGCTCTATCTGACCCGCCCAGGGGCCCAGGTGGCCAGGGCACACGGCTCTGCCCCTCCCTCGCGGTCACACGTGCCCTTTCCTGGGGGCGGGTCGGCGTCCCTCCCTCTC
>PVLC010000215.1:130208-263457 GCA_004027655.1 Graphiurus murinus | reverse complement strand
AGTTTGGGCAGACAGAGTACACTGGGAAGACTCAAGTATCCAATGATATGTGCAAGGGAATACATCACTACTCTCAGATCCATTAAGGAATCCAAACACCAGGGACCTGCCAGCAAAAGCAAAGGAAGAAATGTGTCACCTTCAGAACAGTGAACACTGTGAACAATTCTAGATCAATTTATTCAAGAGATGTCCAGTAATCAAAAGAACTGGCTATTCAGAAACAAATCTTTTGTTCAAGATGGTATCGGGGAAGATAAAAAAGATTTCTGGCCTTGAGACCATCTTTTCTCTTAAGACATATTCCTGACAGAGTTTACATGGCATTCCCAAATATCTGTTGAATTCCCACTGCATCCTTGGATTCTGCATGCATTATGCTGAGAATTTAACTAGTAAGAGTTGTTGTTTATTTCTTGAAAAGCTCAGCATGAAAACTGGTCTATATAGGATTTATGTGAGGTACTACACATAGGATTATAAGAATCAGGTGTACAAAAACATTATAGAGATGCACTAAGTAACAAGAACAAAACATTCTTGAAGAACACTTAAGTGAAGGGTACTTATGTGGAGATTGTAATTATCCAAGGCCAAACTCTGATGGGCTTTGAATGTCAAATTAATAACAGAAGATAAGAGGTGTGCTGTCATTAGAGATGATCAGTTGTCTGGGGAGCCACTGAAAGTTTTTGTATTCCTCTTTTTTGAAATGAGATGACAAAATGATCAGATCCATGCTTTAAAATAATCAACATGAGCCGGGCGTGGTGGCGCGCGCTTGTATTTGGGAGGCTGAGACAGGAGGATCCAGGTTCGAGGTCAGTCTCAGCTACTTAGTGAGGTTCTCTGCAACTTGGTGAGACCTGTTTCAAAATAAAAATTACAAAAAAATAGGACTGGGGGTATAGCTCAGAGGTAGAATGCCCCCTGGGTTCCTTTCCCAGTACTGCAAAATAAATAAATAAGTAAATAAATAAGTAAATAAATAAATAAGTAAATAAATAAATAAATAAATAAAATAATCAACTTGGCAGTGGATTGGTGGCAAGGAAGACAACTTGGAAGTAATGGTGGTAGATCACCTGAGAAAAACATAGCCCCTAAAATTGACAGTGGCCTTGATAATGGTGAGAGGTTTGAAATGTAGTCTGGAGGCCAAATCAGTCATTGGTAGAATGGATGAAAGAACAGGATAGTGAGGTATGAAATTCTAATCAACCTACACCAAAGAAAGGCACAGGTGAAGGTCCTGGTCCCACCTTGGCCCTGCTAATCTCACTAATGAGAACATCAAAGAGAAGAAGAGCCCAGACACTCATAGAGCAAACTGAGGCAAGATGACTGGGAAGTCTCTATGCCAACCAGACCTCAAAAAGAATTAAGATTAAGACTCTCAGCAAGAAAATACATTTTATAAAATTTGAAAGGCAAGAAATGTCTCCCCCTCCTCATTTCTTCCTTCTCGTTTGCTCTCCAACAAACCTCCCATCTTCCCAGAACACATTAAATTTGCTGAGTATCTCCAGGTCAACTTTAAAGATAGGTAGGTCATAAAGGGAGAATTTCAGTGGGATGAAGGATACAGAGACCCAAAGTGATAGTTTTCTAGAGATTCCAGTGCCTAGGGCAACCCTAGCAAGGATTGCGACAGTGGGGCTAATAGACAAAAAGCAGGTTTGTTTTTCATCTGTCAAGTATGTACTGTCCAAGCTAGGAGGCCCCTGTGGCCTGGAGATGAGTGTCCCTGTGTGGTCCTCTACTCTTTCACAAGTTATGTCTCCGGAGACCTGCCAATAACAAAATAGGGCAAGCAAACATGACTAGGGAGGTTCTTTAGGGTGTGGAGGGTGGTTACCATTTATTATATAAGGGTTGGGGGCCATTGGTAGAGAGGCAACAAATAAACTATCTTTGATATCTTCAATAACTGACAGTGTTTTGACTATTGATAATCTTAAAGCCATTGAACTCAGACATCAGAGGATCAGGAGGAGGCCACTATTTCTGTACCCTCTTCAAAAAAGGAGGGGGGTAACTTAAAAGAGAACACACTGATAATAAAGGACAAAGCTGTAAGAATTTTCTAGGCTCTCTATCTCCAGCTCCTGGCCTAGAAGCTAAGAATTCATAACCAGAAGAATAACATTGACATACTACAAGATTTCTATACTCAAAGAGGAATTTCATTATGTTTTCCTCACAGGGCTTACTAGAATGTTGGTAAGTAGACTTCAGCATTTGGGAAGGATTTATACTAGCAAGAATTGGAAGAAAAAAAAAAGACTTTCAGGTTCTATTTCAATTTGAAAAGTGAGAATCAGAGTCTCAGGATTTAAAGGGACCTTAGAGATACCGTCTTTCAATTTCCTTATTTTACATACAAATTTTGCAGTGTTTCCTGAGTAGTCAAGATGGAAACTAATATCCCAGACTGATATCAACCACATCTTGGCATTTTCACTGGCTTATTTCTGTTGAGAATATGATTCCTGATCTAAAAATTAAATAAATTGATGCAATTGTATTTATTCTGTAAAAATTTTTGGAGGTACTGGGAATTGAGGCAGGGGCACTCCACCACTGAGCTGCAGCCTTGACCCATTTAATTGATTAATTAAGTTAGTTATTGTGGTACTAGAGATGGAACCCAGGAACATTCTACCTCTGAACTACATCCCCAGTCCTATTTTATTCTTTATTTTGAAACAGGGTCTAAGTTGCAGAGGACCTCACAAGTTGATGAGGCTGGCTGTAAACTTCAATCCTCCTGTCTCAACCTCCCAACTACTGGAATTACAGAAGTAGGCAACTATGTCCAGCTAATTTATTTATTTTTATTTTAAGACGGGGTCTAAGTTGCCAAGGCTGGCCTTGAACTTGTGGTCATCCTGCCTCAGCCTCCTGAGTCTCTGGGATTACAAGTATGCGCCACCATGCCCAGTTCAATTTTAATTTTCTATACTAAATTGTTCAAATCTTAGCCACAATCCATGGTCTTCTCTGTCAGTAACTTATGTTTCCTTTTATAAAGCTATCTGGACAAGACTCCATCATTTGAGTAAAAGAATGCATTAGTTCTGATTAAAGTGGTAGTGAGTTATTCAATCTACTCATCCACTAACTACATGATCTTCATTAAGTTAATCTTCTTATTATCTTGTATACTAATGAAGGACAATAATAATAACAATAAATTATAGCATTCAACATGGGCCCAGTAATTTTATACACACACACACACACACACATACACACACACACAAACACACTATCCCCCTACTCATTTAATCCTTGCAACCACTCTGAGATAGGTTATTTTATTATCTCCACTTTATAATTTTACAGATGGGGAAGCTAAGGAATAGAGAAGTTCTGGAAATTATTCAAAGTTGCAAGGTGGTAAGGGATGATGTCAGTTCTGGGATTACCCACCAAGTGAAATGAGATGATGTTGGTGTCGTGAGTAATACAAAGTCTCACAATGCTCTTAATATAGCAATTGACATCCACCAGGACTCACTTCCAAAGTCCCCAGAAAACACACAAATCTCACCCCTCGTCTCTTTCCCTATTCTGAGATTCCCTAGAATTGAAGTTTTAATTGCCAATAATATTGTATAATTCACTGCACAGTGAGGGCAAATGGCTTGGGAATCCCCTAATACAGACAGAAGAAAAGACAGATGTCTGTCTGATTCCCATCTTCATCTCAACAGCAGAAATCTGTGAAGGAGCAGACTTCCAGCAATAAGCTCCTTGCAAATTTCATATTCGTGTCCCAAGACTTCTGGACCCCAGTGGCCTGAGCTCCTTCCTCTCTATCTACATTCCTAGCATATTCTCATACTTTCATTTTCACCTGCTGTCTTCTCTCTGCAGGTCATTGTACTCCTTCTTTAGTAACACCTGTTTTGGGCTTTGGCTTTGAAGCATCCCTGCTGGACGTGTTCTCTCAGTTGGATGTGTTACAAGCCATATGTGGAAATGTGCTCAGCTGCACTGAAGCAATGGCTAACTCAACCTGAACAAAAGACAGAGAGCAATTTAGAACCATTCAAAGGTGAGAGGCTGCATGATACAGCCTGAGAGAACTCTGAGAACAGTGAAGGAATTTCGTGTCCTCTACCTTGTCCTGAGCAGAAAAGCAGAATAACACAGAGAACAGCTGTGGGATAGACACTCCAAGCTAGGAAGAAGTGTCACCTGGGTGCTGCTGGCAGGTTCAATCTGCCTACCTGAAGTTGGAGTCAGTGGTCCTGATCATCATGAGGGGCTGTAAGCATTCCTCCCATTTGGACAGACTGATGCAGTCACCTGCGATAGCAACAGCTCTCTATAGCAGAGCTCTTTCCTCATCTTGGCCCTACCGGATGCATTCATTATATTTGTGCCACCTCCAACTCACAGGGAAATTATCATTTTTGCTGAAGTTAATAAAACTAAATGCAAATGTCACAAGTCCTTAATTTTATAGAATACCCCACATGTGGTGAAATCTCTGCTTCTACTGATTTGAAAAACTGGTGGATCTCTGCCTATGTGATTTTTTTCTTTTGTGCAGTATTTCTAGATCTTCTCTTCTGGTATTTATCCTTCAAAAGGATACTGAGTGTACTTACTAACATAATTTTCTAATGCCATTAGTTATGTCCTTGTTGTTGTTGTTTTCCTTACTACATCACCCTCCCCCTTTAAACTTATACATCTCAGTTCTTTAAGGCAAGCTGCTCAGAAAGCTTTGGGAAACTTCAAAGATGGGGGGCCACCTTGTTTCTGGCATACCACTTATTCTTTCAATGGTTGAGAATCCCTCCTTTAGTCATCGAATATTTACAGAACTGGAATCCTTCAGGCCATTTCCTACTCAATTATTTTTGACGACCCTCTAGGCCTTGGAGGGAAGGAAAGTGGCCCCTAAGTCCATTCTCAACAGAGTATGATCCAACAGGCTCCAGCCCAGAAAGCTGACATTGGTCAAAACAATATCACTGTAATACAAATGGTCAGCTTCACTCCCAGAAGATGCCCATGCTGCAGTCTACAGATACCCCCTATGAGGTCCTGACACATCTGGTACAGCTCTAGCTCTGAGGCTGGAGTCTTCTCACTTCATTTACAAGTCTTTTTGTGCAGCTGATCATCCCTGATGCAGCTCTACCTCAAAAATTGTACTTTTGAGTTAGCAGGTTTGAGTTGAGAGGGTGACTTCTGTAGCCCTAGGTAGTACTAACCTTGCCATGCTGAAGAGTATAGAATGGAGACGGTCAGGTATCCTAGAAGACTTCAGAAGAGTTTGACTCTTGCTGTTTTTCTTGAATGTGAAAGGATACTTCCCAAGCATAATCACATGAGAAGGTCACAGAAAAAAAAAAAAAAAAGCCACTTCCATTAGCCCAACCTATCTGAGTTGGACATCAGAAGAACATCTTCTTAGAACAAGAATCTGTGGGCATGTCTAATAATCTGTTTCTGAAACAGGCACTATCTAACTATTTACAAAGAAGTCTTTTCAGTTTCCTCTGAGATTTCAAATGTGTGAATTTGGTCTGACAAAGTTGGACTTGGCTCTGTCCATTAAGATTCCCTGTGGGAAGAAGTTCATCTGGGGAAGCAGAACTCTTGAGAGCCAATGGAAGGCTGGAGAATCCCTTGGTTATCTAAGTAATTCAACTTCTTGGTTGGGGAGAAAGCCTCAGAGAGGAGGGCAACACACAGCTATTTGGCTGGGTGAGTTTAGCCACATTCTCAGCATGTATAACTTGCTACGGTGGGTGAGGGAACCCAGGACTCAAATGCTTTTTCCATGCTGTTTTAATGATCCTTTAGGGTCGACAGTGTGCACAAATGATACAGCCATGGACACCGACGTATAGACACAATGAACACCAGACAAAGGTCTTATGCACAGAAAAGTGAAAAGGTAAAGAAAATCGTGCCATGGCTCTTAGAACAACGGCATGACTTCCTAGGATTCTGTGTGGCAATACTTCATAGGAAATGTGTTTTGTATTTCCACTAGAGTAGGGCAAGCGGTTGAAAACTACAGTGGATTTTCAGTGAATGGGATGTGAAGTACTCATTATTTTTTCCTTCCATAGATGTAAGGAGACATGCTGTCTCCCTGAGAAAGATGGGAGGAGAAAATCTTATTGCCATACACAGAGATTTTTAAAAATAATTCCCATGAGCTGTAACTAAAGCCACCACATGCAGCTGGAGCCAAGACACTCAGGGCTGGTCACGTGTCCCAGCTAGTGGTCCCACTTGCTTTGTGTAGGCTGCTCAGCCTGGGCTGAGGCTATCAGACCAGCAGCAGCAGCTGCCCGCCTCTGACTCTATCCACACACTCAAAAGGTTTAGTCAACTCAGGGGGATGGTGAGGGAGGAAGAAAGATCTAGCAGGGAGGAAGAAAAGGAACCTGGTGGAGTAAATCCTCAAAACCAGTGGCACTGCATGCAGCCTGGTAGGTCTCCAGTCCGGGCCCAGAGGTAAGTAAATCTTTCTTCAATAAGGAACTCTAATTAGCCCAAGTCAGAATCACAATGGTGGCTGGTCAGCTGGGGAGAATTAAACTTATGAAATTTAACTAATAGAATTCAACTGCTTTGGAGCCATTAATTGTACTTTCTTTTAAAAAAACTGTAACTGCTTGGACTTGCCTTTGGATAATGTGCTTCAGCTGCAGGAATCCTGCAGTTATAGACCCTGCCTTCCTTCCTTCCCAAGGATCCAGATGGGCTCCATCCTGCCCCCTGCTGTCACGGCCTTGCTCTGCCTGTCTTCTGGGAGTGGTTCTCCCACCCACCTTCTCCTTGCTGGTACCTTCTCTCCTGGCTCTTACCACAGTATACCTAAAACATAGCTTCTGTGGCATATTGCCCTGATCAAACACCTTAAGTACAATTTATTACAGATAAAGAAACAAACACCTTGGCCTGGCCTCTACCTAGGATGGGGCCCTATTTGACCCTTCCGGAGGCTCCTCTCCCTGCACTCTCCTGAATAAGTCTTAACTCTGCCCTCATTGGGTGACCAGCTGCTCTGTAGGGGACTCCAGCATTCCCCAGTTTCCACTACTGGATTCCTCATCTTTTCCTTTTTCCCTGGAAACTAACTGGCCTATCAATCTTATTCAACTGAGTAAGTAACTAAGTGTCTCCACTTACTCTACAGAAGGTGCAGCCACACACCTGCAATCAAAGTCCAGCTCCACCGCTTACTTGCTGTGCAGCCTATGGCAAGTCATGGTGCCTCGGTTCTCATCTACAAATAGAGCACTATACAGATGTCTGGGTTTGCAGTTGCTTCATCTGCAAATAACAGGTACAATCTCCAATAAGGATTAAGTTGATTAGTATCTCTCAAAGACACAATATCTGTAACCCAGAGAATGCTATCTAAGTGTCAAATTTCACAACAACCACATACTCACTGTACTGGCAGAAGACCTCGCATAGGGCAGAAACTGCAAGTCCAATTTTAACATGAATCCAAGCTAATATGCTGACCATTTCCTACTACCCCCCTATTAATGAACCTCAGTTCCCTGGTGATGGAATACATAGATAATAGTTATCGATCTGTTTGGATCATGGCCCTATACTCAGAAAAGAAAAAACATCACCCTCGGCTCAAAAGGCGAAAGCACCTTTTTGGCAAATCTCAGTATGCCTTCCTCTTTGTCCTCATCAGTGAGCATGGCCTGTTTACAATATCTACACACATTCCACCTGGAAAATACTTCTATTTCAATGCTCTGTGCCTATGACTTAAAAGGGAGTCAAAGATCCGAGGTGCTAAGATCGTTTCTAGGGCATGCTGGCAAATATCCTAAATTTACTGGGCCAGGTGACAAGAGTCCATCTCATATGAAGGGATTATCCAGTTGAAATAGTGGGGACCATATGAGGAGGGAGAATCCCAAGGCACAGTGGAGACCCGAGGTGCCACTCATCGACTGCTGGGTCCCGTCAGGATGGGATTTGGAGGCGGGGAGTAGGAAGCCTGTGCTGCCACCACACAAACCTCTCTCCAGTGGCCCTGCACCATTATTGGTCTGATACTAATTTGAGACAATGCCCAATCACATCACAACAAATTAGCCACAGGCATGCAATGGAAATCAACTCAGGGGGCTATCCTGAATGTGGGCCGGGGGATTCCCCAGCTCCATGAGCTGCATGCTCCCACAGATGTTTCTAAAAGCTCTTCCCAGAGGCCCATTTAGAGAGAAATTAAATGCAACTTTGACTTAATTAACGTTTTAAATGATAATGAATACAATGTAGATTCATAGGAGGCATTTACATTGTGTTGTAAAATTGATAAAAATTTAATAACTCTTTGTTAATAAGTTATGTCTCCCCAGACCCATAAAGCCTAAGGCACTGCAAACTCCAGACTGGGTCTGATCCAGGCTCCTGCTGCAGGTGGAGGAGGGAGGCAGAGGTGGACTTGACATTTGCTCCAGGCCTGCTCTAATTCAAACCTCTGCTTGTTCATCAGTACTTTATTTCATACAGTAAAGGTCAGGCTTCGGGCTCAAGGCGGAGCCCTGACAAGAAAGCTCAAGTGCAAGGCAGGCTGGCCCTGGCATCTGTCGCCCGAGATAGTGGAGAAGGAGGGCAGATGCGCTGCTAACTGGCCACATCTGTCCTCCACCATGGAGGGAAGAAGAAGAATTCACTGCCAGTGGTAGGAGCTGTCAGGGTGAGTATCCTGACAACCGGCCACTTTCCTGAAATAAAAATGCAAACATAATTTCCATGCCACCTTGCATAAGGACCTTGGCTTGGCTTACATGTGGCATGCCAATTTCTTTTCCAGTTTGTCTTTAAAGAGCCAAGTCATTTGTTACAGCACCATGCCCCTGGAAAGGGAGGTGTCTAAGTGACAGGGTACACACAAAAGATCCTTTTGTTTTCCTTCATTCTGACCTTTCTACTTTTGTCCCTTAATTCTGTTTCAAAGAATTCCTTTGGAAAACTTGGCTGCCTTTGCCTATTGTTTCCTTCCTCTTTGCTCCAAAATGTTTGGTATGTTGTCATAGCATATTTATCTTAAAGGATTAAACAGTGCCTCTTTTGAGAGGAAGGAGGAGATAAAATAAAGTCTCCAGATACAATTCAACTATTCCACCTGACACTAAACTGCAAAAAAACCCAAAACAAACAAACAAAAAAACAAAAAGCAAACAAATAAACAAACAAAAAATACCCAGCTATTTTGATCTGGATGAAAATGAGATCTGACTAGAAATTTTTAGAAATGACCAATTTAAGGGATTCTGTTCAAAGGAAAGTTTTTCCCAAGCATGATTCTTGCTGTGCTGATGCACACTGCATCGGTGGTGACCCATTGTCCATGGGGAGGCATCTATCCAGTGCCCACTGCTCAGTGCAGCTACCAAAACTCCAGTGAGAGGCACTGGCTTCCAACCAACTGACCTAAACATCCCTAGACTCAGTCACATGGGGTGGTTAAATCCTGGTCCAGGCTTATCTGCCTTCCTGTTTTCACGTCCTGCAATGAAATTCAAACAGTCAAATCAGGATGCATGAGTCGGTCAGATTGGCTGAAGAGCCAGAGTAGGATGCAAAGGCTCTGTTAGTGTTTGATCTAAGTGTGTGTAACGAGAAACAACATTGCTGGAGAGAGAGAGAGAGAGAGAGAGAGAGAGAGAGAGAGAGAGAGAGAGGGATTGAGAGATTACACAGGCATGGTTTACATGAGAAAATGGGTGAAATTAGAGACCCAGGTGCATGGGCTTTACAAAAAAATTTAAAAAAAAAATCACAAGGTGGGGGGATGGGCAGAGATTGGTCAATGGGTACTAAGTTTCAGATGGACAGATGAGAGGAATAAGTCCTAGTATTGCATAGTAGGGTGACTGCAGTTGAAAATAATGCAGTGTATATTTTTAAATAGCAAAAAGATAAGATTTTGAACATCTCACCACAAAGAAATGATAAATGAGGAGATGGATATGCTAATTAGCCTGATTTGACCATTACACAATATTGCTATATATGGAAAACTCACACTGTTCCCCCATAGATTTGTGTTATTATTGGATGGCAGTTTGAAAAATATATGGCTGGGGAAGGAAAATGATCAAATTATATTATGTGTGAGTGTGTGACAATGAATCATAATATTATGTAATTATTATGCACAAATAAAAACTTTAAAATGCAGGGAAAACTGCTTAAGTTTATTTGTGCTAAGCATCTTCTGACTTTCCTGTTCATATTTTTCTCTCACTGGTGGTAGTGGTAAAAAGAAGGAGTCACTATTCAAAATTTAGGAGTGGAGAGCTTGAGGAAGTCACCCCAAACTACATATAAAAGAAATAATTACAAGGTATTGGTCTTTAAAAGCAGCTTATTAAAGTAAGCCTCCCTTTCACAGGTGCAGGAGATTGTCAGCATAGGTGTGTTCCGTGATAGACTTTTTTCTTGTGCCATTTCCACTTCCTTGCCCTAGTATCTGATTTTATGTTCTTCAAAATGCCATTAGTTCACTGGAATGACTTTAGTTCTATTGACAATGTTAATTCTGTGCCCACGCAAACCAAAGGCCACTCAGGCTAAGCTGATTTTTGTTTATTATCTGACAAGACTCAAGATTACTCTAAACTGATTTTGGTATGTCTCCCTTCAACCTAATCATATTGGACTTTGCCTCTAAGTTTAATCATCAGAGTTGAATGCCTCCATGTGTTATATTTATGCCTGAAATAAAACTCATACACAATTTAAAATTAGCTACAGTAGTTTGCAAAAGTGTGTGTAATTGTTCAGGTTTAAACTATTAGTAAATTGAAAGGCTGGCATGAGTGATCGCATGTGTACTTCAGCTAGACCCAGCTCCAAGGGCAAGTCTGAAGACCTTTTTCTCTTCTACCACATGATTAATTTGCTCTTGCCAGTGTTATCATGTCAGGCAAGTCTCAGCAGGTCTGAATCAATGTGGTCCTAGGTTGTCACTGCATCATAATTTTTGTCCCATTCTATTATACTTAACAATCAGATATCAGGCAAGACCGAAATAACATGAATAAACTTCCAAAAAGAGAGAGGGGCCATTTCACAAAACTAAATTAGGATGGAACGAAATTGATTGGAACCTACATCTCTATGTGTGTATGATGCTAGACATATAGAACACAGCTACTTGTAAAAGGAAAAAAAAAGTGGGTAAGTATTCTATCCTAGTGTCTTTTAAGAGAGCTGGCGCTTCTCCCCAAGACCACCTGAAGTGGAAACAAAATCAAGATGATCAGAAAATGATGATGCACACATCATCCTCACCTCCAACATCGAAAATTTTTGTCTTACTGTGTATCCTTATTGGTTGTCATTTGTCTTACTTTTCTGACTTTTTTTTCCTTTTCTTTTTCTTTTGTAAACTAGTCCTTCCTCTCTGCGGTCTTATGTCACCACAGTTTGGCCTTCCATCTCTTCATGAGTTCAATAGAAGGAGACAACTAGTCTTCTCTTAGGGGATTTGACCACCATCCTGAATAAGGGAACACACCTTTGAAGAAAGGTGAGTGGGCAGGAGGTGGGCAGGCCCCACTATTAAGAGGAAAGTTTTTAAAACCGTGTGAACACTTTTACTATATTACCGCTCCTCTGGGAACCCACTACTTCTCCTCCCACTTCAGAAAACACATAATGAGACTTTGTGTTTCAATTTAACATCCCTTGAAAAACGGAAATCTTTCCCTTTATAAGAAAAAAAAAATGTAGCAAGAGAGACGAAAGGCAAGAGAAAAACGAATTAGGCCGTCTCCAAAGTACGCTGGCTCAACTGGGAAACTGCGACCAAAGCAAGCTCCGTAATAGTATAATGACCTTTAATGAGTGTCTTGGGAAACAATAGAGCCTCAGCATAAAAGACAAAGGGCAAAACCCATCAGGACTCCGCTGACATTAATGCAAAATGATTTTCAGAACAACTCAAGAATGTAAGAGAAGTAATCTGATCCGCCCATCTGACCTCACAGTGATTCCAGGGCCCTTCTCCTGCCATTTCTAATTGTCAGACCCTCTACATTTCACATCTGCTCATATTTAATAAAAAGTCCACTCCCACCACTGCTCTCTGAGTCAACCCACTCTGGCAAGTGGGCACCACCCAGCCCCACCACCAGCATGGGTCGCCTGGCGACTGCGGTGGAGTTCTGCCAGCTGCCAGGGGGATTTGGTGAGGAAAGAGAGACTTTTTTTTAATTGGAGAAGAAGAGCTTATATAGGCGTGTGAAGGGGCTCAGATCAGAGGGGATTTTTCTAACTTATGAGTGGTCAAAGGTGAGTGGTCTCACACAGGGACAGATGAAATCGGCTTTTGTTTGACAAAGTGACGACGGTGGGAAGAGGATGAAACAGAAAAGGGGAACCTCCCCCTGAGCTGTCAATACCAGTTATGGCTTCAACATACACAGCCCAAAGCTCCATGGTTTTCATGGTGGTGGGGTGGGGGAGGTGTTAGAAGCACAGGAAGGACAACAATAGTATGTAGAGAATGTTTCTGAGAGGACAGGATAATCCCACACTACGTTTCTCCTCTTCTGGCCTACATCAATGCTTGGATTAAATTGCACAGCTGAGAAATCCCTCTAATTATGGTTTCTCTTGGAGAAAATGGAAATTACACACACTGGGCATCATGGACCTCAAACAAAGACACGGGCTTTGCTGTGATTGGTGTGGAGGAGCAGAGCCAAGACATGACCACGGGGCCTCGCTCAGAGCCACAGTGTCTCCTTCCCTTTTTCCACTGAATTTGAGGCCAAGGTTTTAGGGCCCAGTGTTTATTAGAGAACAGAAGAGGTTGTGTGTTGGGCAGAAGGTGGCAGGCAGTTACATCCACCACTGCCAATCAAAGAGATGTGGCCCAATGGTGCCACAACAGCTCTCTTCTTTGTCTTCCTCCCTGGCTCCTGTCCTTGAACCTGGTGTCTTGCTGTATATCATAAACAAGTTCTCTGTGTATCTATGACTTACGTCACCTGGATGGTAGTATATAAACTAGAATGAACTCTAGTAGGGAAAATAAAGGGGAAAGACTTATACTGTGGAATCTCTAAAAAAAGATTTTGAAGAAACTTCCTTTCCAAGATTTTAGACCTAAGTGGTTGGTGCTGTCCATCATCCCTCTCAATGCAGTCTCCATTAGGTACCGCTTTTAAATCCATCTTGTCCCTTGGCACTATTTTGAAGGAGTAATATATCATGAATCAGAGAGGATGATTCTCTGCTTCCAGATCGAACTTTTCCAAATGCTTCCAATATAACTCTGTGCACAGACCATGCCTCAGACCTGCAAACATCAGAATCAGCATGGCTCACCACTCTGGTGCATACAGTGGAGTTAAAGGTCTCCACCCTAGAAACCTCCACAGATCACCAGCATACAAGCACATTGTGCTGGAACCACCTTCACCACCAGCACAAGCCAGCCAAGCATGCTTTTATGTGCATGGTGTGTGTTCCTGGGGATTGTACCCAGGACATTCTACTAAGTTGCTGAGGCTTGCTGCAAACCTGTGATCCTCCTGTCTCAGCCACCCAAGTACTGGTACTACAGATGTGTACCACCACACCCTGCTCACTCACTTAATTTTCATGGAAACAAATGCTCAAGAGCTATGTGCTCTTCCTCTTTCCTAGTGTTGGGTGTGAACTAACCCTTCCTGGTAAAAGTCTAGTTCAACCAGCTCTGAGCACTTAGGAGAAGAGAAGATAGATGGCAACATGATCACCAATAAATGTGTCAGGTCCTTTCCAACGAGGTGCAGAAAGAAGAATTGCTCCCTACCTCCTGCACTACCCAATACATGAAATAAGGCCATGGTCATACTTTAAGGCATCCAAGTCCTCAAGCAGAACACAGCCTTTTTGCAGGCAGTTGAGGACACACATCCCAGCATCTCAAACGTGAGCTTTCAGTAAGATCACATGCAAACTGTGTAGACAGAATAGCAAAGTCTGTGGTAAAGACAGGGATGCGGGCCATCTCAGAAGTCTGGCTCATCCCAGCCTTGCCAGCTATAAACTACACCAGGGTAGCTAGTTCTTTAATATCTCTGAGCTCGTTAGCAACAAAGACCTGTGCTATAGACTCAAGGAAACCATAGTAGCTCATGTCTTATGATTTCTGTTATTTAGATTCATGATTGTCACAAGATACCTGATGGTATCTTGTATTGGGCTATATTGTTGGAAAAATAAAAGATATTAATGGAGCCATCCTTTGAACTAGTCCTCTTTCCCAGGGGAAGCGGTAGAATCCACCAGCTTATGGAGGTTGGCAGATTTAAAATACTTTTTATCAGAATGTAGGATGAAATCTGGCACTAGAGGAATGAGATTCTGGTTAGAAAGACAGAGGGAAAAAGAATACATAGATATATATTTTCACATACATACATCTGCATCTATACTCTTTTATGTTGGAAATTAAGCTTACTAAAAGAAACTTAACACTAGAGCTGGCTTAGTTCCCCATATGCCTTTTCCCTTTCTCCCTTTGATCCAACCCAACTTGTAGCCATTTCCCAAATATCAAGATATGCATTTTCATATATCTGTATTAATATAGTATTTGAGATGCTGTCACTTTAATTTTGATTTACACTGATTTAAATGAGAGAGAGAGGAAGAACATCACCACACTGTTAAATTACCATCCTGCACACTAGTGTAAGAAACACAGAAGGGATGCCCTCCTCAGCACATACACAGGGACACAGGCAGCTGGGGCAATATACCACCACATAACATCACAGTGGGAAGAAGACACCAGCCCAACAGACTCACAGAACCACGGGGCACAACACAAGACAGGAATGATACCACAGACAACAAAGTGCGTGTGTCAGGGTTGAACTTACAGGCACGGAAACTGGTGGAGCAATCATTAACAGAGACAGAAGAAAGTGGGAAGGCTCTCTCAAGGGTGTCCACGTTACCACGCACACGGCCTGACACGCACGAGCAGTCACGCTCAGAACGTCCGCAATCAAAACAACATGCCCGTCTCATTCTCTTGTAGATGGACATCTTGGCTATAACCATGGGGTGGAATGGGAGGAGAGGAAAAGCAGCAGTTAATGGCAAAGTCACACATGGCAAGGCAGCTGGGAGGGAGCTGCAGGGATTTAACACAGGTCTTAGTTCACATTAACAGTCTTGACCCACACACAAAAAAATGCAGAGTGATCCTTGGTAACAGTTTGGTTGTACATCAAAAAAGCAGTGAAAATATAAATTGCCTTTCTCGTCCCCCAAGGCGGTTGCATATTATTTTTCTCCCCTCGGTGGAGCGGTGACCACAGGAAAAGGGCAGGGCCGAATGCTATCGGGTTCTTGGATGAGAAGAAGAGCAAATTATAGACAACAAAAAAGTAACCAACATTTTCCCCCTGGCACAATTAATGCAAGAGGATGAAAGAGATGCACGGCCAATCAATTGAATTCATTGCTTATTTGGTGCAATAAGTGTTTTTTTCAAGAGGTAAACGTATCTAGTATGTAGGCTTTCTAATTTCCATCCATTCCTGGGCGTTAGGCAGAGCCTGGGACAAGCTTCCATCAAATTAGATGTGAAACGATTATGTGTTAATATAAAATCTGAGGATGCCTTCGCTGAACTTCCCAGGAGTGAGTTTGCATGATAGCTACAGAAATTTAAATTTACTCTTGACAGAACAAATATCCAAATCTGTCCATATAAGAAATGCAGCTACTCAAGGCTTATATGCTGCGTATTTGACATTAAAGGAAGTTCACAAATAAGAAATTATCAAAAGCACATGAGATGTTGGTCTATTGGAAGACATTTATGACTTATGGGAGTGACTTCTGCATAAAGCTGAATTTGAAAATCCTATCTGCCTTTCTCTCTCCACCCACCAAAAATTCAGAAAAAATAACCAGGCTACCAGTTAATCAATCATAATTTTTTCCTAACACAGAAAATACTAGCCAAAATAGATTAAAAATTATAAAACATAAGTCTCATATGAATTATCTTACTGAAATTTGCATGTCCCCTTGGTAGCTCTCCTTTTTTTTGGAGGAGGAGGGGATTGGGGATTGAATCAGGGGCATTCTACTTTTGAACTATATCCTCAGCCCTTTTTATGTTTTATTTTGAAACAGTCTTGCTAATTTGCTGAGGATCTCGCTAAATTGCTGAGGCTGGCCTCAAAAATACAATCCTCCTGTCAGCCTCCCAAGTACTGGGATTACAGGGGTGTACCACTGCACCCAGCTTTTTGGTAGCTCTTCTAAGGCAAGTATGGTGGGTTCTGTACTGCCTGGGGACCCATCCCAAACACTGGCCTATAAAAGTTGCTGGTTGTCACCATGGCAGTTTCCAATGCCCTTCATCTTTACCCTCAAGCCAATTTATATTTTGGTACAATGAGATAAGCTTTTTGTACCTCATTTTGATGCTACAACAGGCAAACATGTTTGCTTATCACTTAGCATGAATCTGCCTGCTTCTCTCATGGAATGGGAAAAGAATTCATATTTATTCTAAACGTCACTGTCAAATAGTAAACTTGAACCAGAGGTGTTATTTGCCCCCACCTTCATTTGGAAAGTCATTCCCCACCCTTTCTTTTTTCTTTGTAGAGAACAGTTGCCCTCTTATTTTAAAATATGGCTTGTGGTTTTGTCCTCTTTTAATGTTACAGTCACCAGAAAAAGGGTTTAAATCTCTCAAATGGGTCAAGTCCTGTTCTAAGACCTTTATGACTTGCCATACAGTATATTTTTCAAGCAAGGGTAACATTATGATTGTGAAGAACAGGCACTGGGGAGATGAATGAGAGATCTCTTCAGCAGCATCTCCATTCCTGTAAACTTGGCTCACGGTTTTAGTGACACGTTCTTTTAGCATCCTAGCTAGTCTGTTCCAATCATCATGCAGCCCCAGCCCTGTTTGATGTGTGGTGTATTATTGCTTTGAACTCAGCTTTTACCAAAACATAATAATAATAATAATAATAATAATAATAATAATAATAATAATAAAACTTCCTTTATAGCATTTGAGTCCGAAGAATTTAGAAGGCATGGTATGAACACCCAGACATCCCCAACAAATAGCAGTGGCTGAAGTCAAGAAAAGGGGGGAGGTCTTCAATTAAAGACATGAAAATAAATTAATTTTAAATATATCAGGACCTCATATACAACTTGGAGAACCAAACCTTGTTTTTTCTTTCTTAGTTATTTTGCTGGAAATATCAATTTGTTATTTACACAGAAAAGAAAAAACAATGATGACTTTTTTTGTTGTTTCACTGCACATAATTTTTTAAACATTTTTTTAAATTAAATGCTGTAGTAGAGGAGAAGCCCATCAAATTTAGAAATGCTATGCTTCTTGTTAGCAACAGTCCCTGGTTTTCATTTCCATATTGCCACTTTGGGTTCATAAACAATAACAGAACCTGACACATATATAGAGAATGAAAGTTCGTGTATGTGTGTGTGTGTGTATACACATACACTACCTGTAAGGACAGGGAGGAGAGGGGGAGAGATATTGAGGATGGATTAACTTTTGAAATTATATTTTCAGAGGCAAATCTATCATAAAGGGTGATTGAAACCTCCTACTTCGTCTGAGTTCACAGAAGGAAACATAACAGCAAACCTGTAGCTTTTACGGACTGTTTGCAACTGCGATTGTTGGCTCTTCTGGAGACCATGCATTGTTCTAAAATTTCATATTGTTAGCATGCAGACACGGACTAAAACTGGTAATCGAAGCAGCAAAAAAACCATTTGCTATAAGAAGATTAACTGTTAATTATAAGCAGTCACATTCCAAAGCAGCATATGCATAAAAAAGAAAACATGCTATTACTCGTCATTCCTTCCCAGTCATTTTTACACTCACACCAAATGCAAATAGAAGTCTCAAAAAAGACAACAAGCACCACCACAAAAGAAGAAGAAGAAGAAGAAGAAGAAGAAGAAGAAGAAGAAGAAGGAACGACTAACATGAGGCTCCAAGACAAGACAGAAACAGGTTAAAATGATTGAGCTTCACATGTTGACAAACCTTCATGAACCACAACATCTAGGCCAAGAGCCACCAACTGGGAGGGTGGTTCTCTACTTCCGGAACAGTCCATTTTCAGAGACCCGGTCAGTGTCTTCACCTATAGACTTCTGGGTTCACTTTCTTAAGAGATAAAGCTGCTTATGACCTTCTATTTGGTGGGTTGATCCATCAGGCTTGGAGGATGTGTGGACCAGCCAGGAAGAAATTTCTTCCAGGCCATTATTCAAGTCATGGACAAGTTCATTAACTGAAAAATGATGAGGATTTGCCTTCCTGGTGGTAGATGTTCCAGAATATATGGACACTCTCTGTGTAAAAGTATACTCTCCAGTTGTAAAAAAGATTACATCAAGAATATATCATGGATCTCCTAATTTGGAATCAATCTTTCTCTCTCTCTCTCTCTCTCTCTCTCTCTCTCTCTCTCTCTCTCTCTCTGGCTTCCTAATCCTTCAATCTGTTTTAGTGAATCATGGATATTCAGAACCAATCATGCCATTTCTATTTCTTAGTGATTGTTTCCTTTTTAGATCCAATTCTGGTTAAAAGGTTAATTTCAGATACCAGAGAGCTACTTTAAAACTCAGGTTTCAAATAGGGACTTAGAAAATCTCAGTATTCATTTAAAACAGAAGTAAGTTTCTTATCTACTTCTTGGCCACACAAGTGAGTTTCTTCCTTAGGTAGTCACCCATTGCTCTCCTGCTAAATCCCAATCCTCAGAGAAAGGTTTTCTTGGGGATTTCAATGCAACACAAAGTAGATCTATGACGACATCTAGTGGATCAGTGTGGAAGAGCAGCTTGTTAACTGGCTAGTTAACCTGAACTTGCAGGCTGCTCTTCCAGGAGGAGAAAGGGCCTGCTGTCTCTAAGAATTGAAATGCGTGCAGTGTCATTTCAATTCAATGGCTGCTCCGATCCACAGCAGATGTTTAGGAGCAGCAGGGACAAAGAAATGGAAGGTCCTAGAAGATGATCCTGTAATGGTCAAAAGTGGCCACTTGCAAGCACCAGCTCACTGGGTCTCCACAAGGCCCTGGTGCAGCTTCCTGGGGGAGAGAGCAGACAAGAGTGTGTCTCTGGCAGGTGTGAATGCTGGAGCTACTTGTCATTCCATCTTAGGGCTCTTGGTACATTATGCTTAATTAACTGCCCCATGGGCAGACTTAACTCTGGGAAAGCAGCAATACAAGCCTCAAGGGACTCAGTTTTCTCCATGGCCCACATCATAAGGTCTTTGTTCTTGGAACAGTGCCATCAATTCAAAGAGGTTATGTGGTTGCCAAGAATTAGATCCTGGGTCTCACCTTCCTCCAAAGAACTCTGTTTGGGCAGTTTCATAATTGAAGAGAAAGCTTTTATGTGCTTTTCTTCGCCACAATAAAGTGGGTAGCCATCCAATATTTCCATTATGACTTCCTACTAGTATTTATAGAGACACAATAAAAGTATTTCCCTAATGGACATCATCAAAGCTATCTGTTTACTCTTGAGTGTTTAAAATGGAAAGATTTCTCAGACATGTGCTTGGACAACTTTTCTCCTATTTTCAAAGGTCATGATCATAAGAAATAAAACCTGCTGCAGATGTAGCATAGTTAGCACTCTTTCCTTGAGACAAACTGACAATCAGCTGTCAAACTCCAGTTCTCTGTGAGTTAGCCCTTCCAAGCCAAGCCTGGAATGGAAGGCAGAGTTGGATGCCATCCTATCCTCAGCACCATCTGCCTCCTGCATCAGCAACCAAATTGTCAGCCAATTCACAATTGCAGAATCTTAATTTCCAGGGTGGATTGGAAAGGGCAGGAAAATCTGCCCTGGACAGAGAGGCCCAGGTGGAGTTTTCTAATGGCTGGGGGGCGGGGGTGGATATTTTAGGTTTCAAATGCAAGGGAAGAAAAAAATGCAAGGGAAGATTGATGTGAGAAGGAAAAAAATTCTGCCACTAAACTAACTGACATTTTTCAGATCACAACCTCACTTTTAAAATCCGTCCAGTGAAGAAACTATATCCAAGCAGGTATCCTGAAACTACTCTTAATGTGCTTGGCAACAACTAAAATTTAAATATATAAATTTCTCTATCCATCCATTGGAGAAAAGTCCACCGAAGTTTAAGTTTGAAGGATATGGTTTGATATGATACTGGGAATTAAAGAATATTCTTTCAATCCTATAAATAGGAATGATGTCTTCACTTAGAAAAATTCCTCTCATTACCTTCTGGAGGAAGAAGAAAGATTTTCCAGGTGGTTTTCCAAGAACAGGAAGAGGGGAAAGACAAAACTAGTTAATGTCAGCAATCGAGAGCACCAAGTTAGTTGATTCTGCCCTCAACCATCTCATTGAAGCTAGGAAAGGCAGAAGAATTTGGCACGAGTCATTTTTTTGGCTGACATTACATTTCCCTCCAATTCTGAGGGAGTGTTATATGCAGTATGGAACCTCTGCAGGTATAGATGTGGCTTCTGCTCTCCAGCCATCCTTAGAAGCAATCTGCGAAAGAAGGGAGCTGCAGAGTCAAATTTGGCAGAATTGTGCATTGAGTTGAAGGTCACTGTTTTGGGTTGCATTTACATTGAGTACTTTATGCCCTTCCAACACTGAAGACTAGCCAAAGTCAGGTGCTCAACTTGCTGGTTCTTCTGCAAAAGAATCGGAGAGGATGGACGGCTGAAACATCTTCTCCAAACTCCAGAGTCACTGGACTGAATGAGTTGCAGATTGGGTCTTATTTTCGATTTCAGTGGGGTCTGTGTTCTTGAGTAAAGATGCAAAGCTTTTTGCTGGTGCCTCTCAGAGCAACCTTGCTGTAAGCCAGGCAGTGAACTGCTGTCCTTAAAAGCTCCTCCTCAACTTGGTTGGCTAGGAGATGAGGGGTTCCTATAACATGCTTACATTAGAGCCTTGAGATTCATTCAGGCTCCTACAGAGCTCACAAATGAAATGGAACATTCTTCTTGAGCCATTCTTTTTTCCTTAAAAAAGTAAATGGATCTTCCAAGATGTCTGACTAACACTTACAGAGGAACTGGGTAGGTCCTACTGGGTATTGAAACAAGGGAACTTCATAGACTGTAGGAAATAATTACCACTGTGAAAATACTTGTCTCCAGAAAAGCATTTCAGATACTTACAGACCCAAAGGTGGGGAGCCAATTCTCTAACAAGCACCTTTTTGTATAGAGAGGCACATATACCATAATAAATACATCCCTCTCTCTATGAAATCTCTCTATGCTTATATATAAAAATATAATTTTTACATATAAAGTACTGGTGCACATCATATATATGTAGCCTATGTGTTTCCTTCAGGGGAGGAAGTTGAGCTCCACAGCAGAGGAGACCAAGTATAATTAATCAAAGGCAAGCATGGGAATGACCCCACTAAACAAGGCTTTTGCAGCTATAGTGGTAATTACCTTAGCCTAATCAGTGTCCCTTCAAAGTCCTGAGACAAGGTCTTCAAGAGAAACACACTATTGTCAAGGTCTTATTTTTAAGTGGAAAAATAAGACAGCATCAGAAGCTGGCCAGAGGCTGGGGATGGGTGGATGCACCGAGAATGGGCTCTGGGAGCTCTGGCTCCCAGCTACTCTGCAGACGGTGTTGGGCATGAGCTAGTCTGGGCATGATGTCACTGCTACATGCAACATGAATACCAAAAGTGAAATGAAACTATACAGAAAATAAAAGAAGTATCTCGTCTAAAGAAAGACAGGGGAACTAGACTCCGGGCTGCTGGGAACCCGTTTTACTCACAATAGATCACTACCAGTGTGCAGTTAAAATAGAGTAGGGGCCGTATTCCAAGGCAGCAAAGAGAAAAAAATAAATCGAAGATATGTCAATGATTAGAAGGTAAAGAAAATTCCTTCAAACACATCACTCTAGACATGACTTGTCCCTTAGACGTCTACCCTTGGGTACACTTTCAGAGGCTAGGAGGGAAAATGTAAATCATTAGACCATAGTTATTACACAGAAAAAGAAAATGGGTAAATGGCAGATTCTAAGAGCTTGCTCCTTGGCCAGGCAGTTGGACTGGACTCGCTTCATTGATGAACTGCTATGAAGAAATGTAAAGAAATGCAGAAGTTAAACTATACTACCACAGGATTTTCAGAAATGAAATGCCCATACTCCATATTTCCCTGGATAATGACATGAAACATTGAAGGTTATTGAATGAAAAGAAAGAGAAAGAGTTGGAAGGGGAAGGACTGGGTTGGAGGAGGAGGGTTAGGAAGCTGTGGATAAAAGCCAAGAACTGTCATTACCTCTGCCCTTATGGAGATATACTACACCAGCATGAATTATTTATACCTAGGCTAACATGTTGGGACAAATAACAGGTGGGTTGACTTCCCTCTCCAACTTAGGGCACCCAGCAATGCCCATTCAATGGTATGGAAACTCCCCAGTGCATGGTTAACAGTACTGGCTCTTTCTAATTCAAGTTCCTTTGCAACTAAAACCTATCTTTTCCAATTTCCTCACTTGCCTGGCCTACCTGGGGAGGACTATATTTAATAATTTACTTGCTTCTTACCACCCTACTCTTAACACACATCTGCATCTTGTCCTCTGGGCTATGAATCTTTTAATTGGGATGAACAATATTTGGCCAATTCTGATTATGATCAAACATTAACCTCATAGCTGAGGGCCCTGTCACATGGGCGTGGCTTGGTAGTGGCAGTATTTTTGCAGCAATGTGTTCCCCGCACAATAGAGAACCATGCTTCACTAGCTCTACCAACTTTAAAGGAAATGAAGAAAATAATGTTATTTTAAGTAATTATGTGTCTCTTACCCCAGGAGAAAACTAAAGTTCACTACTATTTGCTCTCCTGGAGCCAATATGGAAAAATATTCTGGAGGTCAAATCCTTATTTGTAAGGACTTTAAAAATGGTCTGTTGTGATCCACTATGGTGTTCTGCAAGGGATGGTCTAGCTTCAGAGTGACAGAAAAGCTGTCCTCCTCTTCTACTTCTATTATTGCTTCCCTAGTCTTTATCCAGGCACCAAGGAAGCTATGAAGTCCTTGCATTTCTGCAAGATTCCTCGCATCCTCAGATGGTCATTCCTCTCTTCTTAGTATTTGGCTCTCTGAATTTATTTAACTGTTTGCATAATGATGACTTGTCTCCATTTATTAGAGTGAAGGTTTCAGGAGGACAAGAATCATAGGTACTCGCCACCCATCCTTGGCTCTATGAATAGCATGTTGCACAAAGAGGGTACTGAACACTACATGAAAGACTACAGGGTTAGTATGCTGTAGTCTTGCCACTTCATTGATATCTCTGTGGGATAAGGTTTTCTGGCAGATAAAAACCCTTTCACGAATTACTGGCCTCAACACCCTTTATCTTTCCTAGGCCTTCACCCTCCTATCTTTCCTAAGGGCCTCACAATAAGAGTTTCCTTTCAAAAGAGTTCACTCTCTTGTATGTTCCTCTCTTGTTTCCCTCAACACTCAAGATGTCCTGTTCCTTCTGATGGAAATGACTCAGGAGCTGCCTGGTCAACCGAGATCTGCTTCCATGTTCACAGACAACCAAACAGGGTTGGGTTGACTGCTTGGTAGGAAGGGCGTTGTGAGTCATGGGGGAGTCTGGGGGATTGGATGGGGACTTAGCTTTTTCTGGAAACTTATACTTTCATAGCAGATTTTTCTTGTAGGATATTGGGATGCAGTGAGGTCCCCAAAAGTCAGAGGCTCTTGAGATATTAATGATATATGAAATATCAATGAATACAGATTCTGGTAAGGTGACAGAGTTAGGGGGAGGGGAACCATGTATATAAGAAAGGAGAAAAACAGTGGGTTTTAGCTGGTTTGGGAGCTCACCTGAAAAGATTTCTACAGAATCTTCTTTAGACCAAGACTTAGCCCACAGGTACTTGCCCAAGAGATAGAGTGACTTCTCTGTGCTCCACAGAGCTATATTTTTATCTTACTGGTTTTACATGTGCCTCGTTAGGGGTACATTGAAAAGGTCCCCACTTCAGCTGGGATATCCCAGGAGTGGTGCTTTTCCATCTGGTCAGCTAGTATAAAAATATTTTATGAGATGATTTTTCATAACTGTGTCCCTACTCCTCAAACCTGAGGTCACGTACCTCACCCTTCCCTCTTGCAAAAGACGTGGTCATTCAGGCAGCAGCACTGAGAGAGGCCTTTTGGGGACCTGAGTCCCTCTGTGTCGGTTTTACTATCATCCTCTCCCTAAACTTGGGAGCTTCCTTGCCTCTTTCTGTAAAATGGGATTAACAATAGTCCTTGCCAATTATTCAGGGTTCTGGTGAGGATCAAAGCCACCACCATGAGGAGCTTTTCAAACACTAAGTCACCAAAGGAAGGAAAAGGTCACTATTTGTGCTTTTTCTAGAGTTGATACTGATTTCTATTAGGCAACACAGCATAATTACTCCAAAAGGCCTAGCCTTCCCCAGGCAAAGACCACTGGAAGTCACAATCTCTGGGGAGCTCACACGCCAGTGTCTCTGACCCTCTACTGAGGTCCTGAGGGTGGCTGCTTTGGAAAAGTCTCATTTCAGGTGACACCAGAATCTACTGAGCCCCAATCCAGTGGACCCAAAGAGCAATGCACTCCAGTGTAGCTTTTGGGATGGTGGTAATTGAAGCCCTTGGGGAAATATTCTTTTATTATGGGAGGTCTGACAGAGTCACAACTAAAAACTCTGATATTCTAAAGCCTTCAGGAAACCCAGATGGAAAAAGAATCATTTTCCATTTTGGAGGCTGAGTCCTCAGACTCAGTTTCCCTCTTAGCTCTATCACAGTCATCTACATTTGGTGGTCTCCTAGCCCCTATATGTGTGTGTGTGTGTGTGTGTGTGTGTGTGTGTGTGTGTATGTATGTTACTAGGGATGGAACTCAGGGGTACGCTACTGCTGACCTATATCCCCAGCCCTTTTTAATTTTTTTTTACTTTGAGACAAGGTCTCTCTAAATTGCCTATTTCAGCCTCGAACCTGCAATCCTCCTGCCTCAGCCTCCCAAATCTCTGGGATTACAGGTGCACACTACTGTGCCTAGCTAGGCATCCTATTTTTTATACATCATGCTTGACTATGTCAGATTGGATACAGCTACCTGGGCACTCATCTAGAGTCAAGAAGTGAAGTTAGGTAGTGGGTTCACCCTAGGTATGCTATGACAGTGGTGAGTCTTTACCCTCTAACACAACCAGGATGGAGGTCTATTTCATGTCTCTTTAAACTGATGGGTGAAATATAAACATATTCAAGAGAACTCTTGATGTTTATTGTTTCTCTAATAGGAAAAGGAGAAGAAAAATGAATCTGGGGACTAGGAAGGAGAGCACGAGGGGAGGGGGGAAAGAAACGCTACTTACGCCTTTTGCAGCCACATTTTTTAATCCGTTTGGGATCTGTGATGTCATCATGACAGGCCTTGCAGTAAAAAAATGCCCTGGAGAAAGAGAATGGAAAAACTGACACATTTCATAATCCGCCCAAATGAAATGAGTACCACATTTCCTCCACAGTGGTGCCAAATTAATGAAACATGCCAGCCCTAATTTCCTTTAATCTTTTGAAAAGTTTGGACGTTTGCAGACGGAAATGTTTGTTGCAAGACTTTATTTCAAATACAGGATTCTGTGATTTGAGTTAGTGCTTCTTTTCATAAACTTCCATTTGCAGAGGAATTGGGAGAAAGGTTGCTGATATGACACACTGTGTCTGCTTGCTCATCTCTCATTTTTTAGAACAGCATTCAATGCTAGTCGCTGGGACCACTAGCCCTGAGCCTTTGGTGGGGGAGTTAAATCCACGTGCAAATCCCCATAGCCTAGTTAAATCTATATTAGAAGGGGGTACGACTATGACATTCGCCAAATACAAATATTTTTAACCTTGTCACTTTGAAAGCAACTTTTCTTATCAGCCAAAGTGAGAGAGGGTTGAAGAGGAAGGTGAGAAGGGACAAGAGAAGCAAGGAGTCCAGCGGTTCCTCTGTCAAACTCCCTCTGGGATTGCATAGCTCACTTGACTCCATAGCTGGCTGGACCCACTCCTATTATATGCAGCCCCGAGAACATGCAATAAATGAAGACTTTCTTCTCCTTACGGAGAACAGCTCAGCTGACTACTGAGGCAGGATGAACAGAGGAGGAAGTGGGGAGATGGAACCCTTAGAAGAAGCCATCAAAAGAAAGTCCCTTAATCTCAGTTAGGTGTCAATATGACATTACAAAGTGTATGGGCTATGTCAAAGACACTTTAGAGGAAACAAAATGAGATCATTCAAGCATCATTTAAAATCACAGTGTTTAAAAGAATACCAGGTAGGCCTGTACCCTTTCAGGATAGGCGGTCCCCAATTTACAATGGTGCAAAAATAAGCCCATACACCCTGCTACTCACTTTCAGTATGGTATTCAGTAAGCTACCTGAGATATTCAACTTTTTATTTTCTTCATAAAGTACATTTGTTGTAAGATGATTTTGCCCAGCTGTAGACTAATGTAAGTGCTCTGAGTACATTTAAGGTAGACTAGGCTGGGCTAGGATGTTTGGTAGGTTAGGTATATTAAACGCATTTTTGACTTATGACATTTTCAACTCATGATGGGTTTATTGAAATGTGGCTCCATCATAAGTAGAAAAGCATCTTTACTGGGGAGGTGGTAAAATTCAGTGGAATAACCTTTCAACCCTCTGGACCCAGGAACTAACAAAATTCCTGGCTTAGAGCCTTTGCCACTCCCAACATAAAACTAAATGCCAGGAATAAACATGATTTTTTTCTTGACTGGGCTAAAGAAGCAAACACAATTCTTGACATTTGAATCCAAGGTTCCTTTTTATGTTTTTCACAGCACTTGCATTCATGACTGGCACTGGATGGAAACCAATGCTGAGTTTTAGATCCGGAAGAGATTGTGGGGATCTTGCAGCCAAACCTCTGGGGCTCAATGTCCCCATCTGTAAATTGAGGAGGTTGTCGTGACCTGTCCAAAGTCATCCACGCTAGAGCTTGGCTAACTCTGGGACTTCTACATCCAAGTCAAATGCTCTTTCTACCCAAGCAGCTCTCCCATGATTCCTTTAAATGCCAGTTGTCATCTACTTTGCAAGAAAAGAAAAGGTAACTGTCTGCTTTCCCTGCATGATGCTATAGTTAATAACCCAGTGGATGAGATCTGCCTTAAAATAGAAAGGATGGGAAAAGAGAAGGCATCCAGGTTGGGGCAAGTAACTTTACATCCCATTCTATTATCAATTTTCTCCCAACACTGGATGTTCCTACAGGAATAATAATAATGGCAATAATAATAATAATAATAATAATAATAATAATAATAATAATAATAGCTAACGCTTAACAGAGCAGAGACTATAGGCCAGGTGCTCTTGTAAGCATTTTATAAGCATTAACATATTTGATGCTCAGACAATCCTTTGAAGGAGATATTATTATTACCTCTGTTTTACAGATAAACTGAAGCACAGAGAGACTAAGCGGCCTACCCAAGGTCATGTGGCTAAGAGGGGCAGAGCCAGGATTCAAATCCATGCAGTCTGGTACCAGAGCCCAAGATCTTAAACATAGTTTAAGGTGATGATGTGTCTGAATTAAAGCTGGAATCTTTTTGTAAATTTAATTTTTCTTTTTAATTGACAAATAAAAATTGTATTATACTAAATGATGTTTTAAAAAATGTATACTTTGTGGAATAATCAAATCAGCCTAGTTAACATATATATCATGTATATTTGAGAGGGATCCTGGGGATTGAATCCAGGAACATTCTACTTTTAAGCCAGATTGCCAGCCTCATTTCATTTTTTTATTTTGAAACAGGGTCTTACGAAATTGCCGAGATGTTGCTCCTAATTGCTAAGATAGGTCTTGAACCTGCAATCCTCCTGTCTCAGACTCCCAAGTACTGGGATTACAGGTATATGCTACTACACTCACCTCATACTTATGTTTTGTGTGTGTATGTGATACTGGAGATTGAACATGAGTGCATTCTACCTCTGAGCTACATTCTCAACCCTTTTTATCTATATTTTGACACAAGGTGTCACTAAATTGCTGAAGTTGACCTTGAACTTGAAATCCTCATGCCTCAGCCTCCCAAGTAGCTAAGATTAAAGGCAAGTACCATCCTACCTGGCCTACATACTTACCAGTGTGTGGTATGTGTGTGTGTGTGTGTGTTAGGAACACTTAAAAATGTACTCTTATAGTGATTTTCAAGTGTATAATAATACATTTTTACTAACTACGGTCACTATGATGGGCAACAGACCTCTTGAACTTATTCTTCCTAGCTAACTCTAATTTTGTCTTTTTTTTTTTTTTTTTTTTTTTTTTTTTTTGCGGTACTGGGGATTGAACTCAGGGGCATTCTACCTCCGAGCTACACCCCCAGCCCTATTTTTTTATTCTTTATTTTGAAACAGGGTCTCACTAAGTTGCAGAATGCCTCACTAAGTAGCTGAGGCTGGCCTCAAACCCGGATCCTCCAGTCTCAGCCTCTCAAATGCTGGGATTACAAGCATGCACCACCACGCCCGGCTCTAATTTTGTTTTTGGACTCCTATCCCCACTCTTGGAAACCACCATTCTATTCTCTGCTGCTATGGTTTTGACTTTTTAATAATCTACTTATAAGTGAGATCATGTAGTATTTGTCCTTCTGCACCTGAGGTGTTTCACTTAGTATCATCCAGGGTCATGAGAAGTGAGACTAAGGCTGGGGGTGTCCTTAAGACACATTCTCCAACTGGAGGAGTACCATGCTCTTTTCCACACATTTCCGCCTCTGTCTTTGTCACCTGGACCTTCCCTTACTACACATACACCTGTATCTGAGCAGTTGAGTATTGCTAGGAACAAAAACTTACTGGTTTCACTTAAAATCCATGGTCATGGATTCCTGGGCCCTGTCGCTCTACCAGGAAAGGCTGCATTCTCACAGTGCTTTCTTTCTTACTCTCCCTGCTCTCCCCTCCACCTCCTCTCTGGCTCACTGCACTACTTCAGTCAGCAGCCTCTGGTTGGTGACCTCACCTCACATCACTGAGAAGCCTGGCTCTGCCCTGCAAGGCTGACCTCCAGGGCCCCTTGTCCTCTAGTCTTCTGTTGTGTTAGGCCAATAGCAGGAGCCAGCAGGAAACTAAAGGGTGGGAAGAGATGAGTTCCCTCCCTGCCAGGTCGTGGAATAGTAATGGCAATGTTTCTCTACCAAAGGAGAAAGCTTCCACTGGGCAGCCACTCCTACACTACAGCCTCTCGCTCCAGATGTGGACAGTTCTTCTTCACCTGTCCCTACAGTTCTAGGGCTGAAGGTGGCTCTTCTTTGTGGCTGGTTCTGGGGTACTTTGCCACTTCTTGTTGGTTCTCTTTAGCTTGCCACCTACAACTTTATATAATCCTTTTGTAAAACTCTCCTCCTTTGTTCCACTTAAGTGTGCTATTTGTTCCTTGTGGGATTTTTCATTCACCCAGCCCCATATTTACATTGCAGGCCCTTACTGTTTTTCCAGATCTCTGGACTCTTGGATTCACCTTGGAGCCCATGTAGAATGCTTTACTTCCTACCAACCCAAACTCCAACTTCTTCGTTTTCCCCATCTAAGGAAGACATAGTCATAATCTACCCAATGTTCATGCCCCTAGTCTAGGCATCAGCTTTGATTCCTGTTTTCCCTCACTTCTATCCAGTTCATCAGTGTATCCTGTAGATTCTCCAAACGTAGTCCGATAGGACTCTGTGGACCACCTGTATGCACAAGCTGCCATCATCTCTCACCTAAGCTATATAGTAGTCCCTCATCTCCATTACAGCCCATGCTTTACAGGGCTGATGACATTGCCCCCAGCTTAAAACCATCAATGACTCATTCTATAACAAATCCAACTTCTTTGTAAAATGTTAGAGGAGTCAGACCCTGCCTTTCTCTCTTATCACATCTCACACCACTCTCCCCTCACCTACTCCCCTCGTCGAGCTTTCTGTTTTGGATTCTCTGAACATAACGATCTTCTTCCCATCAAATCTCTTCTTCCTGTCTTATCTGTGCATGAGGGATTCTTTCCCTTTATTTTTCTCTCTGCTTGAATCCCACCCCTTCAGAGCAGCCCTCACTGATACCCAACCCAAATCAGTGATTCAGCTGCATCCATTAATTCTCCATGAATTTTAAAAACCTGTGACTCTTTCTTCACTAGACCTTGAGTCTCATGATGGCAGGGACTTCTCTCTGTTGTTCACAACTGTGTCCTTGGCATCCAGTACAGTACATCCTAAGTGTTAACTGGTGTACAGACATTTGATGAATGAATATGAGAATATTTCCTATTACTGGGTCAGCCAATTTCTCAGGAGAAACCAGTAACAAGGATTTGTAAAAGCAGATGCCTTTTCTTACCTTGGCAGCCAATTTATTCTTCAAAATTGTGACTCAAACAAAAATCATACCTGCAAGCCAAATAGAGTCAAGGAGCCACTTGACTTTTCCAAAGTTATTTAAAAATGAAAATATTTTTTAAAAAGAAAATATTTAGGGTCAAGAAGTAAAGGATGAGTGCCTAGACACCCATCCCAAATTGACCATTTTTAAGACTGGAAATGAGTGATTTTGTTCCTCTTTTTTAAAGCACTGCATTTGAAAGCTTCTGTGAACTAGAATTCAATAGCTTCTTTAGTTGTGCTTTTTTTGGTTTTTGTTGTTTTGTTATTGTTTTGCAGTAGAGGGTGCAAACTCAATACTAGATGATCATAATCTACTTTTCCATTTTTACAAAACTTGTTTAGTTTCATTCAAATCTCCAATGTCCTTTCTGTGGTTTTCTGCAGTCTTCATCTATTTGAAATCCCCTAACTGATAGCATTTGCTCTGACACATCACACACCATGGAAAATTACAGGCTGGGGTTGTAGCTGATTGTGTCAGCATGTATTTGTGAATACCATAAAGCACTGAAATGAGACATATTGCACTCCTAATATAGGATGTAATTTGTTTTTTGGACTGCCTGGTATTTGTGACATTCATTAGTGAGAGATGCAATAGGAAATAGAATTACACAAATGGGAGCTTCATGTTCTATTTGCTGTCTGGGAGTTGCGCATGATCTACTGCACTGCCATGCTCCCTGGCCTCCTGTGCTCAGTGCTGAGAAGCTGCTTCCAGCTTGTGTGCCCCACATCTGGATGAAGACACAGCCTTCTTTTCCAGCAGGGCCACCTTCATTCACTTCATTTTCCCTTCTCATATAAACTTCCTTCTCAGGATACATCTGAAGAACAGGGAGGTTCCATGAACTGAGTAAAGAGGTATTTCTCTCCCCAGATAATACAATCTTTTCTCAACTTATAGAAGGAAATTTAAGCTATTAGAAAGCTCAGCTTTAAAACATTTTTTATGCTCTTCTATCCTGTATGTTATTTTTCTTGAAAGCTTTTATAACTAGTATAGGTCGTTTGCTAGAGTGGGTTGAATAAAATAAAATCATAAGCATCGGTTATCAAATACCATGACTCTGTGCTCAACACATCAGCCTCACTCACCCCTGGCATACGATTAAGGCCTAGGAACCCGACACCCTGGATTTAAGTCCTGGCTTTATTACTCACTAGCAGTGTGACTTTGGGCAAGGAGATTCACCAACCTGTGCCTCAGTTCCCTCAAATATAAAATGAGAGATAGTAATGCTGCCATCTCACTCAGAAGGCTATGGGAGGATTGAGTACACCCATAAATACAGAGAACTTAGTCAGTACCCAGAACAGTGCTGGTGCACAGTGAACCCTCCGTAAGGATATATCAGCATTTTCACGTTTGACAGAGAGAAATTGGGTTTTAGAAAAGGAAAGTCCAGTTCCCATCTGAGCTCTGCCACTTGCTTATGTGCCACGTGGCCTTGGACATATAACTGGTCTCATTTTTACAGACAAGGAGACCAAAACCCTGAGCATTTAACAAAACTTACCTTCCAGTGCTGTTTGGAAGAGCAGCAATAGAGAAGGCTGAACATCCAGCACAGGGCTGGCTTCAAGTAGAAACTCATTAAATGAACACAACAGGCTGCCGTGGGTAATTATAGACCTCCACAATTAATTATTTACTTAAGAAATTTAAGGTAACATTATCATTGAGCTGAGTGACTTGTCTGACCATTGGTATCATTTTTTCTGCTAGTTAATTTTTTCAAGTTGATGGGGTAGAATCAAATCTAACAATATTTCATGTGGTTGTACAAAAGCACTGTGTTTCCCTAAGCTCCTTAAACAGGTTTGAGGACATGAATAAATATGCCACAAAATATTGAGGCCAATGAAATCCTGCGCTGTACTTATAGAGGCTTCACCATGGAAGCTGACAACTTTAAGCCATATACCTAGAAGGCTGCAAAGAGAAGCACAGCCAGCTTGATATTTCATTAGAAATTAATCCAAAATTTTTTTTTTGAAATTTCACTTGGCACTTAGAGTAAAAAACTGATAATTCTCTAGGAAATTTTCCCAGATAATAGAAAGTGAACAGCCCTGAACAGGAGTCTATTGTCCTCCTATGTTGTTCTGGGTCTGCAAGAATTGGATGACCCGGAGCACTCACTTCAGCTCTCTGGGCCTCAGTATTCTTCTTCATAAGATGATAAAGCGTGTAACTAGGCTGCCTTGTTCTAAAATTTTATTATTCAAATTCAAAGATAGCAAACTGACTGTGTGAAAAGGAATTCATGGGACTATTTGAAAGCACAACCTCTTTTTCTTAAACCTTCACACCATTTGATCCCCATAGACATGGTATGTTAAGAAGTTTTATGGTTATTCCCCTGTCCATATGGAAGCATGCCCATCTCAGTAGATCAAGATGTCTATGGCTGGAGAAGATGAAAATAAACTCTTACCTTTTAACTTCTTTGGCATCACTTGCGATGAAAAATCCTAAAGTACCTTCTTGGATCTTAAGATGATTTCCAGGATTAATTAATATACTGCTCAGTGAACAAAAACAAACAGAGAAGACACATGTGTGAGGTCATGTTCTGAATGAAACCCTGAAGGCAACACCATATTATTGTTTTTATAGGGAGCCCACTAGTCTAATGCTTTTCCCAAAGGTTTTCTCTAGAGCTTGACAGTCACTGGCCCACACATTCAGTTGGATGATGCCACCATTAAGCTCTACTGGCTACTCAGTGGCACACTCTCAGCAGAGGAAATCAAGGCAAATCTTGGTTTTAGGGCCTAGGTTTGCAAATTGGGGCAGTCTAGCTGCCATCATGGGCATCTGACTTGTAGCAAAGTTCCTCATAATGTATCCTTTTTGACTGTTATCCATGCTCAAGGCTGAAACATTATTGGTCTAATGAAGCTCTTGCTACACCAATTTTCCATTCAATGGCAGAGCATTAATGGGACCATATATGTATACAGAAATATATATATATATATGTCACATATTACTTTGGGGAATGGTACAAGACACCTATCAGTGCAGAAGCAAATTGAATGTCATCATAACATTGATAAGGACATGGAAGTAGATTGCATATACAGCCTAACTAGGAAGAATTGGGCCTATCTAGGAAGAATTGGATCTATCCAAACAATGAGAAAGAAAAATTGTCAGCAGTTGGATATACTTAGTTCTAGCCTGATGTATATAAAAATGTATGGGGTGTTTGAATAAGATGTATGTCTAGTATCTCCTAATTGGGGCAACTGTAGTTAGAAAATAAATGAAAATTACCCCTAAAAAAACTTTGCCTACAAAGAAGTAGGAACCTAAATACACACTGTCCTATTTCAAAGTGGTATAAACAGACTAAATGACCATGTTGTGTTTGGACTGACAGTAGAGATAAATGTACCCTAATCTAATAAATGGGTGAAACAAACAAGCTTAATTTTATACAGATCAAAAACACAGTATAGGAGTGTTTTACCCAGAGACTGGGATGAGGCTTTAGGCTAAATGGAAGCTGAGTTTAGAAATTCTAAATGAAGCAATTGACAACAGAACTATTCTTTGATCTGAAAAGGTGGTGATGAAGGTAATAATTTGGAATCAGTCTAAAGGAAGTCCTCAGCTGCTCAAAACAATCAAAACGGGGTGGTAATTAACATGTAATCTTTTCTGCTGGTAAAATCATTCCAGGAGAATTCTGTGGCCAACAGAGTAATATGCCTGTAGCAATATAGGAAGGACCCAGGTGAACTTTTGTTCTGTTGGGAGAATGCTGAGCAGATCATTAGTGCAAAAATAATTGTTTGTGGTTACAAGAACATCCACTTTGAAACTGAGCCTGTGCCATCACTGTTATTAACACTAAATAATAGCAAGATTCTGTGAAGATTTGACTATTCTGCCCAGAAGCACAGGCAGCAATGAGATTCTTTCCAAATCAGTAATCAGCAGTTCACACTAATAGCACAACTTACAACGTGCAGCGGCCCTATGCAGGCACCTTCTAATTGCCCCTCCGCCAACTCTCTCACTGATGGTATTACAAGCCCTCTGATTTGAGATAATCTTGAGAGGAAAGGGTTAGGGCTTAAGAACTTAAATGGATTTCTTTTTCAAATCAACTAAATATGACATTTTAGAAAGGCCAAATTCTGAATTCTGCATATTTCCTTACCTCCTTTCCTACAAGCAGGAACAGTCTTCTATTCTCTGACTCTACAGTCAGAAATTGAGTCCAAATCCCAGCACTACTGCTAAGTAGCTGACTGAGCCTGAGGAGGTTACCAAGCCCTAGTACTCAGTTTTGTCCCCTACAAGAGGAGGTTAATGACAATAAAAGTCTCCCTTCAGAACATTAAATGAGATCATGTAAAAGGGGCTCATTGTATGTTGGGTACTTTTACTTTTATTATTTTATTCTTATAAAACACACCAAAGTATATTTCATTTTCAATAGTCAGCAGATTTTCTTTAGCTGGTCCCATGGAATGGAACGTAGGACTTCTTAACAAAACTTTCCACCCATGATGAGATGAACTTACAGGGTAAAGAACTGTCCACCACATAATAAGGCATAAGGATGTCCTTAAACAATCCCATGCTCTCTGGGAGCCTAAAAGAGCTGGTTTCTTAAAGCTGGAAAAGTCTACATTTTGATATGTAATTCACATAAGAATGGAAGAAAAACTTGTGAGTGAAAAAATATCCTATCACGATTTGAAGAATGGAATTGAAAATTTGACACACATGATCTTGGTGGCATATACGTACAGACCAGGCTCACATAGAGCCCTGTTTCCTCTTCCCACAGGGTGTGTCTCATCAATCACACCGCAATGATAGAGCCACTATGTCACTGTGAAATGAGGTGAGCGCAAGGTTCCTACCAATGGGATGCTTCATTTCTCCTGTTCTTTATCTACAGTGAACAAGAATTGCCCCATGATAAAAATTGGGGATTGGCATTCCAGAAAGTGCAAGTTAAGATAATTTATTACAGCCTTCAAACTTCTTTTAGTCAAGTTAGTATAATGGAAAGGAATGATTTGGGGCACATTGGTGTTCAAATCTCGGGTTCACTACCAATGTTGTTACTGTTTTGTATTGGGGCATAATGATTTTATAGAATAGTGGGTTTCCGTGTAGCATATTGTACATGCATATAGCATAATTTGCTGTTGTTGGTTAAGCACTCAGGCGCATGCATCAGGCCTCACCAGTTTGGATCTTAGCTTTGGGCATGTGCGTATAGCTAAGCCTCACTCTCATCCTCTGTAAAATGGGGCAAATAATCTCTAGTTTATTATGTTTCTGGGACTATTAAAGTATGTATCATGTGTTAAATGACATAGTGTGTCCTTAATCCATGATTGGTGTGTGTGTGTGTGTGTGTGTGTGTGTGTGTGTGTGTGTGTGTGTGTGTTGGGGAAGGGTACTGGAGATTGAACCCAGGACTGTTCTATCTCTGAGCTATATCTCCAGTCCTACTTTATTTTTTTATCTTGAAACAGGGTCTCAATAAGTTGAAGAGGGCCTCACTAAGTTGCTAAGGCTGGCCACAAACCTGTGATCCTCCTGTCTCAGCCTCCCAAGTACTGGGATTACAAGTGTGCGCCACCATGCTCGGCTATGACTATTATTAATAATAAGCAAGGAGGGTATAAAACTAAATGAGAATAAATAAAATCTTACAACACCACAACTCTGCTTTCCTTCATATCCTTGTTGCTAATAAACTACCTAGAAGGTGCCCCATTGGCATGAAAACCCTTTTTCTGACTGCAGTACCCAAAGCAGTTTGTCCTTGTACAAGATCTGGAGATGGGCTAATACAGACTGACTTTTGGCTACATGTGGAGCAGCTCCTGTCCCCTAACTCTTATAGTTGGCATAGAAAGAAAATAAAGTATCTCCAATGGCTTCACAGAATATGGGATCCCAGGATCCCTCCTGTTCCCTGTGGAGGGAGTGAGAGCATCTTAATCATCTTCTTGTGAATTGTGAGGCAGCAGATATCAAGATAAGGCTATAGCAACTTTCTGGGTGGATCTGAAAGAATGATCCCAGAAGAAAGAAAGAAAGAAAGAAGAAAGAAAGAAAGAAAAGAAAGAAAGAAAGAAAGAAAGAAAGAAAGAAAGAAAGAAAGAAAGAAAGAAAGGAGGGTGGGAGGGAGGGAGGAAGACTAGTTGCATAATGATGTTCACTGTACTGGATTCAGCTCATATATTTAAGGGTTTGGTGAAGACACCAGGGCCCATGACATATATAATATTTAAGAATACTGAATTTCAAAGACTCTTTGAGGAAATACCTTACTGTTTTGGATATTTCAGATGTTAGATCTTCTATTCACATTCCAAGTCTAAAAGTTTAAAGAAGCATTAACCCTTCTCTTCTTGAAAATATAAAAAGGTAAGGATTTGAGATGAAAATAACATTTTATTATTTTTCCTCCAAAATGCATATTATTCTTAGAATTTGTTATTGACCTCCTAATGGGAATATATCATTTTCTCTCCCCCAAATTATTATCTCTTTAAGAGAATATTCAGTGCTGAGTTGGTTTTGTTCTTACATCTACCAAGAGTCCCCCTCCCTGTGCACCACTTTAAATCAACTTTGGCTCCAACTCTGCCTAATTCATTAGCTTATCAGAGATAAACTTCAAGATGTGTCATGTGAAGAATCAAGAAAATCTCTAAGAAAAAAAGCCTATATATCCATTAGCAGAATTCCAATGAGGACATCTTCTTGGCAGGGTGGACATTCCCTCTTTTCAAGGAACATACAAATTACCTTCTTTTGTTCCATGACTTTGTTGATTTCAACTGAAAACACCCAGTGATCCCTGGCAGCACAGGGTGGCTGCTATCCCTTCTCCAAGGACATTTACTCTCTTTTTCTTCTACTCTCAGACTAGTTCTATATCTAGACTTATTCTCTATCTACTCACCCATCATTTTCTGCAAGGAACCCATAGTTGCATAGAAGGGTGAAAAACATGGCCACAATCTATTTACTTCTGAATTCCTCACAATAGCAAACTTAGAGCCCTCCATAAGATAGGAACTTCTCAATGCTTGTTGAATGAGTGAAAAATATGTTGTTGGCCTCACTTCATTAGTAAGAGAGCGGTAGTAGCTGCCTCAGTTCTTTCAAAAACCAGACTGTAATTCTCATCAGTCAGGTTGATCCAAGGAGTAACCACATGACTTCTAGTAGACTGGCTACTGAGCTCATAATCTCCCAGAGGCATTAAATATAAACATGAAAACAAGCAAATACATAAAGAGGGAATTACTTGGGGAGTTAGGACTTCAATATTGAAGGCAGGGCTCAATCCAACAAGGAAAGGTCCAAATCAGGGCCCTTTGAAAGGTTATTAGCCTGAATATTTTGCTGGTTTCTTGCTGAACTCTGGTCAGAGGTGGAGGACCAGGACTTGGTGCAGGAGAAATTATTCTTTTTCCTCTTCTCCAACACTTAGGTGCAATAACTGAGAAACATATAGTGATCCTTTTTAGAATCATCACAAACCTCACCTCACCTATTTGTTTTGGGAGATGGCCAGTGATTGATATTTCAACTGAAACTGATACTGTTTTAAAGGAAACTCTTATCCATTATGGACAAATATGATCACTGTGTTTCTCTCTCCTCTCCTTTTCATTTTTGGTAGGTGTCAGGTACCATTACCCAAACAAATAAGAAAATATCATAACTCATATAAGAATATAGTTTACACTCGATAACATGGTGATTATAGTTGTGTCTAGAAAGCTAGTGGGACTTAATTAACCAGATCAATGAAATAAGAACCTTCTAGGATTTCAGTTGCTGCTATGCCCGAATAAATTATGCTACTGCGAAGAGGCCTCTCTGATCGCAAAAGTTCATCTGCAATGGCTATCAGTTGGGACTTGGTTTGAACCAATTGTACCCCCTCTTAGAGAGCACAACTGCTCTGTAGTTTGTGGGCTATGTTAGGAATCAGCTCAGAGAAACCCCAAAACGCTAATCTTATCACCTTTCTGGAACTTTCTATTTCTTCTGGGCTTTAAACTATGTGTTGCTGGAGTCCCACACAACTAGACATGCACACTTTTACTTTAGGATATGTGTAAGGGCCACATTTATGTATTCCATGCTTCAATATATTTAAGCCCAGTTCACTTACATAGAGACAGCATAGTAAAGGTTGCTCCCAGTCGATCAGACTCAAATGACCACTGTGTCCCACCAATGATACAGGCAAGGACTTGATTAATCTGAGTCCATCTCAATAATTTTAGAAATTGAATATTAAGAGATATTTTGCACATCTGGAAAATATTAGCCACATGGAAAAGGAAAGAGAGAGTAGATCTGAAGGATAGTGCCAGATCTTTGGTTCTGGGAGCAAGCCATGTCACTCTCTGGTCCACTTTGGAACAAGTCATGCCTATGTCACAACATGCCTTCACCACAAGATACAAAGACTCAAAGGCCAAAAGCCAACAGCAGAGATGCAACCACTGCGGACCTTTGAAGATGCAAAGTGTTGCAGTAACTTCTCGCAGTTGGATCATATCAATATACCAAACTGACAGGAAGCCACCTGTACTTATACACATCTCAAAAAATTACAGAATATCTGACTTTGGAAAGAGTTCCAGACAAACACACACACACACACACACACACACACACACACACACACACACACACTTACAAACACAAACAAATGACAGTGATTACAACCACAGAGAAAAGCAACTCTCAGAAAGATGAACAAGTAGATATCTCAATAATCTGTTTTCAACAATACCATTTTAGAGAACACATTATTGAAAAACTATGCTGGAAATTTTATTCAAAAGGTGTTTTTTTTTTTTTTTTTTAAAGTCATTGATGATGATTTAGTCATGCTTCATGCAACATAAAACAGCAGCAAAACAGGGTGAAGTCACAGGGTGAAAGTTGAGATACTTCCCATTAAGAAATATGCCCAAACACAGCAGGGGGAAAAAGAAACTCATGAGTTTGACCCAATAAACAGTACTCATCTGATAAATCAAATGTTATACTCTGGCAATTTAGTAGCAACATTTTTAGTCTTTAATGAGCACTGCCCAAGGAATTAAATACTCAAAATAAGAGCATCAAAATAAGCATGAGGGAAAATAGAAGTGTAAGGGCTTGGTCTGTATTTTGTGGATAAAGGACAGAAACTGCAATCTATAAAGTGGAAACAACACAGGAGGAGGAGGTCACTGGGAACATGGGTGTGGGATGTAGACAAAATGGCACCCACATCTGGTGGACACCAAGACACATCAGGACAATACAGAAATAGACACAAAGGGCTGGAGAGGAGTGTCCTCCTTTTCAACTTTAATTTGTTCCCATCATTGGTGCCATGACTGAAAACAGGATTATTCCTTTCCTTTTTTTAGGTTTCCTGCAAAGAAGTTAGTGCGTCATCCAGGAGAATCAACAAATCAAACAAGGATAGCAATAGGCTATTTTCCATTTGTATGTACTCTAGTTGAAGAAGAGTGTATATATATATATAAATATATACACTAGTCAAGGGAATGAGATTATATATAGTATAATATATATTATACTATAATATATATTATACTCTCTTCTTGAGCTCTTGGCAAATGATTAGTCCTGTGGTTAGGAGTGGAGACAGAAAGTGGAGGTTGGAAGGAAAGTTAACGAAGAGTGCATACCGCTTTCGGCTTCTGCAAAACGACAAGAAAAGAATTTAAAATCAAACAGTTTGATAATAAATTGACTGACACCAGAAGGAAAGAAGGAATAAAACCTTTGTTTCAAATCATTTGAAGTATGCATGTGAAAACAAGGGTTTTCCAGCAAAGCATGAAAACAATATCATGGGGTGAAACTAACAACAGAGGAAGTTGTTAAACACAGGTTGAAGGCCAAGAAAGTGGGAAGGAGAGGCAGGGTTCTCTGAATCTGAATGCCTGATCAGTTGCAAAATGTGAGAGGAAATTAAACAGGAACTTTCTAAGTACAGAAAAAAATTAATTTTTTTTCCTCAAGAATCAAAAACTTTAGTTTTAACATGAATATTATGTTGGGTGCATCCTGGGTTTTTCAGGGGCATGATCCACATTCCCTCAAATATACCTTTTTCCACAAGAACCAATGTGATTCCAAACTGAGAAGAAGCCACATTTGAGGATTGAAGCTGGAAAGTGCACACAGAAAGCCAAAACAAATCCAAACAAGTTCTTTTTGCCCTTCATGGGGGAGGGGGGCTGGAAACAGCTATAAATATGGCTTTGTTGAAAACATCTCAGATTTGTGAATCAATTAAAGCACCCATCAAAGAAAATATTTTTGACTTTAGGGAGATCACTGAGTTTGCTTCCTTTGAATGATGATAGTGGATTCATGCTAAACCATGAACTACTTTTCCCTCTCTTTCCTTGTGACCAAAAGGTAGCAGGTAGGAGACCACAGGTCAAGGTTCATGGTGCAGCCTCCTGTCCTGAAGTTATCCCAGAATGGTTGAAAGCCACTTTTTAGCATCATCATGACACTTTTTTAAAGAAAGTGATTGAGAGAGCACAGAGTTACACAAAGATTTACTGACTTTGGCAACTCAAAGAACATCATTTGCAAAAACCTAGAATACATAGGTCCCCCCTACAGGTACAGGTGAGGATCAGCAATAACCCATGCAAGCAGAAATCCCAGAAAATTCCACCTTATCTGCTGACCAACAAATAGCCAGGACACTCTTAGCTTTTTGCAAATGATATTTTTCGCTTTGCCAACACAGAAAAGAAAAATGTACGCTGACGTACATATTTGTTAACTGCTGCAACTATGTTCTACAACGTGGCTACCAAATCTACCATTTCAACTTCCTTTTGGTTGATTTGGCTTTTCAAAATAGCTCAGCATTGGATCAGATTGGCTTTGCATGCAATCTGATCTGGTGGTTAAGGTAAGAGAAGATGCTGGATTGACTTGCTTACAATCCAGTGTCTCGTGGTTTTATTTTCGTCATAGACACAGACTACATTTGGAAGTCTAATTTTATTGGGTCATTCATCCAGATAATAAAAACTCCTTAAATATGATAGTTGGAACCTTCTAGTCTTGCCCGGCACTCTGTTCTTTTATGAAGGCCTGTGTTGGAGAGACTGCACTCTACACTTAGGAATAAGTGATTTACTATAGGAACAGACTCTGAATATATCATTTCAGAGAACAAAAGCTGGAGCCTCTCTCAACTAACTCTCTTTCCTCTAAAACTATTGAGAAGAATTGGGGAGCAAAAATCATCTTTGTTTGATCTGTAATGCACACAGTACCCCATCAACAAAATTTTTGATTAACATGATATTCCCCTCTTCCAGCAGTGAACCCATATATTGACTGGAGTGTTATCTATGTCAACCAGATCCCGACCCTCATCAGTCTGATTTGCACATAATTAAGTGAAAAATAAATAAATAAAGAGAGCTCCTGCCTCAGAGCTCTGCTCTCCTGGCTAATTTACATGAAGCTGATATGCTGCCACCTGGATTTCAGCTGCATGGGGAGAAGCACATATGGTACACAATAGGCTCCTTGTAATTTGGCTATCAAGAGAGCTGGTGTCTCCCATCATGGCTCTACCCCAGGCCTTCTGTAAAGGATGCCAGAGTCCACCTGCCTTTTGCTCAGAGCAGTTAAAAAGAGTTTCAACACAGAGTCTGTCCTTGGTTTGGGGCTTAGGGGTAAAAGGATCAGGTTGGCATGATCAGGTGGAGGTACTCAAATGGCTCATCCTTCTCTCTAGGGAAATCTTCAGTGGGGCTTGGAATGCCAGGCTGTTCTGAGATAGAAGTTATAGCAAGATGTACCCAAGGGTCAGAGAGGTGTTGTAGCCGGTTCTAAGCAAATAAATAATGTGCAAGAAAGAGGAAGTGGACCGAATGTTCCAAGAATGCATTCTCACGCCATAAAAGTCAACGGGCTGCTGGGTAGAAGCCAACTTACCGGCTCTCTCGGTTGGCAGACTTGTACTCAATGGCTATCATTAGGAGCTTGAGCTTCACAAAACACAGCCTGCAATGAGATGGAGAAGCCGTACAGTCAGTGCTTCTGGACAAGCAGAGTCACCTAACAAACACCATTGTGACCTTTCCATCTCCTAATGTAGTCCTTGTCCAAGGGGATCCTCACTCCTGTCCAGGTGCCAAAGGGAAGGAGCGAAGAGACACCTCCCCATGTGCCCCATTAAACTGACTTCTCGCAATGATAAGGTACTGGATGTTCGAAGTGCAAATTGCACTTAGGTCTTGATGTCTAGACACAGGCCTCAAGCAAATATTTGTGCCTGGGGATTTACACTGGGCCAGATTCATTAGTTACTCGGTGGGGTAGTAAAATGTTAACTACAGGGGGAGGGAGAAATTTGGAGCAGCTGGACCTGAGATTTGGATTGCATTTCGGTCTTTTGTACAAATGGCTCATATTGTTGTTCTGAGCAGACCCCTGTGTGCTTGGAATGATGGTAATAATACTTAGCCTCCATGTAAGTGCCCAGCACATGACAATGGCTTTGCCACTCCTGGCTCTCTCCAAGCTGTCTCACCTACTCTGCCCAGTGCTTTGAGGCTGCCTCATTCCTGCTTCCCTGCCTTCAGGCCTGCTCTCCCTCCCCACTGAATGCCTTCTTCTCTCCTCCCAACTATCCCCCCAACCAGTCGCATCTAATCTTCCAAGAGGTGGTCTTCTCCAGCTACTCCTGCCATCCCAGTTTTTATTCGCAGGACTCCTCTAGCACCTGGCCCATAAACCCGTCATTTAGCATTTAGCCCGTTTCACACTGGCACTAGTTGCTTGCTATTTTCTCAAGTCCCTGAGCTTTGCCTCTCTGACTAGAGCAGCTTTAGGGGGTTTTGGACTTGTTTGGAATTCCCCACAGCACCTAATGAATGACCCCCCCCCAAAAAAAGAAGCTCAATGAGCAAATGATTCCCACTAGAGAACAATAAGAGGTGCCAAAAATAGGTATACAGAAAGATATTCAGGGTAATGCTATTTATACAGAGTAGAAAAATCACAAGCAACTTAAGCATCCAATAATAAGGCAGTGGTTAAAGTGTGGTACAATATGGTATTAGGCATTCAAAATGACTTTCAAGATGTAAGACCAACAAATAATATCATATGAAAAGATACGGGCATGTAAATAACATGACAGAATTAGATGAAAAATATATTTAGACATTTGTAGAAATAAACAAAAATGAACAAATATTATAAAAAACAAATATTATATATTACAAGTTTCTACAATGAGCATGATAACATATGTTGTAAGGGCTTTGGGGATAATGGAATCTTGGTTGACTGACATATAAAAAAACAAGTTGATGGTTATTTAGTTCCAATATTACAAGAGGGATGAGGTGCTGGGTGAAAGCGTGGGGTCTTCCTTGATGAGTTCATTTATTCTTTACAATATCCCTAAGAGGAAGAGATTATCCCAGGTATTCAGACTTGAATTTATATCTCTATTTTACAAGTGATAAACTAAGTCACAGAAACCCATGTAACTTGCCTAGTGGTTAAGTATTAGCTGGCAAGACAGACACCATTTTCATCTCCAGTAAAGCCTCTATTGCCCTGGGAGAGTCAGGCAATATGCAAACATAGAAGTGAATAGATCATAAATTTCCAGGTGACAAGTGCTATGCAGAAAAGAAAACAGCCTAAGAAGATAAAGAGTCAATATAAACTAAGAGGATAATATGTCAACTGTGATGGTCCAGGAGGACAATTTTGAGGATGCAGAGAACACTGAAACATGAGGAGCAGGATATGAGAAAAGAATTATCTTTTTTCTCTTTGGTATGAGGGATTGAACTCAGGGGCATTCTACCTCTGAACTACATACTCAGCCCCACATCCTCTTTAAGTTTTGAAACAAGATCTCTCTAAGTTGTTAAGGATCTCACTAACTTGCTGAGGTTGGCTTGGCTTTGAACTTGCAATCTTCTTGTCTCAGTTTCCCAAGTACTGGGATTACAGGTGTGCTAGTGCAAAGGCAAAGGCCCTCAGGCAGGAATGAGCTCTGGGTATTTAAGTACTAGCAATAACAGCAAGGATGGGACCAAGGGAGCCATATCTAGAATGATTAGCAAGGTGGAAGTAATGTCATGAGGACTTTGCTTGCCACAGCAAGGAGTTTACAGCTTATTCTAACCAAATGGGAGGCCTTTAGTTGGCTTTAAGCATAATCATATAGTCTGGACATTGGGATGTGTTGCTCGCAATGAAGGGCTGGTGAAAGTCTCATGCTTTCCAGAAGGACTAAGACCTATTGCTTGTCCCTCCACGTGAGGCCATGTCTCCCCAGCACTGCCTTCAGCAGACACTCAGGTTTCAAAGGACTACTTCCATCCAGGCAAATCTAGGCTCTCAGTGACTTACAGGTTTTCTGCTTCCTGCCAGCAGACTTAATGACCTGGACTTTGTGCTGATTATGCAGCTTGCTGAAACACCAACACACATGTCCAACTACAGCAGGGAAAATGCCCTTCTTAATTTATGTCCCATAGAGTTCCACTAACATGCACCCTTTATGGGGCTGTTACTTTTGGAGCTTAAATTGTTTTAAAAAATCAGATAGCTTATGCAATGTTTATTGAACCAAATTACCACATTAAGTAACCACTATCTAATGTAAACAGTAGATCAATGCCAACAAAAAAAAAAATCAAGGAGAAAACTGATTTTAACTTAGTATGGATCATGCAAAGGGTAATTTGTTGATATTCTATGAATTTGTTGATATCCTATGAGCAACTGCCATTCCAATTTGGGATTCTGGTAGTTCACAGGATCAGAGATCTTAATTACTTTTTGCTTTCATGAACCTAATCCTACTGTAAGAAGGAAAAAATTGTTCATTGTAAGGGTGAGTTCTTTTTTCCTAGTTACTACAATGTCATTAACCAATTGCATTAAAAAGAAAGGAGCTTCCAATTGCAGGAAGGTCAATAAAATCTATGGGCCTCATGCACATAACTTAACCTTTTAGAAGAAAGATGAACAGATCTCCGGCTCCTCTTCCAGTTTTAAATCCACAACTTTCTAACTTTCAAATTCACGCCTGCATTGCCTTACATGTCTCATTTTAAGAAGTCCTTTTACCAAACCAAGCTGTTGCTCCCTGGCCAGAGGAGAAATGGGCAAGGAGAATGATGTAAACCGATGAATGTATGCACACGGGACCCTGCCATCAGTTTTCAGACTTGAACCCTACACATTGGTTTGTCCTGCCCTTCCTATATTAAAGACATGCTGCAGTCCAAAAATGGCATAGCAACTGGCAGAAAGTCAAATGAATTTTACAGGAAAACAAGTTGAAATTGGGGCCAGGGACACAGCTCAGTAGTAGAACACTTGCCTAGCATGCACGAGGCTCTAGGTTCAATACCAGCACAAGAGGAAAAAAAAAAAAAGGATGGTAAAGAAGCCCAAAGTACAAATCAAGTCTTAATTATGCAGTGTGCTTTACAGATGTTTCTCATAAGAATAGATAGACAAAGAGAAATGGTGGCACAGCCCAATTTGAAGACACATCCTGCTTGGTTATTTTGCAGTACTAGGGGTTGAACCCAGGGGCATTCTACCTCCAAGTTACACCCTCAGCTGTATTTTTTATTTTTTATTTTGAAACAGGGTCTCACTAAGTTGCAGAGGGCCTCACTAAGCAGCTGAGGCTGGCTTCGAACCTGCGATCTTCCTATCTCAGCCTCCCAAGTACTGGGATTACAAGCATTCACCAACACACCCAGCTATCATTGTGTTTTTTGCTTTTTAATTTGGAAACAGATACCAACAGGTGATTTTATATAAAAATTGGCTTTGGGGATTTCCTTGAAAAATCAGATACAGTCATACCAAAACCACAGGCTATATGGCTAAATGGCACAGGACCTATGAAGCATTCAACTCCATAGAGGGGACATGTGTTTTCCAATGGGCCATAGTACCCATTACCCCATTGTCACAGAACTTCTCACCCTTTATTCTTTGTTACTAACTGACTGCTGCTTACAGGCATCTAAGTTTTTAATCCCTGTTCTAAAAGATATCCTCTGAATAAAACACATTGAATGATAAGCCATGATTAAGACTGAATATAGAACTCTGGTTTCCCTATGAGTGTTCAAATCACACTTTTTTAATCCTGCCAGAGAGAGTTGGTCAGTGTCAGGGTCCTGGGCTTAAGGATGCAGCAGAAGCACAGCCTCTGGTGTAGTCAAGTGGGGAAGAGCAGAGAGAAGAGCAGGGTGCTGGGTGGTAATCCCTTCTTACTTATTGCTCTCCCCTCTGGACAGGAGAAATGCTTTGCCTACCTGCATTTTACAAAGTGCAAGGAGAAAACTTCAATGAAGGCTAGATAAATAAAAGCAGGAACTGATGGGCAGCAGAAGCTTGCAAATTGCTGGAGGGATGGAGAAGAGGCAAAGTAGAGAACTAAAAGTCTAGGCAGAGTACAGGAAGTGAGTATAGAATCCTGAAAAAGATGCATCTTTGCTCATCTTATTTGGCAGAATCAGACAGATTGGGAAAGAAAGATGTAGAAGGAAACAGTAGCAGTGATATGTTCTGGGAATCTAATTTTTGCCTTCCATCCATTATGCAAAGATACAAGTACATTTCTAAGACACAGAGAGCAATTTATCCTTGGGGTCTTCTAAAGATCGTGTTACAGAGGCTACAGATCTACAAATATGACTTTGGACCACCCAGAATTGACTCTCTGTGGTTAAAAATTTACTTGCATCATTCAACACCATTTGGCATGGGGGCGGGGTGGGTGGCAGGTAAAGCAGAACAGACATAAGTCATCTATTCCTTATAGTCAAGTCATTCTTCTGGTTTTACTTGGCCTATAATGTTTCTAGGAATGATGTGGATCAGGAGGCAGATTTGGGGAGAGTTAAGGAGCAAGAAAAAAAAGCCTTCATAGTGTGATAAATAAGATAAAATCAGTCATAAGTTAGCAAAAATTTAATTCTTGGTTTCTAAAATAAAAAGCCTCAATAAGGTCCCATGCAGGAAGCTGTCACTGGCTGCAAAAATAATTACAGGCAAATAGAATTGACTTATTTTTTCAAAAAAATGCCACTCGTCACAAAAAGGTCTTAAACCCACAATCTGCAATAAAACTGTTGTAATAACAAGTTAGATTGCTTTCCTGATAATTATTAAGTAGAGGTCTACCAAATTTGACAACGACATTATAAAAAGCCTTTTATTTTTTACTGCCAGCATCATCTGTTAACTATAGTAGTTTCAACCCAGATGTTCCTGAACAAAGGCTCTTTAAGAATTAGAGTCCAACTGTTTCTACCTACCCAGAGGGAAATAAATTGTTCTTGCCATTAAATCAGCCCCCTTGACTGGAAAGATTGCTTGCTGGTGTGAATTAGGCATGGAAACCTGTCATACAGTTTATATCTTCTAATGTGCTCAGGAAGAGTATGCAAAGGTGGGTTCTGGAGCTGTTGGAAATGTCTCACCCCCCAAGGAAGGTGGGTGAGGACAGAAGCAGGAGTGGCCATCATGCCCTGGAAACCAGCTCCTCCAGAGAGCGTCAGCCCCTCTCCAGTTACCAAGGCCCCTGGGGTTGTCAGGCCGGTGCAGGTAATCAGAGTGGATGTGGTGTAAACACTGCACGCTGGGAAAGCAGGTCTTTACAATAATTTCTTGAGATGAAAACATCTAGTTGGAAATTTATTTTTATTTTTATTTTTTTTAAACATCAGGATTTGTAAGACTCAGAATGTAGAACAGAGAAGTGATTTAAAATGCTCATGGAGATGTTATGAAACTCCACTTCTTTGATAAGAGTGGAGTAGGATGGCTTTGGAATATCTCTACTCTCAAATAACATACACACATATGCACGCACACTATATCCCCTAACACACCTAAGATGCTCGAACTTAAAAATCATTACATTTTTCAACATGGACAATTAGCATTTGCCTAAAGTGTGAACAAATGCATGTTTAGAGAACTTTGCTATTATTAATCAGAAACATAGAATGGAAGGGAAAACTATTTGTTAACTGAAGTCAGGATCCAGTCAAGGCCCTAGTATGCATCCCAGTTCCAACTGGCCTCCATCAAGAAATTCTGGACTTGTCACTGAACCCTCCATTGAGAAATTCTGGACTTGCCACTGTGTCCGTAAACTACCATTAAGGATTTCAGTAGATTCAGGATTATTGGTTTATTCACTAACGCATACAATGATTCTTGATCTCTATAGTAGAAATAATTAACAATATCATATTAATATCTGTGTTCCTACATGTTTGGTCCTAATTACTATACTCTCAAGATAAGTGAATGGATACGGCCAGTTTCATGAGTGAAAAATATGTTTTAGAAGATAAGAATTGAGCCGGGCATAGTGGTACATACTTGTAATCCCAGTACTTGGAGGCTGAGATAGGAGGATCATAGGTTCATAGCCAGCCTCAGTTACTTAGCGAGGCTCTCCAAAACTTAGTGACACTCTGCTTCCGAATAAAAAATAAAATAGGCCTGGGAGTGCAGCTCAGAGGTAGAATGCTGCTAGGTTCAATCCCCAGTGGCTCCCCTACACACACACAAACACAAATCCAAAGATGAGAATTGAGGCTGTACATAAATTCTCTTAAAATGTTCATTTCATTTCTGTAGCTATCACATAACAATGGGATTTGCCTAGCATCTTTCTGCTCCATGTTCAAATTTGGATCTCTTTCTTGAAAAAAACCAATGATTTCACAAAACTCAAGTTAAGTCAGGTATTGTTTTTGTTGGGCAAGAGGCTCAGCTGTCTTTTGGTGATCTTAGATTTTTCTTAAATGGTTTCTTTTGAAACATCTTTCCATGTAAAGCCACACAGATGAGAATATGATTTTCTGGAATGTGGGGGCACTGAATGCGGGTGGGTAGGTGAGGAGATGGAAATGTCCCTGCACTGTGCTAAGCCAGCAAAGTAGCGCCCCCAATTGCCCCTGGGCTGGGGACAGAACTCTTGCCCTTCAGAGCAGCCGAAGAAGAGCTGAGTGGAGCTCCCCAAGTTACCCAGGCATTAAACATTCCACATCAAATCTGAATTTTAACTGCTCCATCAGCTGCAGAGGGACAGAGAGACACATCATATTTTAAATATATCTTTTGTCCTAATCCCCTCTGTGCTGTAAAAGCTGATACAATTAAGCTTTTATATTTTGCAGGTGATAAACGACTGACTAATAGGTTCGCCATAAGACTCTGAGTCTGGGACACAGCGTTCCTGCCACAGCCAGGCTGCGGAACCTGTGGTTTCTTTCAGCTCCTCCTGTCCACATCCTCCCTCCCCCCTGTGCCTACCTGGGCCAGGGGAAAGCATCCTCACTTTTGCTAACTCTCATGATAAAAACACCATCCCTATCTCCCCCTCAAAGCATGTCAAATATACCTGATGCATTTCTTTCTTTCACCTAAAATCTCAGGGCATTAGGAGAATTCGGTGTCATACTGTGTGGCCCAGCCTCCCGTCCCAATTTCCAACTACCTAGAATACCCCCTTCCCTCTTTACCCCAATCTGAATCCAACCTCTTTACAAGGAAGCCTCTCCTATTTATCCCACCTACAGGGGGCTTTCCCTGCAATTCTCAGCTTCTGTACTCCAGCTGTGTGCACCAGGCACCTAGAGGGCACTTTATCTCCCCAAGGATAGGGATTGTTTCCTTTAGCCAAACTCTGAGAAGCCTCCAGAGGAAAACCAAATCCTTTACTTGACATTTATATGCTTTGTTGTTAATCTTTTATGTGAATATATTTCATCAATCTAATCACAGGTTCCACTAGAAGTGGCACCAAACTTGGCACAATGATGCAAAATCCCAAGTTCATTAAAAGTATCTGGTCCATTGACTGGTGACTGATTGGCAGGTGAATTTACTAAACAGTAAGAGTAAAAAGAACTTGGAAATGCTCCCATATATTTCTTTAATTCTAGGTGCTTATATTATGTTTTATGAGGATGAAGGGCTGCAGTAAAAGGAGAGGCAGGAGAGGGGGAAAGGACATTAACTAGTACTGAGAGGTAAGTAACAATATTCCTGTTTCAGAGATGAGGAGACTGTTGGTATGCCCCAAGCCCACGGTCAGGCAACCAGTACTGTCAAAGGAAGGGGGAACACAGAAATGGAGCACCTCACCCCAAATCACGTATCCAGCAAGTACCCCATCAGGAGGTTTGACCCCAGGTCTTTGCTACTTGACAGTTCACCCTCTATGTATCACACAGCACCTCCTATTGTGGGAACTGCTGGGGTAGGCAGGGAGCAGGAGGGAAAGGGGAGCAGATGGTTTACTAGTGCTCAGATAACAAGGAATGCCAGTCTTGCCTTCAGTCCCCAAAGCTCCTATGCCTTGATGCTACTGCCACATAGACCCAGGGGCAAAACCAAGAGGTTGCTGGCCCTTAAAAGGAACATCCTGTGGGCAGCTTGGGGAAGGTACAGGCTGTGCCCATCGAGATCTCCACCAGGCCAAGTGGTAACCTTGGGGGATGCATCCAGGACTGCTCTCGCTTCCCCTGGACTTAGCGGCTTTTGGTGATAATTTCTTCTTCCCAACCAGAAACTGCTTTGCTTATCCCTTTGCTTTGGAGACCTGACTGAGCATTAAGGGCTCAGCACTCCTATCTTTCTCCTGCAGTGACCTGGACCAGGCATGGGGTATGGGGAGAGCAGTCCATGGCATGGTGGGGTGCAGACTCACTCTTCTCTCCTTGGAGACTGTGGAATACCCTGTGTGAAGAGGGAAGAGCTGGAAGAAAGCTTATGCAAATCTTAAAGTGAGCTTGCAAGATGTGGCCCACCTGCAATTCTAACTCAAGGGGGAGGCGAACAAAGAGAGGTTTTTCCAGAGTGTGGGTGGAGGGCTGGGAAGAGAGAGGAGTGTTCAGTCCTATGTGAATCAGAATCACCTGGTTCACATATAAAGATGCAGATTTTCAGGCCTTACCCCAGATACTAACACCTGGAGATATTCACACCTAGATGTTGCTCCACTTAAAGAGCTCCTGGGGAGAGTATTAACAAGCCAGCACTCAACTATCTCCTACTCCCAGCCTCTCCCAACTGTACAAGGCCCCAGCAGTGAAATCCTGTTCAGTAACTCATCTGTCAGGTAGCTATGGAAAGGTTACCTGTGTCTTTTGAGTCTCAGTGTCCTTGTTCTTAAAACAGGTATAGTTACATTAATAGAAGCATTATAGGATCATTGGAAGGAAAAATAAGAAAATGTAGGTGGAAGGTTTGATATGATTTTGCATGTTGTCTAAATTAGTTTCTGGTTTTGAAACAAAGCCACATGTCTTGGTTATACTCACAGTGCAGTCCAAAGGCTAGAACCAAGAAGTCAAAGTATATGATGATGTGAGTCTCATCCTGGATGACAGAGAGTATCCCTTGGTTTGAAATGTTTTGGGGGCCTCCTGCTTCTCCAGCCCCTTTCTGATCTTTTGAGAAATGACCCTGAATTTCACCTACATATCTGCCCCCTTATCTTCTCACAGAATTGTCTTGAGAAGACTCCAAGCTCTTCTGTGCAGAAATCCACCCAGCAAGGTGGCTTCCTGCCAGCTCAGGGGAAGAGCAAATTTATTTCTTTTCATGCTTTAAGATGTTATTGGCTGCATATTGTTTTAGTGTGGTGCATAATTACAGAAACTGCTCTGAAAATCTGTATATTTTATCTGTGCTTTATTATACCCAGAATATCCCCCAATTCTTTTTCTTCTCTGTGAACCATCTTAAAATATATTTTGGCGTCCTTTATGTCATCTTGAAATTGAATAGCCAATTCTTACTGTAATGAAAATACTTATGCGCCAGCCTGGTGATATACAACACTACACTCTAATTATGGCTGTGCTTTAATTAACCTGAATTGAAGAGTGTTATCATTAAACTGCTGGTAACTTTGAGTTATGGCTTTTCTTTAATTTAAAGTAGAAAACACAGATAATTAAGCCTCCAGATAATCAAATGCTTGAGGAGAGCTTCAATGTTTTGGGATGTTCCTAAATCTCATTAAATGTCCTTTCTTTATTGATTAGTTCCACCTCTGCTGTATCATTGCATTAAACGAATAATAGCACTGAGTTGAACACATTCTCACTCACATCAGAAGTTAGCTTCTTTTTTTTTTAATTCCAGAAGCTTTACTGAACAAATACTAAATTCTCTGACAACAGAGCAAGTCTGAAGAATTTTCTCTTCCTTGGAACATATTTTAAACATGAAAATCAATCAAGGAAAATATTCAAGAAGCATTGTATCTGCTAAAGCCTGACTTTTGAGTTGGTGCTGAAGACCAGTGGAGTTTCACACCATTCACAGGTCAGAGTTGGGAAGATGATGTGTTCACAGGACCAGATCTGGGATGCTGATCCAAATCTGGCCTGGTTTAGACATTAGCAAGGAAGGACTGTATGTCCCTTTCTCTACAGAAAAGGGGAGCCAGTTAGCAGAAATGCAGGTCCTATATGGGCATGTTGGATTTTTGAGAGTCCATAAATCTCGTTTTTATGTGAAATGCCACTTTTGAAAAATACTGGCCACAAGCCATTAAGAAATACAACATTGTAGGGCAATTCTGTGAATTCAATGTACCCTGTGAGTATCCCAGTGAAAGCCTGTAGGGGGAGCAGTCCTCACCTTTCAGGTTAATCTTAACATGAACACACTCAAGTTTCTAGGGGCAGTACAGGAGAAGCAGGAATGCAGGAAGAGCCAAGGGGCTTTTGACAGAGCCCTCACATCAGACATAAACAGTAGGGAAGCCAGGGAAACTCAAGGGCCAAGGGAGAGGGTTCCACCACTCCCCTGCTAATACCCCCAACACCACAGAACGCCTTCCCTAGGCCTTGGCAACTCCGCTGTGTGCTCGGACAGATGAGCCTCAGTTGCCTTTTAATAGAACAAGCATCTGAGTCCCAACTTCTCCTGGGCTTTCCAAGCAGGCTGAGTTCCAAGGAGGAGAAAATCCCCTGGGCCACCCTCAGTGTTTCAAGCCCCAGTGCCTCTGAATGGTTAACTTCTTCCGTGGCAGAAAGAGAAAGAGCTCTCAAAGAAAGGCACACATGGAGCTGCAATAGGGCATGCATTTTCAGAAAATAACTCCTTCCGAATCAATTACCTATTCACTTTTCCAGTCCATTTAGCATTTAAACTTTCACTTAGAGACAGGGTGAGAAATTTCAGTAAACAGCCAAACCATTTTGGAGTGCTCAGGGTCTGGGCCAGGGACGGGCAGGATACACCTGCTGTGTTCCCTGACAGAGTCTCCAGGTAAACATGAAGCAACTCAGCACGCCCCAATCCCCTCCCTGCTGCAATCAGAACAGAACATGTGATCCAGACATGCCCAAAGGCCCCAGAATATCCCTCTCCTTTATCATAAAGAATGCTTGATTTTGGCACCTTCAGACTTCCCTTTCCAGAAGGAGGGCTTGGTTTGAAAAAACACAGGGAGCACAAGGGAATGGCTTTTCTTCCTCAGCCCAGTGGGTTCTCAGACCACCTGTCTCTTTCCAGGTCTTATCAGTGAGACACAGATCATCAAACCCTTTGCTAAGGTGTCAATGGATCAGGCTTAACATTTCCTTCATCTCAGGAAGTCTGTGTTTTACAGGGGACAAAGTCCCTGTGCAACTTGAACCCAACACCTGAGAACCTAAGTGGGGAATCTAAGCAATGATCATGCCTCATGGTGGACGCCCAGAGCTCCTGTAGCTGACTACCTGTTTTTCCTGGAGAGGCTATAGCAGGCCGTGGTTGACACACTCTGATCCATCTGCTGAGCCATTACACGGAGAGGCTAAGTCTTGTTACTACTATAACACAGCAATTCTCTGTGTGCGGGCTAAATTGCTAAGGACTTTTTTCAAACCCTCTTTCTGTACCTTTGGTTCCATGCTTCCTCAGTAAATGGCAAAAGTACTTAGAATGGCTTTATTTCAGTGGCTTCTTTGATGTTTTTGTAATCTGACTAGACTAGAAAACATATTAAAATTCCTTAAAGGACTGAAAAGATTTGTTTTTGCCTTACTAAAATCAGAGAAGGGCTTGGTGGTTGGTGCCATGGTAGAGCACATGCATGGTATGTATTAGGTCCTGGGTTCAACCCCCAGCACCAAAAAAAAAAAAAAAAAAAAAGGAACAAAATATAGAGATGGGTCCATGCTACCATGTGTCTCCATTACAGTAGCAGAATTTGAGATATGAAGGCTAATTTCAGTTTGCAGGGTAGTACAAATGATGGATCCTGATCCAGGTCTGGAGGAAACATTGGGGCCAGTGGAAATCCCCAGGGCAGGGAACATGAAATGACCCACTTCCTGCTCATCATCATACAGGCTGAGTACATAAGACATCCCCAGGAATTATACTGGCTCTAACTGTGCCTGGCAGGGGTGGGTACTTGCTGTGAGGGGCACAAAAACATCCTGAGAGTGAAAGAACACCCAGTGAACAGTCACTTACTCACAAACAGTAGGGAAAGACAGACCCACGAAGGCACTGGAGAGATATTCTGTGTACATTTCATTGGAGACTCCTTCCAGGTAGTATTTCTGCCAGGTGTCTTCTTCAATCTGAGGGAGAAGAACAGAGGAAAAGGGTTTAAAATATGACTGTAGGCTATGAAGGGAAATTTGAGCTACAGTCTCTGGCAAACAAATAAATGCACTGGTTAGACAATGACCTACTCAGCAACTAGAAACATAGCCATGATGCTCATGTAAGGCTTCCAATGATCCCGTACCCAAAAACTCAAAATATATCCCTTCAAAGTATGGCTTCTTGTTTAACTTGTATGATTTCTAAGCATATGGAGACATGGGTACTCACAAAAATGGTAGGTAAGTCAATCCATACAACTTTTTTGAAGAACAATTTTTACAATTGTTTTCAAAATTTGTAAAAGTATATACTCTCTTAAATAGCAATTCCATTTTAAGAAATCATAGTAAAGAAACAAGTATATAAATACACAAAGATATGTATAAGAATATCCTTTCTATTCTCTGTATAGCTGATATACTTTATAATGGAATATCGAGAATCAATTAAAAATTATAATGAAAATGTATTAACTGTTCATATAGTAATTATATAAAAATGAACATTACAAATGGTGTGTATAGTCCAATCTTTTTTTTTTGCAGTACTGGGGATTGAACCCAGGGGCATCCTATCTCTGAACTACACCCCCAGCCCTATTTTTTATTCTTTATTTTGAAACAGGGTCTCACTAAGTTGCAGAGGGCCTCACTAAGTAGCTGAGCTGGCCTAGAACCTGGGATCCTCCTATCTCAGCCTCCCAAGTACTGGGATTATAAGCGTGCACCACCATGACCGGCTCTGATCTTATTTTTTTTTAAGTAACCTTTAGTTACCTGAATGTTTGTAAAGCCACAATTAGCTAGAAAGCTTCCTATGAAAACACTAAACAATGATCTCTGAGTGGTAGAATACTTTTTCTCTATAGATTTCTATAACATATGAAGGTTTTTATAATGTGTATGTATATATTATAATAAAACAATATATTTCTACCTTGGAAAATAAAATTTTTCACACTTTACATTGAATGTCACAATACGTAAAATATAGTTTCAGAGAGTTCTTGCCTCAAATGTCATTAAAATAAGTATTTTCATTTTTCTCCAACTAATCAAATTCAACTGGTTTTCACAACAACCCTTCATGTATATCTGAAAGGATTTTACATTGTAATCAATCTCTTAAAAAACACAGCGTGAGTTACAACAAAAATGCTGAGCCACTCTGGGAATGTACAGATGCCAGTGGCCTCCCTGAAAGAAGGCAGGCTATGTGTCCTTGGTTGCCTTTGAGCTTCAGCCTCCTGGGGTTTACTTCCTGTGAAGTAAACCTTCCTTTAATAGGAAGATGAGAGGAAGTTGCACCGACAACAGGAAGTAGTTCTTTACAAGTTCTTGTTCTGTTCTTGGGTTGCAGGCATCTTGCCTATGGATGATCAGCCAGTTAACTAGAAGAAATGCAACATTTGCATTTGAAGGACACACAAAAACTATAGGCAAGGGGACACTCACCCTCTGGTACACAAAAGTCAGGGGAAAAAAAAGAAAAAGAGAGGGAAGGGGGAAAGGAGAGAGGGAGGGAAGGAGGAAGGAAACAGAATGATCCCTGCCTCCATGCTATTTGTTAGAGGTGAAGTCTCATAAGGTTAACATCATTAGATTGAGCTGCTTCCAACCTGTCCCCACACGTTAGACATTGGTGATGTTATGCTGCTGGATATGGCTGTATAGCTACAAATTGGTCTGACCACTAGTGTGGTTTTTGTTTTTTTTTTAAAAATAGCCAATCAACTATATCTATTGCTAAATGATACGGCTATAAAAATTAACTGCAACAGCTGAGCATAAACTTTTTAACGTTTCCAAATCTATTTTCTTCAAATAAAAGATATTCACTAATTCTAACTAATCTGAAGAAAGCCTAGTAGGCATTTGTTAAAAATTTTGAAATACCAAATATTTGGGGAACAATATTATAATTTATTAGTAAATACAGTAATATGAGTACTGCTAATTATAAATCCTCAGGTAGAATTTTATGGGTAAATAACATTCTAATTTTTTTTAATACTTCTATTGGTGCAATGTAATTCTTAAATTGAAAAATTCAGCCTATTCCTTTTACTTCCTTTATAACATGTTGTTTATGTCCTAACTTAAATATTATAACTGATTTTAATAAATAATGAAAATATTAACCTTATGTTAATTGATCTTGATTATTGGTGATATTCCTCAATTACTATGGTTTTAACATGGGTCTTTTAGTTATGGTTTGTATTTTCATGCCTTTGTATCTTAATTAATATACTCTGTAGACTAAATTTTATTGTAGGTTTATCACTGAATGTTTTAAATAAGTACAAATGAATTCTTTATAGGATAACAATATTGTTTATGTTTATTTTATTTATTTTGTGTGTGGAAGGAGTACTAGGGGTTGAAACTAGGGGCAATCTACTTCCATGCTATATTCCCAGACCTATTCTATTTTTATTTTGAAAGAGGGTCTCACTAGGTTGATGAGAGTCTCACTACTTTCTGAGGTTGTCCTTGAACCTGTGATCCTTCTGTCACAGCCTCCCAAGTACTAGGATCACATGTATGTGTCATCATGCCCACCTCATGTATATCTTGAATTTAACAAAAATTATTTCATTGATTTATTCATTCAGCAAATATTTATTGAGCAAATTCTGTATCTTAAGACTTGTTCTAGTTGCTGACTAAATCTTATGTTAGACTGCTATTTACTTTACAATATTTTTCCCTTTGCTGGAAAAAGCACTAGATATATCTGGCTAAGATATATCTGACTAGATATATCTGATTTTTATGGATTCTTCCACATCTTCCTTTCCAGCAACTTTGGCTTTGTGCTAATCTAAAATGTTTGAGGGCTGAAAGACAAATAACTGGAAAAAATGTACAGAACATTCTGTAAGGCAAAGTGCGTCTTCCTCATGCATATGTAGGTTCTCAGATGGTATCTACAATGTTAGCTAGAGTAGCATTAAATCTACCGTATAAAGGCTGAGTTTAAATCTACTGTCATAACTCTGTTTCAAATTTCTACATCTTTAACACTATTTCCAAATGAATCATCAACATGATTTTGGCAAAGGCTTTCTACACACATACACAAAAGTATAAGATTGATAAATGAATTACATTTACATCTTCTCAAAAGACATGTAGTGTGTAGGAATGTAAAATGGTTCGTCCACTATACAAAAACAGTATGATGGTTCCTCAAAAAATTAAAAACAGAATTACTATATGATAAGCAATTCTACTTCTAGGTATATAACCAAAGGAATTGGAAACAGGATCCAAAGTTATATAGGCATATCTGTGCTCATAGCAGCATTACTCCAAATAGACAAAGAATGGAAGCAAACCAAGGGGCTGTGGACAGATGAATGTGATGACGTAGAATAGAAGGGATAAAATTTAGGTAGGAAGGAGACACTGGGAGGAAAGGAAAAATATAGTTTTAAAATCGGGAGAGTTTTAAGCTAACTCCACCCCTTGGAAGTTTCTTAGGAGGTCTCATACCCTAATCCCCTGAAGCCCTGCCCCCACCTGAGATTCAGGGCCAAGGACACCTGAGATTCAGGGCCAAGGTCAGATCCTTCTTGAAACCTGAGGAGGAGGAGGATCCAACTTTTCCGGATCCACCCTCCTTTGGACGACCACCTATACCTGTGTTCCAGACTGCTTCTGTGCTAACCCCCTCTCATATAAGGACTAAGGAGGCAAGGACTCCTCTCTCTTGCCCTCCTGCTCCGTGACTCAGAAGATCTCCGCTTATCTGTTTCCCGAGTCCGTGACTTTCCTGAATAAATACTTGCCTTTTGTTCCTGACTGGCACGTGTTAAAATTCTTTTTATCATGGAGGCCAAGGACCAATGAGTGGGACCGTGTTATCCCACGACAAATGGACCAGCAAAATGTGGTACAGACTCCTTACAATGAATATTATTCAGCCTTAATAAAGAAGGAAATTACGACACATGCTGCAACATGGATTGCCTCTGAAGGCATTACTCCAATGACATAACATGATCACAAAAGACAAGTTTATTATTATTATTATTATTATTATTATTATGGTGATGATGATGATGATGATGATGATGATGATACTTATTTGAGTGATCCTAGAGTGATGAAATCCATAGAAGTAGAAAGTAGACTGGTAGTTGCAGGGTTTAGGGAAGTGGAGAGTAACTGATAGAGAATGTCAGTTTTGCAAGATCAGAAAAGTTCTGGAAATGGACAGTGGTGATAGTTGTATAACCATATGAATGTACTTTAATACCACAGAAATATACATGAAAAAATGGTTAGGATGGCTAACTTTGTTAATTAAAATTTTTAAATCATATGTATAACATAAGAGTAGGAGAATTACAATGTCAACTACTACTGAGACCCTTTAATCCTTAAGGGTAAAAATGACAAGAATGGGACAGGAATAGGCCTATCACATCAATAGGCAGGAATGAGACTTGTGACTCTTACTGTATCACAAACTCAGGCAAAAGGATTGAAATCAGGGCCATGCGTTTTCACTCATGTGGAAGCTAGAGAGAAACTGGGAAACAAAAGGGACTTCAGATAAATAAGGGGAAATACTAGTGGAATAGAGGGCGGGGATTTGGGAAGGAAAGTTGGGAGGTGAAAGGAGAAACTTGAAGAAAACAGCTCAAATAATGCTATGTCATATATGAAGTTATCAACACTAATTTAATATTATGTATGGGGAAGCAGGGTGGAACTCAGAGGGAAACACAATTGCTATGTCCGAGGATGTTTCTACTACTCAGAACCTCACTATGATGTAGAATTACAATGCATCAATAATAAATTTTTTAAAAAGGACTTCAGTCTTCATACCTCTGCAAGAGCTTAAATCATTACTTCCAATCAAACTTAAACATGGTATCTTTGGTGTGTACCTCTTACCTCTGTCAATGCATTCTTAAGGTAGGAAAAGTTAGTGTAAAACGTATTGAATGTTAAACTCTTCTTCTTGATTATCATGAAAAAGACAGGGAACAAAGAAGTGTGGGGAGAATGGAGGGTGTTATTGTCCTCATGATTCCAAGACACCCAGAGGTAAATAACCTGGTACAAATAGGATTCAAAGTTCAGGTTCTTAACTCCCCACCACAATACCTCTTGCTAGAGATGAAAAGGCAGACATCTAGGGAAGTGGCAGTGGGGGACAGGGAAGGTTTGCTGTATACAAGTGCACCTGGGGGTAAATACCAGACCAGAAGCTCATCAAGGACGGAAAAAAAGCTAAACCTCCCGAAGTCCAGGTCTGTGGGAGGTCAGCAAGGACTACTATATATTCTGAGCTCAGCAGAAAGAGTAGTTCAGGTCTCCTCTCAGACATAAAAGCATCATTTCTATTATATAAAATGGAACCATCCCAGCCTATAACTTCTTTCTGAAAATAGTACATGCTGTTCCCCACATTTGTGTTGTCAACATATTTTTAACTGTAATGTGAAGACACACTTCCCAGCAGAAAAAATGAAGGAATGGGACCAAAATGACTTAGGGAAAGGTGCCAAAATTAATTTGCCAGCCATTCAGCAATCAGTCAAAGGCAAAGCATTTCCTGAGGCAGCAATTTATCCTCTGGCTGTCACATCAAACCCCAGCTGTTTTAGGAAAGCGCCTAGCAAAGATGAGCAGGTGATGTGCTGCAGGTCCTTATTCATCAAAAACACATAGAATTGTCAGTGAGCAGAGGGAACTGAGCCATTGGGCTAGCTTGTCTACGCCTCTCTTGGTTTTATTTATCTTCCCTTCATTGTCTAATTTTTCAACCAGTCTAGTTTAACCTCCCAAGCAAATGGTTTTATACCAGTCCGTGGGCAAGACAGCTCCACCACCAAATGTACCTACCAACTGGAAACAGCAGCCTGGCTCCCTGGCAAGCCACTCCTTCCTGATCCCAGGTTCTGCATGTGTTCCTAATGGTGGGCCAGTAATGATGCCTTTTACTTTTTATGCTTCCTGTGATTAGAGTGAAACTGTGTTTCTCTAATGCTAAAAGCCTGGTGAATGTGAAAAATTCAACCCTCCTGGCTGGGGTCTGTTATAGCCACTGTGATTTTTGTTCCCAGCAAAGAGTCTGTGTTGATTAAAAACTGTGTTGATTGCAGCCAAACAATTCTGCAAAAGTCTATTCCTGCCTCTGCAGTCATACAAATAATCCCACAGATTATCGTATAACAATCCTTATTTAATTGAGAATAAGTACACTGTTTTAACCTAAAATATATGTTGTATTGTGCACATCAAAACTAAAGAACTTAAAGAAAATTATAAAAACCAATAATCATTATGTTAATAGTTGCTATAAGAAGAGATGAGTCGTAATATCTACACACTAGCCTTGCCAAAAACAAGCAGTAGGAGGCTAGTGTATATCAGCAAATATTATATTTATGACTTTAAAAATCTATCTGAACCAGCTGTGGTGGTGCATGCCTGTAATCCCAGTACTTGAGAGGCTGAGACAGGAGGATTGCAGGTTCAAGGCCAGCCTCAACAATTTGGTGAGGCCCTCAGTAACTAGTGAGACCCTGTTTCAAAATAAAAATAAAAAGGGCTAGGAATATAGCTCAAAAGTAGAATGTGCCTGGGTTCAGTCCCTAGTACCAAAAAACAAAACAGGCTATCTGAATTCTCATTGAATAGTATGCCTCTAAAGTATGTTTTTTTAAATCATAGAAGTGTAAAATCAGAATTAATTTACCACATATGAACAAGTATTCATATATGCATATATATGCACATACAATGTATCATCACTGTCGTTTATAATGTGACGGTCTAAAGGGGAAGTGACATGAATTGACCAACATTATCTTAGGTCCCATAAAAGCCTATTTATTCTGCCAAAAAAGAGACAGCTCCCACAGAACTTGTCAAGCCCCTGACTACAATAATAAACATGGAATCAGAATTTATGGGCTCTCAGCTGATGAGTGTGTGGGCTTGTTACTAAAATGAGTGGGGTCATTTATACCCATTCCACCACAGCAAGCTGTCACTGGGGAAAGTCTGATTGAGTGCTGCATCTTCTCATTTCTTGCTGAAAGAATAATGTTAAGGACCTGGACATACTGCTGCACATCTATAATCCCAGTACTTGAAAAGCTGAGACAAGAGGATTACCAGTTCCAGGCCAGTCTCAGCAATTTAGTGAGACCCTGGGCAACTTTGTGAGACCCTTGGCAACTTTTCAAGCCCCTTTTTCAAAATAAAAAATAAAAAGGGCTGGGGGTGTAGCTCAGAGGTAGGATGCTGCTGGGTAAATTCCCAGTACAGGAAGGTGAAGGAGGAGGAAACGGGGCGGGGGGTGGGGGGCGGCGATGATGACATGAAGACAGCAGAATGTTAGGAGGATTTTGTCAGTGAGTTTCTGGGATTCTCTCCTCCTCTATCTCCCTTTATGCTCCAATGCCAATGAGGTTACCACAGTCTTGATCAAAGGGGTTGTGTTTATCTTCTTCTCCACCCCTTATTACCTTATTCACTGTAATTACAAACCTTGAAAGCAACTTAAAGAGTTTAAAAACAAAATGTGGGACTTTTCCTCACTGAGGTCCAAGCAGGTGCCAGATGCTTCCCTGCACAGATTTCTGAGGTGGAGGGAATGGGTGATAAAGTGGAAACCAGAGGAAGAATGCAGAGGAGAATGGTGATTTGCACCTATCCAGAATGCATTTCTTCTCTGAGCCAAATTGCCTATTGATGCTGTCCTTCTTGGATGTGGACTTAGGTGGGCAGCCTTTCTGAGAGGAGCATTGGATTTCACGGACTCCATAACAATTTGGCATTACATAATTATGGCCTATTTCAGATCCCATTTTCCAGAATATGTGAATAGGAGAAAGAATCTTAGATTTTTTTCCAAAGGCTTCAGAACAATGTCAATTAAAACAAATTATTTAAAATTTGATGGAATGCCAGATAACTGGTTTATTCTGCACTGAATGAATAAACAACTCCAAAGATTAATTTTGGAGTGGACTTGAGCCAAGTCTCTTACTCCCAGACAAGTGGTCTGCAGACTATCAAATGAGATTTCTTCCATCAGGCATTATGAAAAAAAAAAAAAAAAAATAGCCCACATGAGGTGTTCAGAGAGAAATGAACAGATCACACCACAAGCAAACACACTAGAATGCATGGCATACTACATCACACCTTGTATTTCTCACAAGGAGTGTCAGAGGGACTAAAGGAAAAGGAAGAGTTAGCAGGAAGAGGGACATGTGAACTTTTAAAAAGAATAATTACCAAGAAACTATTTAAGATACGATTACCTATGTGGCAGGAAATGAATACTTTTTTAATTTGTAGAAGGCCTTTGGACCCTCTTATTTTTCTTTCCAAAGTAGAAAAAGTATTTTTGCTTAAGAGATGTCAAACCTTTTTAAAGATTGGCCTATTCACTATCTGCGTAAATAGGAATTTGGTTTTGCAATCTTGCTAAGAGTTAAGAACATCTTCACTTGTGCCTCAGATAATAAGATTCTTAAAATACTACTCAAAATAATTTTAATTTGGGTGAAGTGAGCAGGAAGTGAATATTTCCAAGCAGTTGTCCCAGCCCTCTGCAAGACAGCTCAGTCTGGCTTCTAGGGTTTTCCAGGACTTCCCTTCTCAACCCATCTGAGGTGAGGGACCAGGTGTGGATTTTATTTCTAATAGCCATCATTTTTGACGATCCAAACTTTTGCCAAATCTAACAAACATGAATTACACAAAAGAGAAGAAATGAAAAGACAAGACTTGCAAAGTATAAGTCCAAAATGTTTATCACTAGATACCATTAACATTAATTTAGTCTATCAAACTGCTATAAAAGTTTCCAAGCACTTGCTCTCATTTTCTGTACTTATCTCCTGTCAGGTGAGTAGCACACAGCTCCTAGCAGGACAGTGGGCCACACTTGAAGTTGTGCTGGCCAGCAGTATGGCGCCGGCCACTCTGTCTTACAAACCTACTTCCTTCAATTTCCCCCTAAGTTTCAGAAAGGTAAAATTATTCTCAAATAAGATTTTACAAGGTAGGTGTGACAGAGCTTACTAGTAGGTGGAAAAAAAGATAATGGTGAGGGCATTCTGTGGTGTTCCCCATTAGAATGGAGAGAATGTGTGTGTGTGTGTGTGTGTGTGTGTGTGTGTGTGTGTGTGTGTGTGTGTTACTGGGGATTGAAGCTGGGGCATTCTATCTCTGAGTTACACCCCCAACCCTATTTTTTTTTATTTTTTATTTTGAAACAGGCTCTCACTAATTTGCAGAGTGCCCCAGTAAGTTGCTGAATTGCTGAGGCTGGCCTTGAACCTGCAATTCTCCTGTCTCACTGTCTCAGCCTCCCAAGCACTGGGATTACAAGCATGCACCACCACACTCAGCTACCTGTAAATTACTTTGAAGGCATAATTTTTATCTGAATCTCTCCTGCCTGAAACAGTGTATGGTAATAGCAAAAGCTGAATAATATTTTTTAATCAATGGAGTAAACTTGGAGAGCAGTGGATTTAACAAAGCAAATTGTTTTCAATTTTATTTCTAGTGCACTGCTCCTTAGAATATTTAACACAGTAATGTGAATTATAAAATCCTCAGGGTAAAACAGTATTTGATCACAGACTTTTATTTCTAGGAACAGCTCATAAAGATGAAAATGCTAATTTAAAAGCCTCCTCCATTTTTTTTTCTACCCTGGTATCTGTTTTCCTCAACCTTCTATCTGAAATTCATCCTTCTATGGCCATTTTCAGTTGCCAAAATCCAACCTTTCTTTCTTTCTTTTTTTTTTTTTTTTTTTTTTTTTTTGCGGTACTGAGGATTGAATTCTACCTCCGAGCTATACCCCCAGCCCTATTTTTTATTCTTTATTTTGAAACCGAGTCTCACTAAATTGCGGAGTGCCTCACTAGGTAGCTGAGGCTGGCCGCACACCCAGATCCTCCGATCTCAGCCTCTGGAATGCTGGGATTACAAGCATGTGCCACCACGCCCGGCTCAAAATCCAACCTTTCTTATAAAGTTCAAATCATTTCCCAGTTTGGTGTGTTCCACCCTGCTTTAATGAGGATACTAATTACACCTCCTCTGGGAATGCTATAGGAAGTGATGGATTTAGATTGCTTAGGACACTACCTGCATGATGCATAGCAAGTGCTCAGTATGTGGTAGTGAACCCCAGCTACTATCAGAGCACTGGGTTCTTCAGACATCTGACAAAAACCACCATGAACCAGAATTCGGGAAGGAGCCACTCTTCTGTTAGAATGTAAGCTCCTTAAGGGAAGGGTGGCTGACTCAACTCCGTCTTTTAAAACAAGCAGCACAGAATCTTGCAAAGAAGAGGTGCTCAATTAATATTTGCTGAGTTGAACTAAGCAAGAGAAGAGACACAAACAAGCACGATTTTTTCCAGGCTTTTCTTCATAAGTAAGCATGAGCAACTTCATAGCATTTAGTGTCAGAGCATGAAATGAACCAATTTTTGCCTCTCAATGCTGAAAAACTCTGCACTCCTAGAATCTGACGGGGTATCTGTGTAATTGGGTCATTTTTAAACTTCCCAGAAACTCACTGTGAGCAATATTCTCTGGGGAATATTATCATCACAGAATATCTCAGGCTACATAACAAGTAGGTCTTCTAAACTCTAAATGCAATAACTTAGGACACTTGAGTTTGAATGTAGTAACTCTCTGAAGTTAGTGTTCTACCACCAACCTAACTGGAGTCCTTCTTCCTGCCAGGAGTTCGAGGATCACCCCTTTAGAAAGGAGCCCCTATTATCTGTCTCAGCCTGTGCTGTCTTCCCCCATGTAACTAAGTTCCTCTTTGTCTTCACTTGTTGGGTTCCAGTATTACATCAAACAACAATTAATCAGAAACAGACTGAGCCCAGCCAAGGCTATCCTACATTCTAAAATGGAGATTGAGGCCAACATGGCTGCTAATCTTTCAAAAACAAACAAACAAAAAACTGGGAGAAGAGGAAAGAAGTTAGAAGGAAAATAATGCCTGAATCGGTATAGGAATTATGAGCTTGCTTTTCACAGCACAAACAACTTGAGAGTTGCCTATGCCTTTGTAGAATCTTCAGTATTTTAGCTGGGTTAGTGAGAATCCCACTGCACCACTGTTGTTAACAAACGGCAATTTCTCAACAGGGGATGCATCTGAAGCTTTACCTAAAAGTCATCTAAAATATTGAGTCCTATACTTCCCAAAACTTTAATGTCCATGTGTATCACCCAAGGGGACTTAGTAAAATGCAGCTTCTGATGGCATCATCCAGGGGCAGGGTCTCAGGTTCAACTAATAAGCTTCTAGACAATGCTGATCCTGCTCATTCATGGACCACACTTTGAGTAACAAGGAGCTATTCCCAGAGACAGTGAAGAACAGAGAATCCATTGTAGCCTAAAGGATTTGAGTCCAAGATGAAAAAAAAAAAAAAAAAAAGGAATGCTTTCCATAAAGCACTGCTAAACATCGGAGCCAATTACAGAAAGGCTTGTAGAAAATTAGGCACAAGATGGGTATCCAAGTGTTTGGTTGTTGAGGTAATTAGTCTAAACAATATTTCAGGGGTCCAGATTTATGTACTTAGTCTCTCTCCATTGATCCAATGACCCCAATAATAGCTTAATCTCCAGTTGAATGTGTGCTATGTAGATATGGTAGCAATATAACATATCTACATTTAATTCAATTAAAAATAAAGTTTCAGAAAATGGCCCTGATTTGCATCCCTAATTTCTATCCAACTTTCCCATTTTAGGATGCAGTATTGAGTGTGAGGACAAAAACACTTGCCAACCTAGTCCCATTTTAGTGACAGCAGATTCTGGATACTTATGTCTCCTATCGCTGTACAATATGGCCTAATAAAGTTGAGCCAAAGAGACTAGATTTCATTTTGGAGCAAAGGGTTCGGTCATAAACTTCTGCTTTCTGGCTGAACACAGCCATTCCAGCCTCGAGCATAAATTCTGCTAGTTTTAGGTATCTGGGTGATTGGGAAGCCAAATAGGTTATTTGTGAGCCAGGTATCAAAGGCAGAGGCACGGGTTTATTGTGTATTCATTGTTATCTGGACAATCTCTTGCCAGTTAGAGAATATTTTCACAGGAAGTTAGAAATGACTTCAGAAATTCTCTTCTGCGGCTTCCTAGAGTGGATTTTAGGCCTCATCAAAAAGACATTTGGTTCAGAGATTGGAAGTGGGCAGCCTATAAATTGCTGAGGTATTTAGCTGGGCTGAACAGTTTCCCTTTTGGAAGTTAGGGGGCCACAAGGATAGTGCTCACCGAGTACAGTAGCAGAATAAGGAAGTGTCTTAGCACATGCAGTCTCTGGGTTCAAAGCTCAGCCTTTATGTCTTTATCAGCTTGTACCTAACAAAGATGTATGATTACAATGCACCAATTAATAAAAAAAATATCTCAGCCTCAATGTGAATTCTTAAGCAAAACTGCAGAACTTCTTTAAGCCTTACTTTATCTGCTAAATAAGAGCAGTAATAGTATTTGAAATGAGGTGAGACATGCAAAGTGCTAAGCACAGTGCCTGACAATGTGAAATGTCAAATGTTCATGTGGTATGACCAAGCTTAACGGGTGGCATTTACTGAGTTTATACCTTGTACATGTTCTATAAATGCCAGTTATCACTCTGAATAATGGTGGTAATGATGAAGGCATCTCTCTTGTTCAGACAAAGGACCATAAGCCAATTAGATGTTGAGCCTGGGATTCATAGAGTCCTATTGCTTAACTGCTGCTAGGAAAGGCTGGAGCATCACTGATCATCAAATGGTTCTGGATTGAGGAGAAACACTAAGAAGTTTGAGTTTGTCCCCAAAAGATAGCAGTATTCTATGGAAGCCCTCCCTACTCTTTATGGACTTTCCCAATGGCTAGTAAGTTAACCTTGAATAGATACAATGATAAGAGGGGAGTTAGGTTGGAGAACATAAGTCTTCCAAAATAGGAGATGGGTAATACATGGGCAGCAGTGTTAAGCTGATTCAGGATAGCCCAGCCTTGCTCTCTGAAAAGAGCATTGAGCTAGCAAGGCCTTGATGGCCAGAATCCATTAGCATCTGCTTGCCCATATCCCTCATCTGGCACTCCCTACACACCATTCTTTTCTCCTCTCCTTCCTATCAAATGACTTTGCTCCTTGCTTCCTGCCATGATCACTTCCTAGGCTAATTCTGAGCTGATATCTAGCGTATCCTTGGTCCATTAGGTGGGAATGCTAGTCAACTGGTATTTGTTAAAAATGTTATTTATATTTTTAAAAACACATTCACTTGTATTTGGAGGAGAGGAAGGGACTGGGTTGGAGATGAGGGAAAGGAACAACTCCTGGTCAGAGCCCTCAGCCTCTACTGTCCCAGTAATTCAATCCTGGCTTCAATTTTGCACATTCTCTTCAGCTAAAGAAAAGCTTTGCAGGCAAGCAAACACAAGCCTTTTAGATAACAAGGTAGGAAGTATCTGTTGCTACTTGAATATGCCTCTTGGGAAAAATGGACTCGTCCTTCCCACCCCAAGTAGCTTACCAAAGTATTGTATCCAACCACAAACTGTATACTTCCTGAGAAGTGTCCTGGGAGGCACAGTTTTCTCCTTCTAAAATTTCTAGGAAGGTTTTCGCACTCATGATAGTTTAGGATGCTCAGAAAACAGCTGGCCCTCATCCTACAGCTGTCATACAATAATATGAAATAAATATACAAAGTTGATCCTGTTTGGGCAGGTAGGGGTTTGTCTGACTTTGGGCTCAGTGGACCCATGAGCAACTTAAAGCCCACAATGCATTTCAATGCACTGGGCAGGACCTGGGAGGTTGCTATCCTTTCTGAGTTCTCTGCAGGTAACTCACTCTATCACACAGCTGTTCTCCTTCCAGTCATCCCACTATAGGGCTCTGCCCAGAGCACAGCTGCACCTGCTGGATGGGCTCTTATTAACACAGGAGAAAGGAAAGTCAGCAAATCTCCACTAGCTGCAGAGGCCAGGGGAAAGCAAGACAGATGCACCTAGTTCTCACCTATTTGTGCAGATGAAACCATCTGGCCTTGAGGGGGTGGGGATTGACAGAAAGGCCTAAGGGGGCTGGGAAACCAATGTCACTTAGCCCAATGAATAATGTAGCTGCCCTGGAAAGTGCATTCAGTCAGGAAATTCTGCTGACTCCAGAAAGAATTCCAGGAACCACCCCAACATCAGTCATCTGCAAAGATGCTGGTAGCAGGGAGCTGTAAGCACTGTAGACAGGGATGCCTTTATGCTACCCTGGATGATACAGTCTTACACCAGGCTTATGCCTCTATCTTCTCCTATCAGTGATCCAATCCTAGCCCAAGTCTCAAGTCTCATCACAAATCCAAATCCAAACACTACTACCCATCCTAAGAAGGAAAAAGGGAAGAATTTATGGGCCAAGGGTTCATTGCTTTCATACACTGTTAATCTTTCCCACAATTCCTTAAGCTCTTCCATTAAAAACAAAAAATAAGCTCAGAGAGGTAGAGTAACCTGTCCACAGACTTATAGCAAATCATGTACTAATCAGTTGTAGAATCCTCCCCAGCCCATCCCAGTGCACAGTGCACAGTGCACAATCACACAAGTAGTGGTGAACAGGAAGGGTGAAGGCTGTGGTGGTGAATTACATAGCACCACGGTTCACAAGTACATACGGAGAGAGAAACATCAACTGAGACCTGTGGGTGAGGAAGTCTAATTGCAAGTAGACTGGGACACCTAGGCCCATTCTGAAAGGGCCTTTCTCTTTCACTGCTTGTTCCCTCACTAGTCTATTCAAGTAGAAGAAAGAATAGCTGGCCACTAAAAGCACTGTCTTCTCATTGTCAACCTCAAGAAAAAGCAAGAGAGCAACTAAACCTCCTGAAGAAATACCTATCTTGTCACAGTCTAGAAAAATAAGAAACAGATTGACTCCATTATCCAAAAACTCAATGCTGTAAATATGGAGACTAGGAATAAAGACAAACTTCGATGGGCAGACTGACAGCAAAGAGCTTTAGCACACCTAGATGAGTGGGCACAGAGAAGCACGTTACTTTTCAGCAGGCACAGATACCCTATCCACTGACAGGGTATAGAGAAAGCAAGGTCTCTCATTCCTATGTGTGAATTAACTCCATCCACTTCCCATCTCCTGGAGCACATGGACTGCAGCCCTCAAAACAGGACACCTGTATTTTTCCAAACTTGAAACCCTAACCAAAGGGACTGTGTCACTCTCATTACTGTGAAATATATGTGGCAGTTAATTGAAAAACTACAAAAATTATGTCTAGCTGAAAGGTTTTATGGGATGTCATTTTTCAAAATGGCAGATGGATGCTTAAATTGATCTCAGCACCATTTCACTGCTATCCCAAAGTTTCTCTAAATCAGCTAAATGAGTCTGCATTTGAAACAGCCACCTCACATTGTTCTACCAGGAGACACCTTGCATACCGCTAGATTGTAGCTTGCCAAACTTTGTTATTCATAGCCTCTGATTGAAAGGAGAAGGGCCTCAGACTTACCTCAAAGGCAATGATTACTGAAAATACTAGAATAACATGGTGCTGATGACAGTGCAGTGGTGGCAATATTCTCCCTGGTTCCACTGTCAAGCACAAACACAGACTATAGCTTCTAATGAGACAGCTAGGCTTCTGGTTCTGGATAAGATGGAGTAAGTACAGCCTACCCTGTCTCTATCACTATATATAGTAGAAGACCTAGACAGAATAATTGAAGCAGCTACTTGAAGATTCTGAGAAGCAAACAGTAGCAGGAGGACTGAGGAAGATGGAGATTAGAAGTACTACCAAATTATCAGAAGTACACTGTCCTCCAGTGTCCTGTGGCCTGACCTCAAGGCAACTCAAAATCTGAAAGTGTTCTCTAGAATGTGGGCAGAAAAAGCTCCCTGAGATCTCCTTCTGCTCAGGGAACAGAAAAGGGAACCTTAATGCTCAAAGAGAATGGGAGAATTGCTGTTTTCCTTTTCTTTCTTTTCAGCTCTTTTCTTATGCCTTGCCCCAATGTCATCCAATGGTGTGCAGTAGCAGCAGTGGTAATGCAAGCCAGAAAGAGTTTAAAGGAGGTAGGAGAATCTCCCAAATAATCTGAGGTCCCAAGAGAGTGAGGATGAGGTCCTGTAGCTCTTTATCTCTCTCTACCCTTTCATGAGTTGACCCCAAATGTAGATACAACTGCAGAAAGTATATAGCAAAGCAGAGTAACCAAAGCCACAGCAGTTTCCTGATCAGAGAACCAAAAAAGAAGGGCCTATAGAATCTGATTCTTTTGGAGAAATCAGAGATAAAGAGGTCTTGGAAAAGTAGCACCTTAGAAATGTTTGTGAATTCTGGAACCTACCCTAAATTGTACACGGACAGAACTGACCCTCTTTGGCACATGGAGACTTTAAGAACTAAATTACAATATAGAACACCACGCATTCTGAAGCTGATGTGAAACAAATCTAGAGAGCATTACTAATGCTTTGAAAACTCAACTAACATTGGAGTCACAAGATAAAAAAAAAAAAAAAACCTGGTAAAAAGCTGGGCATGGTGGCAAACACTTGTAATCCCAGTACTTGGGAGGCCAAGATAGGAGGATCACAGGCTCCAGACTAGCTTCAGCAACTTAGTGCGCTCCTGTTTCAAAATAGAAAGCAAAATAGATCTCAGGTGTAGCTCAGAGGTAGAATGCCCCTGAGTTCTATTTCAGAACCACCAAAAACCAAAACAAAACAAAACAAAAAAAACACAAAACAAAAAAAGATAACAACAAAAATCCTGGTTAAAAAAAATTTGAAGAACTGAAGCCCAAATCAAGACTCAGAGTTTCATACAATAATCAGGATGTTCAGGATACAATAAGGAATAAGAAGAATCAGGAAAAATCTCAACTTGTACAGGAAAAGGTAATCAGCAGATGCAATCTTAGATGACACAGATATTAAAATTATCTGACAAGGATCTTAATGTAATTGTAACAAAAATTTCCTAATAACCAAGGGAGAACATTTGTGCAAAGAATTAAAGGATGACAGCCTTTGACAAGAAACAATAAAAAAAGAATCAAATGGAAATTCCAAAATAGAAAAACACAAACCACAGTGACTGAACCACTTAATGCATGGTGGCACAATGGAGATGACAGAGGAAAGAGTCAATTAATTCAAATGCGACAGAGCAATGCAAATTGTGCAAATTCAACAACAGAGAGGATTTTTTTAAGTGGGACGGAGTTTTGGGGTTCTGTGGTACATGTTTAACAAGAATCCCAGAATGGCACAAAAAATAAGGGGAAGAAAAAATACTTGAAGAAACAATGAATGAAAAATCTCCAAATCTCACCAAAAGAGGTTCAAGAATCTCAGTGAACCCTCCACCTCCACCCCAAAAAGGAATAATGTCCAGACACATTGTAATCAGACAACAGAAATCTAAAGACAAAGAGAATATCTTGAAAGGAACCAGAGAAAAATGACCTGTTACCTACAGGTTAATAGCAATTTGAATGACTATGGATTTCTCATCAGAAACAAAAGAAGCAAAAAGGAAATCGAACAACATTTTTAAAGTACTGAGAAAAAAAGAAATGAAAACCCAGAATTCTACATACATCAAAAATATTCCTCAGGAATAAAGCTGAAATAAAGACATTTTCAGATGGAGGAAAATGGTCTTTGGTGCCATAAGACTGCTCTAAGTGAATTAATTGTTAAAGAAAGTTGAATAAACAGAATGGAAATGACAGCAAAAGAAAAGCTGAAATACTTAAAATAAGAGAACAGAAATGATAAATATTGGGATAAATATAAAAGAGTATTTATCTTGAGTTCTTTAAAGTATATCTGAGGCTCAGAAACTTCTAACACGTCTGGAGGGTTTTTCAATGTATGTAAATGGAATATATAACACAACCGCAATGTAAAATGGGGAATGTAAAGGTCTTATAGATAATGCTTCTACATTACACCTGAAAAGGTAAATCACCAAATCTAAGTAGCTTTGAAAAGCTGAATGGCTACATTATAATCCCGGTAGCAATTAGTTCAAAAAACCACATGCAGAAATAGTAGAAACACAATAGATTAAAGCACTGAAAATGTTCAAATAGCACCAAAGAAGAAATAAAAGAGGAGAACTAAAACAGGAGACAATCAGGAAGCAAATAACAAAATATTAGGCCCAAATCCAAATATACCAATAACTGCCTTATAAATAAGTGGTCCAACACTACCAATTAGCAAACATTCACACAATAGTTTTTTTTTAATGACCTAACTATAATCTATATTACAGAAATTATTTAAAATTTAAAGATATATTTGGTTCCAACAAAAAAGGGTAGAAAAAGATACAATTTGGGGTTAGGCATGGTTGTGCATGCCTATAATCCCAGTACTTCTGGAGCCTGAAACAAGTGGATCACATGTTTGAGGCCAGCCTCAGCAATTTAGCAAGACTCTCAGCAACTTAGACCCTTTATCAAAATAAAAAATAAAAAGGCTGAGGAGGTAGAATGTCATTGGGTTCAATCTCCAGTAAAAAAAAAAAAAAAAAAAAAAGAGAGAGAGAGAGAAGGAAGAAAGAAAGAACAAAAGAAAAGAAAATACATACACACACATACTTTTTGGGTAGCTCAGTGGTAGAGCACTTGCCATGTATAGGCCATGTGTTTGATACCCAGCATGGCCATAAAACAAAAAACAAGAAATAAGAAGATATACACGAGCTTTGAGTGGCTGTATTTTTAGATAAAGTAAACACCAGAGCAAAGAAAATTGACAAGGATCGAGGGATAATATATTATGGTAAAATGTTAAATCCACCCAAAAAAACCACAACAATCAAAATGCATACAGATTGAGCATACCTAATCTGCAAATCTGAAATGGTCCCAAATCTGAAACTTTCTGAGAGCTACAATGTTGCCAAAAGTGAAAAATTCCACACCACAAAACTTTTTGTTTCCTTCACAAAATTGTTTAAAATATTGTAGCCAGGCATTGTGTTGCACATCTGTAATCCCAGTACTTGGGAAGCTGAAACAGGAGGATCACAGGTTCAAAGCCAGCCTCAGCAATTTAGTAAGACTCTCAGTAGTCTAGTGAGACCATGTTTCAAAACTGAAAATAAAAAATAGCTGAGAGCCAAGTGTGATGTCACATGCCTGTAGTCCCAGTACTTGAGAGGCTGCGACAGGAAGATCCCTGGTTTAAGGGCAGCCTTAGCAGCACAGCAAGGCTCTTAGCAACCTAGTGGGACGCTGTTTCAAAACAAAAAAAAAAATTAAAGGGATGGAGGAGTACCTCAGAGGTAGAATGCTCCTGGATTTAATCTCCAGTACCCCCCCCACACACACACACGTACACACACACATGTACACACAGATATACTGCATAAAATTACCTTCGGGCTATGCGTATAAAATCTATATGAAATGTAATTGAATTTGCATATCTCATTATGTATATGCAAATATTCCAGATCCTGAAAAAAATCTGAAATCAAGAACATTTCTAGTCCCAAGCCTTTCAGATAAAAAATATTTAACTTGCATATTCTTAACAACAGAGTTTCAAAATACACAAAGCAAAACTCAACAGAACTAAAACAGACAAATCCACAATTATAGTTAGACCTTCAGCACTCCTGTCATGGTAATAGGTAGAACCAGTAGACAGAAAATCAGCAAGGGTGCACACAGAAGGACTGAGCGACATCATTAATCAACTGGTTCTATTCAACATTTATAGAACATTCTACCCAGTAACAGCTGAGTGCATGTTGTTTTTAAGCTCAAGTGGAACATTCACAAAGACAGGCCATATTCTGGGCCATAAAAAGAGACTTAACACATTTAAAAAATGAAATCATACAAAAATAGGTTCTCCTTTAACCACAGTGGAATCAGACCAAAAATTCATTAGTAGAAAGGTAAGAAGAATACCTCCAAATACTTGGAAATGAAGCAATACACTTCTAAAAAATATATAGATCAAATGAATAAAAATGAAAATACAACCTATCAAAATTTGTGAAATGCAGCTAAGACAGTGCTTACAAAGGAAATATATATCATTAAATGCCTGCATTAAAAAGTTTCAAATCAATAATCTTAGCTTTGTATTAAGAAGCTAGAAAAGAGTAAAATAAGCCCAAAGCAAGCATAAAGAAAAAATAAAATAAAAAAATGAAAACAACACAGACTCTTTGAATAGACCAAATTTATATCTAGTGAAAGTGACAAAGAGTGAAGACACAAATTACAAAACAAGGAATGAAACACGGGTCATTGCTACGAACCTGTCGATGTCAAGAGGCCAGAAATGGGACACTGTGAAGCACTCACTTTACTGACACAAATGAGCAAATTCCTCAAAAAACTGAATTGCCACCACTCACTCAAGACTAAATACATAATCTGAATATTCCTACAACTATTTAGGAAGTTGTAATTATACTTAAAAACCTTTGGAAGCCGGGCGTGGTAGTGCATGCTTGTAATCCCAGTATTTGGGAGGCTGAGACCAGAGGATCTGGGTGCGAGGCCAGCCTCAGCAACTTCATGAGGCTTTCTGCAACTTAGTGAGACCCAGTTTCAAAATAAAGAATGAAATATAGAAAGAAAAAAAAAACCCTTTGGAAAATGAAATCTAGACCCAAATGATTTCATTGGTGAGTTCAAAGAAAAAATATAATGCTGATTCTACACAAACGTTTTTGCATAAACTTAAAGGAAAGGAAAATTTTCCCAACTCATTTCATGAAGCCAACCTTCCTCTCATGCTAAAACAAGATAAAGACAATAAAAATCTACAGATAAAGACAAGAAATCTACAGACCAATAGTCCCCCATAAATATAAACTAGTAAGAAAAGGAAACTTGTAAAAATATTAGCAAATCAAATCTACCAATACATAAAAAAGGAAGAATCACACTAAGACCAACTAAGGTTTATTCCAAGAAAGCTAAATGTCTGTTTCACTCTTCTAACATATATCAGTACAATCTACCATATTAGTGGTTTTAAAAGGATAATATCATCATATCAATTGGTGCAGCAAAAGCATTTGGCAAAATACATCTATTCATGATTTGTTCTATATATTAAAAAAAAAAAAAACACCTCTCACCAAAACTAGAAATTTCTTCAACTTTGAAAAAAGGCTATCTACAAAATATCTACACCTAACAGCACATCTAATGAAAGACTAAACATCCCCCGCCCCTCCAAGACTGGGAACAAACAATGATGTCCATTCATTCTGTGTGTGTGTGTGTGTGTGTGTGTGTGTGTGTGCGTGTGTGTGTGTGTGTGTGTGTTTTCTGGGGATTGAACCCAGAGCCTCACATGATAGGCAAGTGCTCTACCACTGAGATATACCCCAACCCCCATTCTCACTCTTCGCATTCAGTGTCCTGCAAGAAGTACAGTGTGATATAGTTGAAGAATTGCAGGATACTAGTTCAGCAGAGGAAAATAATGCCACCAGTGAACAATTAGAAACTATCTTTCAAGATGCCATTTAAAATACTTCTAAAAAACATAATGTCTAAGAATAAATCTAACAAAACACCTACAGAATCCTTATTCTGAAAACTACAATGCAATGATAAAAGAAATTAAGGATGACCTAATGACTTAAATAACTTCACGAAGTAAGAAGACCATATTCAGGGATTGGAAGACTGAATATAGTAAAGATGATAGTGCTCCCTCAAGTTGATTTATAGGTTTAATACATTTCCAATCAAAATACCATCAGGAATTTTTGTAGACATAGACAAGCCAATTCCAAAATTTACAGAGAAAAACAAAAAAGACAAGACAAAGCAATTTTAGAAAAGAGTACATTTGGAGGAGTCACACTACTTAATGCCAATTTTAAGCTACAGAAGATTATTTCCAGACCTTAAAACTTAATAGTTGGTCTGATTAAATGTCGAAATTGTCTGAGGCTAGCGTCTCTTTCTTTCCATGTTCTCCCTTTGGGGACTGGGACCCGTCTAAAACTGTTACCTATAGCTGTCCCATCATTGTATTTGTCATGCCTCACTTAACAACTGTGGTATATTCTGAGAAATGTATCATGAGGTGATGAAATTACTGTGTGAACACCACAGACTGTACTTACACAGACCCACATGGCACAGTTCAGTCACTGGACATGGGATACCCAGTAAACAGTAAATGTAAGAGGCTGCTTCAGATATAATATGGCATATTACAGTAAACTTTTTTTTTATAAGTAGGAGATAATTCTAAAATAACAATAAAAAGTGAAAAGTATAGTGAGGTACTCTACTCTGCAACTTAGTGAGACCCTGTTTCAAAATAAAGAATAAAAAATAGGGCTGGGGGTATAGCTCGGAGGTAGAATGCCTCTGACTTCAATCCCCAGTACCAAAAAAAAAAGTGAAGAGTAGCAAATACTACACACAAACCAGTAATATCATCAATTACCATTATCATGTATTGTACTGCACATGGTTGCATTGCTATATTTCCATATGACTGACAGGGCTGTAGGTTTGTTTACATCAGCATCACACGTATGTGAATAATGCATTTTGCCGCAGTATCACTAAGTAATAGGAATTGTTCAGCTCCATTATAATCTTATAGGACCAGCTTCACATATGAAGTCCATCATTATGCAATGTGTGAATGTACTTGTTTCCCAGTTTTGAAGATCCATAAATGGAGCTTGCCCCAGGATGGATTACAACCGAAAGTCTCAACTGTAAGTGATTTCCATGATGGCATTTGGGGCTTTTGATTTGAGGCAAGATTTTAGATGTAAATTGATGCTGCAGGGCTGAGACTTTGGGGAATGCGAGGGTCAGAATGTATTTTAGATGTGGGATGAATGCGTATTTTTGAGGGACAGACGGACAGACTATGGTAGGCTGAATAATGACATGTCAGCCCTAGAAGCTGTGACGGTCTCTCCCTCACATGGCAGAAGGAACTCTGCAGATGTGATTAAAATTCCTGAGATAGAGGCAGGTGTGGTGGCCCATGCTTATAATCCCAGTACTTGGGAGGCAGAGATGAGAGAATCGGGGTTTGCGGCCAGCCTCAGCTACTTAGTGAGGCCCTCCACAACTTAGTGAGACCCTGTTTAAAAATAAAGAATAAAAAATAGGGCTGGGGGTGTAGCTCGGAGGTAGAATGCCCCTGGGTTCAATTCCCAGTACCTCAAAAAAAAAATTCTTGAGTTGGAGACATTATTCTGGATTATCCATGTGGGCTCTACGTGTGATCTAAAATGTCCTTATAAGAGGGAGATTTGGCTAAAGAAGTGAAAATAGGAGATGTGACAAAGAAAGCAAAAGGCTAGAGAGACATAAGCCAACACATTCAAAGTGGCTCCAGCTGCTAGAAAACACAAAGAAGCACATTCTCCTTCATAGCTGCCTTGATTTCAGTCTGGTGAAATTTGTTTTCAGAGTCCTGGCCTCCACAAAAGGGAGAGAATAAGATAGTTGTTTTTCTCCCTTTCTTTCCTTCTTTTTTTTTTTTTTGTGTGTGTGTGTGTGTGTGTGTGTGTGTGTGTGTGTGTGTGTAAATAGGGATTGAACCCAGGGACATTCTACTTCCTTTTTTTATTATTAATTGGTGCATTGTAGTCATACATCTTTGTTAAGTACAAGCTGATAAAGGCATACATGCACACATTTCTCATTTAAGCCCTTCCTCAATTCCCACCCCACTCCCTCACCCTCCCTCCTTCTCAAATTCAGTTTAGTGATTGAATTTGAAATATCTGTGAAAGCACATCATGTGCATTAGGGTGCCCCCCCATAACCCTATCCATCACCTTCAGTTAAGTCAACTTCTTTGCTTATCTAGGGTTTCTCCTTTTTCATCTGGAGTCCCTCTTATGCCCCATTTTCTTCCTAGCATACGCATATTAGGGAGAACATATGCTTTTTTACTTTTTGTGACTGACTAATCTCACTTAACATAATGTTTTCCAGGCCAGAGACCTTACAGCTACTTGAAGAGGGCATAAGGCCAACACTACAACACATAGGCACAGGTAAAAACTTTCTCAACAAGACCCAAAAAAAAGCACAAGCAACTCAAAGGAAGATCAATACATGGGATTGCATTAAATTGAAGTGCTTCTGTACAGCAAAGGAAACTATCAAGAACTTCAACAAAGAGCCCACAGAGTAGGAGAAAATTTTTGCCAGCTACTCTTCTGATAGAGGACTAATATCTAGGATATACAGAGAACTTAGGAAAATCACAGCTAAGAAAACAAATAACCCAATCAAGAAATGGGCAAAGGATCTAAATAGACACTTCACAAAAGAAGAAATACAAATGGCCAATAAATGTATGAGATGTTCCACATCATTAGCAATCAGAGAGATGCAAATCAAAACTACCTTGAGATTTCACCTAACCCCAATCAGAATGGCAACCTTCAAGAACACAAACAACAACAAATGCTGGTGAGGGTGTGGAGAAGTGAGAACCCTAATACATTGCTGGTGGGATTGCAAATTAGTGCAACCACTTTGGAAAACAATATGGAGGATCCTCAGATGAATGGTAATGAACCTACCATATGACCCAGCAATACCACTTCTGGGTATCTACCCAAAAGAATGGAAAGACCGAAGCATGTATATCTATGTTTATAGCTGCACAATTTACAATTGCCAAACTATGGAACCAGCCAAGATATCCATCAACAGATGAATGGATTACAAAACTATGGGACATTCTACTTCTAAGCTACACCCTTAATCCTTATTATTTTGAAGCAGGGTCTCATTAAGTTGCTGAGGGTCTCACTAAATTGCTTAGACTGTCATGGAACCTGTGATCCTCCTGTCTCTCAGCCTCCCAAGTACTGAGACTACAAGCTTGTGGCATCACACTTGGCTTCATTTCTTTTGAGTAGATACTTGGGAGTGGAATTGCTAAATCATATTGTAATTCCATACTTAACATTTTGAGAAAAGCCTTCTATTTTTCATAATCAAAAACTCTTCTCCAGGAAAGATAGTATTAAGAAATTGAAAAAACAAGCTACAGACCAGAAGAAAATATTCACAAATATCATATCTAACAAGGTATCTGAAATATATATGGGACTATTAAACATCATAGTAAAAACAAACAAACAAAAACTGAAACTGGGCCAACCACTTCACCAAAATGATAATAGATGGCAAATAAGCACACAAAGAGAATTCAGCTGCTCACAGAACCTTCTCCAAAACAGACCACATCTTTGGCCACAAAGCGAGCACTAGCAAATTTAAAAAATGTGACATAATCCCCTGCATCTTTTCAGACCACAATGGAATGTAACTAGAAATCAACTATAAGAAGACCCAGAGAAACCACATAAACACATGGAGACTGAACACGACACTGTTGAATGAAGAATGGGTCCTAGAAAAATAAGGGAAGAAATTAAGAAATTTCTAGAAACAAAAAATAGAGACACAACATATCAAAACCTCTGGAACACCTTGAAGGCAGTATTAAGAGGAAAATTCATAGTGCTGAGTGCTCAGATAAGAAGAATAGAAAGTCATCAAATAAATAATCTAATGACACACCCAAAAGTCCTTGAAAAACAGAAACAGTCTAACCCCAAAGCCAGGAAAAGACAGGAAATTATTAAAATCAAAGCAGAAATAAATGAAGTAGAGACTTAAAAATACAAAAGATCAACAAAACCAAAAACTGGTTTCTTAAAAATAAATAAACAAGAGATAAATCACTACCCAACCTAATCAAAAGAAAGAGAGAATCAACCCAAATTACTAACATAAGAGATGAAAAAGGTGATGTTACCACTGACAGTACAGAAATACAGAGGATTATCAGAAACTACTTTGAAAAACTATATTCCAACAAACTGGAAAACCTAAAACAAATTGCACATACAACCTTCCTAAATAGAGACAAGAAGATACAGAAAACTTAAATTGACCAATAACAATCAAAGAGATAGAAACAACAATAAAGAGTTTACCATCAAACAAAAGCCCCAGATGGTTTCCCAGGTGAATTTTATAAAACCTTTATGGAAGAGCTAATCTCAATACTCCTCAATCTAGTCCATGAAATAGAAAGAAAGGGGGCTCTCCCAAATACATTCTATGAAGCCAACATCAAATTAACACCAAAATCAAATAAAGATAGCTCAAGAAAAGAAAACTACAGGCCTATATCATTGATGAACATAGACACAAAATACTAGCAATGAACATTCAAAACCATATCAAGAAAATTATACACCATGACCAAGTCAGGTTCATCCCAAGGATGTAAGGTTGGTTCAACATACAAAAAGCAATCCATGTAATTTACCACATAAACAGAACTAAAGTAAAAAAATCACAGGATCATTTCAATAGATGCTGAAAAAAAATTGAACAAAATCCAACATCCATTCATACTAAAAGTACTGAAGAGAATTGCAATAGAAAAAACATACCTCAACATCATAAAGGAAATATACAATAGGCCAACAGCCAACAACACATTAAATGGGGAAAAACTGCGAGAATTGCCCCTAAAAACAGGAACAAGACAAGGATGCCCACTATCACCACTCCTTTCAACACAGTACATGAGACTCTAGCCAAAGCAGTAAGGCAAGAGAAGGAAATCAAAAGAGTACAAATAGGAAAAGAAGAACTGAAACTCTATTTGCAGATGACATGATATTATACTTAGAAGACCCCAAAACTCAACCAAAAGGCTTATAGAACTGATCAAGAAATTCAGCAAAGTGTCTGGATACAAAATCAGTCTTAAAAAACCAGATTTCCTATATGCCAACCATAAACACTGAAAAAGAAATCCATAAAACACTTCCATTCACAATTATCTCCCCACAAAAATAAATACTTAGGAATAAATCGAATCAAGGAGGTAAAAGACCTCTACAAGGAAAATTATAAAACACTAAAAAAAGAAGTCAAGCTGAGTGTGGTGGTGCACGCTTGTAATCCCAGTACTTGGGAGGCTGAGACAGGAGGATATGGGTTCGAGGCCAAGCTCAGCTACTTAGTGAGGCCCTCTGCAACTTATTGAGACTCTGTTTCAAAATAAAGAATAAAAATAGGGCTGGGAGTGTAGCTCAGAGGTAGAATGCCCCTGGGTTCAATCCCCTTAGAAGATGGAAAGACTTTCATGCTCTCGGGTAGGCAGAATAAATATCAAAATGGCCATTCTTCCAAAAGTTATCTACAGATTCAATGTAATACCTATTAAATTACCAAAGTCATTCGTCAGAGACAGAAAAATCAGTCCTTAAATTCATTTGGAACAACAACAACAAAAAAAAACCAGAATAGCCAAAGTAGTTCTCAGCAACAAGAACCATGCAGGAGGCATCACAATACCTGACTTCAAACTCTACTACAAAGCCACAGTAATAAAAACAGCCTGGTATTGGCACAAAAACAGACACATAGACCAATGGAGCAGAATAGAAGGCTCAGAAACAAATCCGCACACTTATAGCCATTTGATTTTTGACAAAGGGGCCAAAAGCATACATTGGAAAAAAAGATAGCCTCTTCAACAAATGGTGTTGGCAAAACTGGTTAACAATATGCAGCAAAATGGAAATAAACTCCAGTTTCTCACCCTCACAAGAGTTAGTTAAAGATGGATCAAAGGCCTGGAAATCAGACCAGAGACCTTGCAGCTACCTAAAGAGGGCATAGGTCCAACACTTGAAGATATAGACTCAGGTAAAAACTTTCTCAACAAGACTCCAAGGGCACAATAAATTAAAAGAATGATCAATAAGTGGGATTACATTAAACTGAAGGGCTTCTTCACAGTAAAGGAGACAATCAAGAACCTCAACAGAGAGCCAACAGAATGGGAGAAGATTTTTGCCAGCTACTCTTCTGATAGAGGACTAATATCTGAAATATACAGAGAACTCAAGAAACTCACCACTAAGAAAACAAATAACCCAATCAAAAAAATGGGCAAGTGAACGAAATAGACACTTCACAAAAGAAGAAATACAAAATGAAAAATGTTCAACATCATTAGCAATCAGAGGGAGGCAAATCACAACTACCCTGAGATTTCACCTAACCCCAATTAGAATTGTAATCATTAAAAACACAAACAACAACAAATGCTGGTGAGGGTGTGGAGAAGTGGGAACTCTAATACATTGGTGGGACTGCAAATTAGTACACCCACTTTGGAAAATAGTATGGAGGGTCCTCAGAAGAATGGGAACGAACCTACCATATAATCCAGCAATACCACTTCTGGGTATCTACCCAAAAGAACGGAAACAAAACTACCAGACTAATGCATGTGTATCTACGTTTATAGGTGCACAATTCACAATTGCCAAACTATGGAACAAGTTAAGATGTCCATCAATAGATAAATAGATTACAAAACTATGAAATATGTACACAATGGAATTTTACTCAGTCATAAAGAAGTACAAAATTATGTCATTTTCAGGGAAATGGATGGAATTGGAGAACATTATGCTAAGTGATATTAGTCAGTCACAAAAAGTGAAAAGTTGGAAGTTCTCCCTAATATGCAGAAGCTAGGGGAAAAATGGGACATAGAAGGGATTTGAGACAAAGAAGAAGGAATCTTAGATTAGTAAAGAAGGCAACCTAAGGGAGAAGGGAGAGGGGAAGAGGGAGACACCTTAATACACATGATGTACATTCAGAACATGTAAAAGTCAATTACTAAGTCGAACACAAGAAGGAGGGAGGGGGAAAGGAATGTGTTGGAAACTGGGGAGGGGCTAAATGAGTGATGTATGCCTCTACCATCTTGTACTTCAAAGATATACGATTACAATGCACCAATAAATTTAAAAAAAAAAGAAAAGAAAAGAAAAACTAGCTGGGTGTGGTGGCGCACGCTTGTAATCCCAGCATTTGGGAGGCTGAGACCAGAGTTTGCAGCCAGCCTCAGCTACCTAGTGAGGCACTCCACAACTTAGTGAGACCCTGTTTCAAAATAAAGAGTAAGCCGGGCGTGGTGGCGCACATTTGTAATCCCAGCATTTGGGAGGCTGAGACCGGACGATGTGGGTTCGAGGCCAGCCTCAGCTACCTAGTGAGGCACCCCGCAACTTAGTGACACCCAATTTCAAAATAAAGAATTAAAAATAGGGCTGGGGGTATAGCTCAGAGGTAGAATGCCCCTGAGTTCAATTCCTGGTAAGAAAAAAAGAAAGAAAAGAAAAGAAAGAATAAAAAATAGTGCTGGGGATACAGCTTGGAGGTAGAATGCCTCTGAGTTCAATCCCCAGTCCTACCAAAAAAAAAAAAGAAAAAGAAAAACTAAAACTGGGCCAAGCACTTCACCAAAATGATAATAGATAGCAAATAAGCACACGAAGAGAGTACAACATCAGTGGCCATTAGAGAAATACATATTAAGACCACATGAGGTAACATACCTAGTAGTTCATATATATGATAAATTAAAATGGTTAAAATATAAAATACTGACAATACCAAGTGCTGACAAGGATGCTGAGCAACAGGCACTGATGCATTGATGAAGAAGATGATAAGTAGTATAACTATTCTGGAAAGCATCTGGCAGTTTCTTTTAAAGCTAAATATTAACTTACCCTATAAGCTAAATATTAACTTACCCTATAAACCAGCAAACCTATTTCTCAGCATTTACCCTGGAGATCAAAACTTATGCCCACACATACTTGTAGCCAAATGTTTATATCAAAATTCATCCCCCCAAACTGGAAGCATCTAAATGCTGTCCAATGAATGAATGGGTAAATAAGTGGGTACACCCCTGAAATGCCATTCTAGTCAATAATGGGAAGGAATGAAGAGTAGATACATGCAACAACCTGGATGGATCTCAAGGGGATTATGCTGAATGCAAAGAGTCCGTCTCAAAAAATAGCATGCTACATGTGATGTCATTTACTGGAAAATCTTGAAAACATAAAGGTATAGTAACAGAGAATGGAACAATGGTAGCCAAGAGCTAAGGGTTTGAGGAGTCTCAGTGACTGCAAAGTTAGAGCATGAAGGGATTTGGGGGGTTAAAATTATTCTCTATCCTGCTTGTAGTGATCATCATGTAGTAACACATGATCAACACCATGTGTTAAAATGCATAGAGCTGCATACACACACAAAATCGATTTTCCTATGTATTGATTTAAAAACTAAAATAGAAGAAAAAGGTATTTGGACAAGTATAACCATTTCTGAGTCTTAGTAGGGTCACATACCTTAAGCATTTTCCTATAACAGAAAATTATCAAAGAAATGCCAGGTAAATACAGCCGGACTTCTCCAGTAACTTGTAGATTTATCACTTCAAAGCCTTTCCATCTATATTCAAACTGAGTTACCTGAATAGTTTTATTATGATGAGAAGCCCGGGAGGACCAGGACTAGCCATAAGTTTTCTCCTGGATATTTTCCTCTGTTGTGTTAATACTGCTTCATCCTCCTGCATCTTGCTGCTGCTTCTCTGATACTTTCCCTATGCTGGAAGTCTACCATGTGGCTCCTTGACCCACTCATTTCTTCCTTCAGATGATTGGGGCTCAGCGTTTTAGCTTTCTTATGTTCCACTAGTAAATATACAATCAAGCCCTTTCCCTATTCAGTTGCCCCACTCAACCTGAGCAGCAAATCCCCACGCTGGGAGGCTTTGTGGTCTAGGAAACAGAGCTGCCCCGGGTCTTTTTCAGACTAAGACACCACAGTGGGAATGGGGCAGAATATACATTTCCTACCATGAAAAGCCATCACAATGTTTTTATATCACTTAGTTGGGCATGGTTGGCAGAAAACCTAGAATACTACTTTTACAAATATTGTGAAGTGTTTTCTATTTTTCGAAGGTGCTGATTTGAATATAGACAAAGAAACATTTAGAGTTGAGACATTTCTTTAGGGGAAGCAATAGAGAATAGCAGGGAAAGTTCTGAGCTAAGAACCAAAGGGTTCAGTAGCCTTAGTTCTACCACTCCTTAACCGAATGTATCACCACAAGTATGTCATCTTCTGATTTCTCCCTCCCAAAGAGCTAGTGAAAAGGTTTTATTTCTTCCTACAGTTGAGGAAAGGTCAGAGTATTGCAGTAGCTACTTTGCATGTGGCATGTTCTCCCATGCAATATTCAATAAAATGCTCGCATATCTGGTCAAATTAAAAATAAGTAAAAATGTTTAGTAAAAAAAGTTTTTTTATAAACTGAAAAGTGCTAGGGTACTCTTAAAATCCTGAAGTTCTTGACAAAATACCCACTGTATGAAATCAATGGGCTGCTTGATTTGCATCCTGTAGATGTGTATAAGAGTTGCCTCAAAGGTCTAAATTTTTATTATTCTTCTGTGCATATATTCATACTTGGTATTGCTTCACTGCTAACGAACAGATTTTAGGAAGTTTGAGATATTATTCCGTATGGTTTCTGTAGTATTTTTGTTTTGATTTTTTTTTTTTTTTTGACCAATCACTGATAGTGCATGAGGCATAAGTTAGAAAGCTGGAAGAGCAGGGAAACCAGGTGTCACAGCCTGATGCCCAGGTATATTTAGGAATGCATGCAATTAAAGGCCAATAACGTCTGAAAGAGCTCAATTTAATGTTTGGCCAGAGGCTTGTGCAGGAAGATGGTCCTTATTTCACATCAGTGACAATATCCTGCCAGCTGATAAGGTCCAGGGTGAACTGCAGCTTTCCCTCAGTGCCACATTTAAATCCTGACCCTTGTGGCTTTTATGGTTTCATTCTCACTGGGCCCTGGGTTCTGTTTGTATGTTAGGTAATCTTTCTGCACTGCCTTCCCCTTTGTTCAGTCCATGCCAAGAGTCAAATAAAAGAATCCATATGTGATTACAGCTATAAAACCAAAAGGAAAATATTAGATGAAAATATAACATTTTGGGGTTTCTAAGTTTGTTTTACCTTTAATGCTAGGCAGACAGTTTACACAAATCATTTTGCTGCAAAGTAAAGAATAATGAGTTAAATGTGTTCCCTGTCACCATCAATCATGTATGTTTGCCTTCGATTGACCAAACATATAAGACACATGAAATGACTTTCTAATCATGTTAGGGGGAGGAAAGGAAGGAGGGAGAAAGGGAGAAGATGGAGAGAGAGAGAGAGAGTTTCAACTTCTTTTTATTTTATTCAGAAGTCCCATTGACATTTCTGGCAATCTTCAAGCATGTTGTATGGGCTTCTCTTTGCTAATAATGTTTGCCTTGAGAATTTGTAAAGGTCTAAGAACTCTTTAATTCAATGTTCTAGAAATTACCAAGTCCATAGGGGAATGGAATCCCTGTTAATAGCTCATGGATTACTTTCTCTTTATTTGAAATGGTTCTCAGCGAATGTGCTCTACTTTCAGGTGGACATTTAGTGATCGTGGGAGCAGAGAGTGAGGCTAGAAGAGGCAGCATGTTGCAACATAGCCTCTGATCTAGAGAGTTTCAAGTAGGAAGAAAATGGGGATGCCCAATGATGTTGACCCAAATGTTACACTGAGGCTTAGCAAATTCCTGGGCGTTTATTTTGATTTGTGAATTTAAACAACATGCCGCCTGGATTTTCTGGCAGTCAGTACAGTTTATAACCAAATCTAACAAGCCTTTGCACAATCCTTGCCAAGGATTATAAAGCTTTGCATTTCAAGTTCCTACATTGAGTCAAAGCCCTTTAATTTGGCAAAGGAACCACATACAGTAGCAAAGGAAGAAATCTTCAGTACCAAAATCATACCAAATTATAAGTTCCTGCTAGTCCTGGCCTGACCTAGCTCTCTGTTACACGGGCTGGCCAGGCTAGCCTGTGGCCAATTCATTCATTCACTTATTCAACAAACACTTATTGAGTATGTGTGTTATGAATCTGCTGCTGTTTGGGCCACTTTACAAAGCAACCCTTGGCTTCACAATGCTTCTGATATCTCAGAGAAAAGAGGCAATAAACAACAAATAGTGCTGTGGAGGAAAAAACAGCCAGGGATGTAGTTAAGAATGTGCAGGTATGAGATGCAGAGGAGGTGATGCAAATTTATAAAATGGAATTCTGACATTTTTCCACATGGAAATCTTATAACCCCAGGAACATCTATATCCTTCCCAGAGAATATGAGGAAGTGGGATATTCACCCTCTAAGACTCTCAGAATCCTCAGAGAAATTTATAACCTTATCGACTTTTTTCTTGATGTTCCTGCATTTGCCAGGAAAGCTGTTGAATCATAGAGTATTTTTTAATCTAGTTTCATAGATTGGAGAACTCAGTATTCTGGAGATGTCAATTCTCCCCAAGAGAATCCAGAAACATACCACATAATCTGATTTATAAAAACTACAGAGCTTTTTTTTTTTCTTTTTCTTTTTGGAAGGGGGAACTGATAATGTACTGTTTCTTAATCTGGTCCTGGATAAATCTTGGAGTTTTGAGTTTGTAAATATTTAGCAAGTTGCACATTTGTTATATATACCTTTTATGTTTGTATATTTCAATTTTTAATCTCCCTAAAACCATAATTCTAATGTTTTAGAGAATGGCCTCAATGAAAAATTAAAAGTATGCAAGACAAGAGGGTTTGCCAGAGGGAGCTAAGAAGTACTTAGAGAAAGAACATTCCAGCTAGAAAGAACCACAGCAATTAGAAATCCTAGACCAACCAAAGGGGCTGTGACTGACATCAGGGGCAGGACAGCACTGAGACAGGGGGCACTGAGGTCACAGGCACCTGACTGCTTAGGACTTTATTTTGGTGAGATGGGACAACATGAAGAGCCTTAATGCAGAGTGATGAGAGGTTCTGATTCATGCTGGAGAAGATTGTTCTGATGCTTTATTGAGGATTGGCTGGGGGCAGAGCAGTGAAATGCTGGAGGAATAGTCTAGGAGAGAGATGGTGATAGTTTGGATTTAGCAATAAGAGTAAAAGTGGTGAGAAGTGCTCAGATTCTGGGTATATTTTGAACACTGGCCAAATTGAATGTGATGCATGAGGAGAGCAAAAACAGAGTCAAGGATGCATCCAATTTTTTAGTTTGAGCAATGAGAAGGATGGCGTTGCCAAGAGAAAGCAGTAGAATGGAAGGGTACAGGTTTACAGACTATAGGTTATTGGTTCCGGATGTTAGGTCTGAGAAGAGATGGAGCATTCAAATAGAGATGTTAGGCAGCAGTTGAATAGATGATGCTGGGTTCCAGATAGAGGGATAAACTTGGGAGTCATGTATGTATATAAAAGTTATTAACATCATTGAGATTCCTAAGGAAGTGAGTGTAATTGTTTGAGGTGCTATGTTCCACTGGTAAGAAATACGTGCAGAAGTCCATTGTCACAATGCCATTCATGGCTTGGAAGACATTGTCCATGGGTGGTAGAATGAACAACAGCTTGCATCTTACTATCTAACTTCTATCATGTGGGTTTACTTTGCCAGATAAAGTTTCTACTTTGATACCATTAGTGTTCCTTCCTGGAAATGGAAAGCCATCTACATCCCAGCCTTATCAGTTGCAGCTGTGACTCCACAGAGATCCTGCTGAACCCCTCCCTCCCCCTCCTGTGTAGGGTTGAGCTCTACTTCTGGTATGCTTCCCTCAATCTTGTCTGCAGAGCTTACACCTACCAGAAAATAATAATTTCTTCTTCTGATGGCAAATATATTCCCTTGACTAGGTCATGAGGTGCCCAGATATTTGGTAAACATTATTCTGGGTCTGTCCATTTGTCCATCCATCCATCCATCTATCTACACATCCATCTATCTATCTATCCATCCATCTATCCAGGAATGTATCGCTCAATGACGGGCACATGTTCTGATAAATGTATCATTGTGTCAGGATGTTTACACAACCAAAGATGGCTATAATGTCACTAGGTGTATATATATATATATATATATATATATATATATATATATATATATATATATATATATATATATAGTGTGTGTGTGTGTGTGTGTGTGTGTGTGTGTGTGTGCATGGTTTTGTTTCTCTAGAGAACTCTAATGTACTTACTTTATTCCAGTAGTACCTACGAAAGCTACCCAGCCTTTCAGATCCACTTGGTTTAGATTCCAATTAGTTTCCGCTGGTAAATACATGTATGTGAACTGTCCATCCCTTTGGGGGAACCTAATTCATTCCTTATCTTGTCTCAGATTGGCTTAAATGAACCCATCACCTATCTTGATGCAGTGACCTCTGGCCTCACAGAGTTGGCCAGAAAAAAAGGTGAACAAAACCATAGGATTGGGGCTGTGCAGACATGTGCCCACATATCTGAGTCAGAGCAGAAGCTTATCAGTGCCTCCTTACCATGAGGAAATTGTTATGATGAACACATTGTTTGAAACAAGGGTTCTGCCCATGTAATCTACTGAGTCAATAGTTTCTGAAAAACACACTCCATAAAGCTAAGAGTTGGGTTAAAATGATCGCACTTACCGGGGATTCCTCTTATCATTTATTCCCTCTTTATACACTCAAGGACAAACATGAAACCAGTTTGCCTGGGTTTGAATATCTTGGTTTGCCAATATCAAGCTATATGTCTTCATATACAATGCTGCACTTCCTTTAATTCACAGAATGTGCCACAATAAAGTGAGGTTAATAATAGTACCAAGCGTGGGTAGGATCATTATGAGAATTAAATGAAACAACACATACATAGCATTAAGCACAGGGCTTAGCATATTGTTAGGACTCAATACATTTTGGCAATTATTAAAGGTTCTTAATTTATATTTTCAGCTCCCCGGGTGATTTTTATACTTGCATATGTACAAACACATATATATGAGTAAATATAATCCAAACTCAAGGTATTAAAATGATTCCCTTGGCTATTATTAGTGCTAGGAGTATGTATTGTTGAAATTTTATCTCAATACATTAACAGCAATAATGTACAAATGGTTTTTGTGCCTGGCCATGTCCACGTCAGTCAATACACAATCCAAATAACATTGGCCAGATTTCCCTAGTGCTTCTTCATTCAGAAATAGAAAATATGATAGAGAAAGCTGTGTTGTGATTGATAATAAGTAACATTTCACCCATAGATGCCACATGTTGTGGAATAAACACAAGAAACATGTTACATATTTTCTCCATTCTCATAATCAAGTTATAACAAAGAAATAATCATGGAGTGCATACCATGTTCCAGGTTGAGCATATGTATGTGTGTATGTATATAAAGTGATAGATTAGCAGAGTTAAAATAGTTAAAAAATTCTGAGAACAATTTAAATGTGCTAAACTGAAATCTTGATATAGAATAAAAACAATTTTAAGAGTTAGATATTCTTACACACACACACACACACACACACACTTATGTCTAAGAGTGGCTAATAAATAATACAATTCATAAAAATGGCAGGTCAGGCCCAACTTGTAACCTCACATGCTGAAGATAAAGTTAAGTGTTCACAATGAGACTGAAAAACAAAAGCAAAATAGAAATTTAAAAAATCAGTGGATCTTAAATTGCATTCAAGCGAATAAGCCAAGGAGACAGTCATTCACTTATTCCGAGACACTTATTCAGGGATGAGGTGATGGCAGATAGACTAAATAAGTTATTGCCTTAGTCTTTATGTAAGACATTAGGGAGATTCTCACTGGAAACTGCTGGACCAGTAGGGAAAGATCTACCAGTAAATACACATGATAGTCCAGGCCTGGTTGATAATGTAGATAAGTCATAGGCACCAGGACATTTGCCTGATCTCCTTAAGGAGACTCAAGGATGAAAACAAGATCCTATTGCACAAAATGTTTAGCCTTTCATTCACAATAGCTATTGAGCTCCAGGACCCCTAGGCACCAACCTGGGCCTCTTTCCTAAAGGTACTAGATATAAGGTTAGCATGGATTTGTAAAGTCCAGCACATCAGCAACTGTAAAGGGCATCCCTTGAAGTTCAAAGGGAGTAAACTAAGGATGAGTACCTAGAAAAGTATATTTAATAGTAGTAAAATTTAAATAATTCATTCCTCCTAAAGATGTGCATTAAAAATATAAATTGATTCCAAAAAAGTTTAGATTGATTCATGGGTAACATATGCAAATGAGAACTAGGTTTCAGGGGACAACAACTTGGGGACCTTGGGTTAGGATATCTGAGTGTGTGACATTGATGGGGAGATAAGTAAGTATATCCCTATATTTCTTGCTACCTCTAGGCTTGGCCTCTTTTGTAATTTCTATATACTAGCAGTCTCCATCTCAAGTTCAAGTTTACCACCCTCACTTTTGGTCTTGGTTTTCTAGTTCCATGTATAATAAAAAGCCTAGTGGACCGTCACTGTGCTTCTCCCTATAATATGTCTTCACTCTTACCAGGCTGCTTCTCTTTCTTCCTTGAGCAGAAGCAGAGAACAATGTATTCTGCAGGGCCAAGAAACCTGCGAGAAAGAAGGTGAGCTCACACTTTACCTTTGGCTTCCAGAAATGGTTAAGTGTTCCCAAAGGATTGAGTACTGCCAAAGCCTCCTCTTCCCTTCTAGCTGTATCCTAAGAGGCCTCCCTGTCTCCATGGAAGTAATGATAAATTACCCACCACAGGATATGGAATAGTTGGGGAAGGAAGTGATTTCTGTAAATAATAATTCATTTATAAATTTCCTTCTCCATCTGTCCTCAACCCCCAAACAAGAGTAATTGAGGGCTTTGTGAAATGGGAGAGACTATATAAAACATGCCAAGAGAACATCATTATGGTGTCCACCATGACCTACAAGAGATAAGGATCTGGGAATTAGAAGGTAAGTATACAAAGATAACAATGTAGAATGGAGAGAATATGATAAGACTGTTTTTATTCTAGATGAAAAGTGAATATGAAGGTCATGTACCTTAGCAAATTGCAGGTCAGGTACCTTAGCAGATTCTAACACAGTATTGTTTGCAGGTCATGTACCTTAGCAAATTCCAACCCAATGACCACCTCAATGCCAAAAGGTCATACTCAGAGTGCCACTTCCAAACATGGGGGAATTGGCCCTGGACAGAAATAATGTAGTAATATAGCCCTGGGAGGGAAATGTGTTTTCAGTTATACCAGGGCTCAGTCCAGCCTTTCCCACAGGCTCTTCCTAAAAAGGAACTTGGCAATGGGATTAGCAGAGCTGGAAGGGACGTCCTTGGCTTTAGAGGTGAGGCCCATCAGGGTCCTGGGGAAAGCTGGGCAAGAGTTCTCCCTGCTGGTAATAGCACTGAAGAATCAGTGTCACATCCACTTCATTAATTTTCTTGACAGGCAGCTCTAGTTACCACGCAGGCACCACAAAATCAAAACATACGCATGTCAAGTGGCCCCATCTGTGGTGGGGCCCTGCCAAGGCCCATGTCACATCAACACAAGGAAGCAGGACCCAGATCCTTAGAGTTCATGCTTGGTCCTGTGAGCAAACCCCGGCTGGAAACTAACCACCAGAGCTGGGTTGAAAGAGCCAGAAGGGTTCTCTTGGTGACAGTCCTTTCCCCAGGGTCTGGACTCCTTGCATTAGATGCAAGAGTTTTGGGAGACACATGGCTACATGTGGCTTTTGGGTTCTGGCTCTAAACATAGCCACACGGACCTCCCTGCTGCTTACATCTTGCCTGCATTCAGTTTAATTCATGCAGGACAAAGGAAGCCTGGATTAAAGAAGACATTTAAGGGAATGCAATGTCCTTATTTTTAAGTGAGGACTGAGTTCAGAGTTCGGCTGATCTAAAGTCTTTGACCACATAATAAACATAGGAGGAAAAGGTTTTAAGTCAAGGTATCAATTACTGTGAGTATTGCTAAAGTGATTGAGAGGGTTCCAACACAAATCATTCTCTTCATAGAACAGTGTTATCTACCTCATGGCTAAATAGCGCCAATTAAGTGGGTACAAATGGCAAGAACCTAGAAAAGCTGCTGCTCTAGATAACACAACTCAGAGATGTCTAAGGTGAGGACCAGCGTGCCTGCACCCTCATGCTCCCCACTCAGCCCTCTTGGTGCAACCAAGGGCACTTCCTCAACTCTATGACATAACTTGCTAGCAGTACACACAACACGCATGGCAGCAAAAGACTCAAATTTTTGATTTCAGAGTTTTTGACCCCCTTGACAGAACTTCATGGTGCTCATTAAGTCCAACCTGGACTGCTACTGGTTCTGCTGGTTATATAACAGAATATCAACCCAGATCTGGAGCTGATTGTCATCAGTGCCAAATAAGAAAGGCCCAGTGTAGGCAGGTTTTGCCACACTTGTTTGCCACTCTCATTGACTAAGCTAAGGGTTACTGTTATTCCATGCTCCTGAAGCCTTCTTTTTTTTTTTTTTTTTTTGCGGTACTGGGGATTGAACTCGGGGGCATTCTACCTCCGAGCTACACCCCCAGCCCTATTTTTTATTCTTTATTTTGAAACCGGGTCTCACTAAGTTGCGGAGTGCCTCACTAGGTAGCTGAGGCTGGCCACGAACCCGGATCCTCCGGTCTCAGCCTCCCGAATGCTGGGATTACAAGCGTGCGCCACCATGCCCGGCTTCCTGAAGCCTTCTTGGCAGGGGACTTGGTCTCTCAATTCAATGCCCTGGAAACACACTCCTGATGAGACCTGGCCTGTGAAGATAGAGTTGGTTCTTTCTCTTCTTGCCTGAGCTGGTCCAGCAGGTAGTAGCCACTGTGGAGACTGTGGAGGGGCTGCCCAGGCAGCTCTGTGGGATACCAGGTGGCAAGGAGATGAACATGTCCTCGCTGCCCATCTCCCAGGGTAAAGGACTCAGTGCCTCTTTTCATTCGTTCAAATAGCCATGGCATGTCAGCCCTGCCGGCCTCCTTGATTGTGCAGAAATAAATAAATGAATTATGTTGTTGGGGTTTGGGCTGCAGCACAAACACATGGTCTGCATTTATCCGCACAGTGAGAGGTCCACGAGCCACTTGATATAAAAGAGCAAAATGATAATTCTTTTCTTTAGGCACTCTGGTGCCATATGGAATGTATATAAATCATATTTTTGTTTTAACAGCGGAGGCTTTGTTGATAGATAAACATGTGGTTTATCTAAAAAAAGAGAGGATTGTGCTTTGAACAATCATTTAATGGCCGTGGATGTGCCAAATAAAAATAAAAACATAATTTTGAAAGGAGCTGGCCTTGTGCCCAAATCCGTAACATGGAATTTCTCCTTAACCAAAGTGGTTAAAGCACGTCGATCTGTTTTGAGTTTAAGCTGTGCTCTCTACTCAACCCCACGACAAATGGAATCCTGGGCTAATGTGCACTAATAAGACAAGACGTTACCTTTATGAATGACCTCATGGAGAAGAGGTTGGCGAGCATCGTGGAGAGGCCTTGAGCCAGGCAGCTCTGGGCTATGAAACCCAACTTCAACTCCGCCAGGCAGATTGCATCATCTCCCTCTTTCCAGTTCCAGCTCGGGATGTTTAGCAGATGGGCCTGTGGAAACAAAAACAGGTATGAGGCCTTGCTTTGTTACATGTTCAATGATTTAAAAATCTCTGCTGGCAAATACAGCATTGCCCAAGTACTCAGGGCCATCCAGACCCGTCCTTTCTTTCCCTTGCTTGTGTCTGGTGTTGGATGTTTTGTTCCACACTTCTGTTTATCAAAGTTCAGTCTCTTTGATACATTGCTTCTGCATCTATTGAGCCCAAGTCTTCTTCTCTACCTTGTCATCTTGTCAAATAGGGCACAGAGGGAATCTTCCTTTGTGACAGACACATCAGCCCTCATCACTTGGGTATCTGGCTAAGTTGTTTATAAATTGGCTCCTCAAGTCAACCAGAAGACTGCCAGGTTCCTGTATATTCTCTGATTCTTTTTTGCCTGCTTTACCCATACTCCATGTCAGTGACGCCCAAAGTTGAGTGGGCATCAGAATCATCAGAGGGTTTGCAAAGCCACAGACTGTGTGCCCCAATGCTCTAGGTTTCTTAGATCTTGGATGGAGAATCTGCATCTCTCACATTTGAGAGGTGATGTTGCTGCTGCTGTTCTGGGGGGTCACACATAGATAATCATTGCCCTAAGTCATCAGGTAAATCATAGTGCAAACATCCTATAGTCTTTTGCAAATAGACTGATTCTATTCAGAAGTTAGGTAAGACTCTGAAACAAGTACTCAGAAGAACTTTCATACGATGGTCTTTTAAGCAATACAGAGCAGAGTCTTAGATACACACTGAATGAAAAAAAAAAAAATCAAAATTTGAAAAGTTTTCCAGAGTTGGAAATATCAGCAAACAACTACATAGAAATGGTTTACAAGGCCTTCACATCAAGTATAGCATTTAGGTTCAAAAATCCAATCATATAAATTTGAAATGAAAAGAACTAACTTGGTTGCAAACAGGAGAGAAACCACACACACACACACACACACACACACAGAGCAAAATGAAGTGTGTGGATAACTAAAACCTCAGACAGAGACCATATGACACATTATATAGAATGCCAGTGTTGGATTGCTAGCGATACGATAGTCTCTAGAGCAAGGGAAATGAACATTTCATTCTGCCATGAACAGGTTAGACCATTTCCAGAGAACTTGACCCAATTTTAATGGTTAGATTTAAAGAAGGGAAAATAAGCAACTGAATAACTTCCAGAGAAAAATGACAAAGACAAGAGGAGGTAAGCATTCTGGAAAAGATGAACAGTTAAGAGAGCCAGCTGTCAGGCCTTTAGAAGGGCTGTGACCTCACAGAGACAAGAGTTATATCTGAATACCTCAGGTGCTACCACCTCCAGATTAGGTTTGTCTTGCTATATTCCAGGAGCTATTTTTATTCCTTGTTCTGAAACGGGATCTCACTAAGTTATATAGGGCCTCACTAAGTAGCTGAGGCTGGCTGCGAACCTGCAATCCTCCTGTCTCAACCTCTCAAGTTGTGGGATTACAAGTGTGTTCCACCACACCCGGCTGTAAGGGAATGTTCTAAAGATGTAATCTGTCTAATAAATGGAGAAGACTACCTCAAAAAACATAAGGTCTTTGTCCCTAAGACTGAGTAAGTACTTCTCCAAGTTGCTGCAGAAAGAACTCTTGCTTTCCATGGAGGTTGAATCAGAGAGTCCTTCTATGTCCCTGCACCTGCCAAGATTCTGTGGCTCTGAAATGATTTTTCTCTGTGCATCAACAACACTGGGAGCATGGAAGGAGGCTGCCTTTCTCTCTCAGGACAACATATAATAGTAGTACTAGAAGGGTGAAAGACTCCATTGTAGAAACAATGAACAAGGACAAGAGCTCTAGGCTCTGCCTTCAGAAATACCATTCTTATGAGATTTTGCAAGATCCACTTCAGTGACAATCTTGTCCAATGCACTGATCCAGCAGTGGTTACTGCTGGGAGAGATGACTGCAACCTCCCTGATAAGAGCGTGGTTAAAACAGTCCTGTGTGTGGGCCACAGCAGATGGTGGGTGAGTTCTGTCAAGCGGACTACCAGTCCAACAACTAACGCTACAGATACGCTTTATCCCATTTCTCTCCCTGCTCTTCACTGGCTTAAGAAGGCAAATTTTCCCCTTTCCTTCCCTGGCACTGTAGAGAATACATTAATTTTAGTGGAGAGATACTCACTTGCAGTAACATCATCAGAGAAGAATGAGGGGAAAAATATATTTAAGTAATGGACTTGTGTGTGACAGGAGGTTTGGGTAGTTCAAGCCCTGGAGAGATACCATATAACCTTCATGCCACCTTCAAACCAATAAGCCAAACCTTTTCCAGAAAGTCTTTCATATCCCCATGTGCCAGCCAGGATATGAACCCAGGCATTTCAGCCTTGAGTCCCTCATGTCCCCATATGGTTTGAGTTCTTTAGATATGTTTTATACATCATTATACAGGAAAGTTGTGTTTGTTTTAGGCTTCCATAGCCTCCTTTCTTGGCCACTATATTTTCTCCAATCACAGGATAGGAAGTAGGGCCAATATGCCACAGGCTGGGAGGGAAATCTCTGTGTGAAACCAACTTCATCTTTCATTTGAGGAAATGGATTTGGTGGAAAATGGCAGCATTTCTACACAGGAGTCTGGAGCAGATCCTCTCTAATTTGTATAAGAGAAAGAACAGGCCTCCCATGCACCCTAGACCAAGACCTCCCCCACCCCTTTATTTCTATTGCTGGACCACCCCTCACCTTATGGAGAAGGAATATAAAGATGGGTTGTACTGGGAAACCAGGAGAGAAGCATTCCAGTTACAGCTCCATCTCTCACTGTGCATTCAACCTTGGAGAATCACGGCAAGGAATAAAAAAGGCCAACAAAGAGGAAACCACTACTATGGTTTGGATCTTAAATGTCTCCCAAAGGTCCATTTGTTAAAAGCTTGCTTCCTAGAATGGCAGTACTGGGAAGTTGGTGGGGCCTTCAGGAGGTAGGCCTAGTCACTGGGGCGTGCTCTTGAAAGGGACTGTGGGATCCCAGTCCCTCCTCTCGTTTTTGCTTCCAGGCCATGAGATGAGCAGCTTTGCTCCACTATATATTCCCACCAGGACATGCTGACTCACCACAGGCTCAAAGGAACAGAGACATTGATCATGGACTAAAACCTTCAAAACTGTGAGCTGAAGTAAAACTTTATAAACTGATTATCTCAGGTATTTATCATAGTGACAGAAAGCTGACTAACACAACTGCTACCCAAGTGTAAGTGAGAAAGCTCAAGGGCCCTGTATCTGCATTGGGCCACTAGGATTTGGCTTCTGCATCAGAGAAAAAGACTTCTTTAACTAGAGTCTGCTTGAAAAATAAGACATCCATTAATAGGTAAGTCATCAGTGGTGACACTTTGCCTTTCCTTGATGAGCTTCATGCCACTTACACTCAAATTACCTCTGTGTTCAAAAATGGCCAGACCAAAAGTGCCTCTTTCCATGAAATGTAGCAACACTAAAGAGTTCTACTTTGCAGAGTACCAGCTCTTCTGTAAGCTTACTTCAAGGAACCTCTGTTTGGTTCAGTGGGCTGTGGCCCCATTTAAAGGGAAGGTAGCAGTTGGCTATTCTGTCTCCTAGCTTGCTGACTACTGAGTGACCACAATTTGAGCTCATCAGAGTTGTTCTGTCTATAACAGAGCTTAAACTCCTGGTGTGAAGTTACACTGGGATGCTAAAATGCACAGATGGTCCAATGAGGACTAAATGAGATAATGGATGTCAAAGCTCTTGTAAAACCATAAAACAGGACACAAATGCCTGCAGTTATTATGATGACCAATTCAAAGCCAGTTGTATATGGAGAAAAAGTAGGCAGTTTCCTTACATACATCCCTGTATATATGGAACCATTATTAGATCACAGGGTTTACATTGTGATGTGAAGATCACATTCTTTACATTGCAAGCCTAATATCTAATTATGGAATCAACTATCCCTTGGAATACATTTGTAGTAACATAAGTTTTCATACACGTATTTGATCTTCCTGAAAGCAGATTTAAATGGGTAGAGATCTGTGGACATCTAGGATTGGTGAGAGAAGGTGCCAAGGGAGGAAGAAAAAAATAATGAAAGAGGGGAGAAAGAAAAACATTAAAAGAGTAAGTGGAAGCATGTTAGGAAACAGTAAAATTGTGAAACACAGTGTATAAAGAGCATATAGTATCTTACAAAGAATGAGATGACAAATAATGACAAGTGAACGTTTCATTCTCTCTCTAAAAGAGAGAAGTGAAATAATTCAGAAAAATGCCCTATATTAAAGTCACTCTATACCTTTGTCTTTACTAATGTTATGGGGTTATGCGTGTGATTTGGCCTAATTCTAAAACACAGTTCTAAACAAAATGTGTTTTAGGCAAATTATCACAGGTCCACTGATGTCTTCATTATCATTTTGATTAACTGCAATGCAGAGGCTTGTCAAAGACATTTAGGTTGCTACGATCATGTGCTTACTGACTGGTATTGGAGCTGCTTTCAGTTTGACAAGAACTACATAGTTGAAATCCCCTTAATTTTCTGAAGATGCTACATCAGCACCCATTGGAAGAGAGACAGGGGTGGGGGGAGAGAAACTGACATTTCTTTCTAAACATACAACATTAATTTCCCTATTCAATCTAAATTCAGCCAAAAATCTAAACAGCTTAAAGCACTCCCACACTAAATGAAATTTCAAGCCACAAATGAAAGAAGGAGTGTTCCTGGCGGCAGAAGCTGTCACCAGTCACAGCCTTGCTAATAAAATTCACTTCCACCTACAGGGGCTGCCATCAGAAAACCACTCCAGATTGAGGACTATGAGTTACCAATATCCTCGCTTTATCTACTCAATATCCTTGGGTTTTCCAGTGACAAACAGGAGAATGTGACCTTGGGTGCCCACCATGGAACCCGTTGGCTGGAAAGAGACACGTTGTGCAATGGAGCCACCTGCCGAGGGTTGGGCCATGGTTGGCATCGGGCAGCAGTTCTGAGTGGTAGGCCAGTCACCGACAGCAGGCTCCACTCAGGGATGGCCTCTGATGGGCCTCCACACAACAAAATGGGCGAGCTCTTGCCAGCAATTAAGAAATAATGGCATGGCGCTGGTGCACTTGGCAGAATGGGGTTTTCTCTGGGTCACCTGACTATCTATTTTGTAGGGAATATCGCCTAAAAGATGGGGCACACTCTCGCTCATCACCCAGCAGGGAGTTATTCTGTTCAGACAGGACACCTGGCCCCAGGTACTGAGCAGCCTCCAGCTTCTAAGCTTCATTAAGGAGATAACTGGTACCATATCAAATAGAGCAAGATGCCACCTTCCCTCCCCTAAAGCTGTCTTCTAGGAAGCATATTGACAGGCTGAGTGAAGGAGCATCAACTTCAAGTGAGAGACTTTCAGATCTGGTATACTGAGAAGTAATTACAGGGAAATCACATAGACTGTTTGTTTTCTTTCCAATTGACCTCATTGTAAGCTATAACACTAGGAGTACTCCTTTATGCTTAATCTTCGGACAGCCAACAGTTTTTCTCAATTCAACTCTACAAATTCTTATCCTGAATTTAGAATATGTCATGTTCTACTTTCTCTACCTGGCACACACCATGCTCCTTCAAATTCACCTGGTCTTAGACAGAGACATCCAACCCTTGTCTGAGGCACTCTCTACACCTTAACTGCTAGATCTCTAAGAGCTTCTCCCTCGCTGATATCCCTCTGAGTGCCAAGCACAGTGGTAATGCAGGGTAAGTCCATAAATATTGACTAAGGAAATGACTGCAAGCCAGGCATGTGTGGTGGCACATGCCTGTAATCCTAGTACTTGGGAGGCTGAGACAGGAGGATTACAGGTTCTAGGCCAGGCTTGGCAACTTAGTGAGACCCTATTTCAAAGTAAAAAATAAAATAGGGCTGGGGGATGTAGCTCAGAGTTAGAATCCTCCTGGATTCAATTCCTAGTACCACCATGAAGGAAGTGGGGAGTGGGAGAAAGAAAGAGAAAAAAAAAAAAGTCAGGTGTGGTGGTGCATGCTTGTAATCCCAGCATTTGGGAGGCTGAGACTGGAGGATCCGGGTTCGCAGCCAGCCTCAGCTACCTAGTGAGGCACTCCGCAACTTAGCGAGACCCTGTTTCAAAATAAAGAATGAAAAATAGGGCTGGGGGTATAGCTCAAAGGTAGAATGCCCCAAGTTCAAGTACCACAAAAAAAAAAAGAGAGAAAAAAAGAACTTCAGTACATACAAATGGACATTGTTAGAATTTAAGTATGGATGAGATCTAAGAATACATCAACATTTCTGAATCAAGATGTTTAACAGATGCTCCCTGAATGAATAAATCAGTACATGGAGGAGCTGCCTTCCAGCTGCCCACTGCAGGCCATCTACACTCAAATCATCTGTATAATCACTGCAAACAGGTTTCTTGGCCTGAAGAAATATCTCAGAGAGTTTCTTAACTACCCAAGCCTTTGTGTGGCACTGGTGTGCATGGGTGGACACACATGCCCACACATGACCATTGTGTGTGAAAAGGTACATGGAGAGGGAGAAGAGGCTAGACCCTGTATGTGGCATAGGCCCTGGACTGCACTCACTGTCCTACCTTGTTGTGATACTGCAGCATCTGAGTGATGATTCTGATCTTCGGATGGTAGTTCTTTATGGAGATCACTCTGAAACAGAGAGAACCAAAGCTGAAGCAGGGCCTGCCTTACCCAGACAGGCTGATGGGAAGATTATCTCCAAACAAGGCATAGGTGGGGCCATCCACAGAGGCTGCAGGTACAGGGTCGGGTTAAACTGTGTTCCACCCCTATACGTCTTGGTGGTTTAAAAAGGAAATCACAAGATAATCACAGTGTGTTCCTAGGCATAAAAAATATGAGGGAGCCCTGAGCTGCCTGGGTGATGGTATGGGTGCTGCTGGGCACTGAACGTGGGGCATCTGGAGCAGGGATACTATCCAAGGAAATGTGGAAAGCAAAGCAAAATTCTGGTGCCGCCAGACTTTTGCAATCTCTCATCCCAGGGTCCAGCCTAGAAACAGTCCGTTCTGAGTATAGTTCCCCAAGTTAATGACTTTAAATGACAATGACAAATCAAATGAGCTGCTTGACAAATGGTTCGAATTGTCACACATACTTGGCCACTCTCATGAATCTGAGTTCTAAGCAGGGCTCTTACGAGCAAGTACTCAGCCTTCTATAGCTAATGTGTCTTGGTGAAGACTTGAACGTTGGTTGAAGGTACCTGTCAATACCTCACAGAGGTCACAGTCTGGTGGCAAGCCCCTGTCCAGTGCTGCTGGTCCATGCTGGGCACTAACCACCACCTGTCCCCACCCCAACCTTACTGGCAATGCTTCTCCCACCAATCCCAGTGCTGGAAGGGGAGGAGCAGGAGCAAATGAATGGAAACACCTGGCTTCCAGTCGCAGCTATCGTACTAATGAACCAGGTGACCTTAAGGAAATCCCTGGGCTCCCTGTTCCTATTTCCTCATCTGGACAGTGGGGATAACAGTACCTGCTTTATTTACTTCACAGGCTTGGTATGAGGAGCAAATGGGAGACCATATGTGAAAATGCTTTGAAATCATTACAAGCTCTCTCCACGTGTAAGTTATGGTTTTTGTCATTACCAACCCTGTCAGAGGTGACATTGTACATTTCCTTCTGTAACAAGGAAGGCTAAAGAATGGAATTCCACAGAAAGGCCCACCTCCTAAGCCTAATCAGAAGTGCAAGTACAGTCCTTCATCATGACTGCCCCCACAAACTTCCCACCAAACCACACTCCCCACTTCACCCCTTTTTGTGCAAAGATGGAGGGAAGGCAGCCTGGGAGCAGCTTTATCTGAAAAGCTGGAACATGTGAATTTAGGAAATGGATCACGGGGAAGCCTCTCCCTGCACAAATCCACCCTGGGCTTTTGCACTTGAAGGATTTCCTTTTATTTTTGAAAGAGTGCTGTGTTGGCCTCAGCTTATAACTCAAGGACTTTGAGCCTCCGTCAGCCTTCTCTGTGCAGTTCACAGCATCAGCCAGTTTTCTGCATTAGCTCATTGCAAATGGATCTTTGACATTTTAATTTCAAAGGGGGCAGATTGGTCTCATTAAACTAAGGAGGAAGGAGGATTATACAAATAAGGGAAAAACAGAGCCTATTTTTTAACCCTGAGCTTCCCATTTGCTTTTGCTGTGTAGGCCTTAGTTCTGGTTAATGGATGGCTTAATTACATTTCTGATACTGTCTTTGTCCAGGCATTTCTACACCTTGGCATCCTGCCAATCACCCTGGTGCCTATTTGTGTTTAACCCTATCATAGTCAGGCTTTTAATAAAACATTGCAATTCAGAGAAATGTCCATTTTGAAGATATTATTTCTGTTATTCACCTTTTGGGAGGAAACCATGGGCCAATTTCAAATTTCTCTGTGGGATTAAAACTTTAAGCCCCATCGTCTGTTTGTTTTTCTTGTTGCTATTGTGAAGTTGAAAAAGAATAAAGCCTCATTCCTTAAAGGCAATGCTTTTATCACTTCTAATAACAGAAAAACCTGTCCAATGATGTAAATACCACCTACTTTTAAAAAGGACAACAAGTGACACATTTTAAGCTAAGGTTGGCTGCTGTGGTCACTTCCCCTGGCTGTGACTAGCTAGGGGACGGGCCAGGTGTGAAGTCCAGGGTTACTCCACCTTTCTACATCCTGGAGAGCCCACTACCCACAGGAGCTCCTGCAGCCTATTTCTTAAATCCACTGCACTAAGTGCATTGCAAAGAAAAGTGAGTGGGAAGAGAAGACTGTGCCAGATGTTGCCTGCCAGACACAAGGACCAGATGCTGTGGGGAGGTCTTGCTCATCCCAAATGCTCCAGAGGAATTCCTCCACATCACTGACGGGAAGGCTCACATCACTTGGGGCCACTGATTAAAAGCAAAGACAAAGGAGATGCGAGCACTGTAATGACACAAAGACAACTTCCCAGCCTTCACCTTCAGGTAAATTCCCAGGACAGGGTAACCTAAGCTGCAGGGAGAGAGAGCTTTTGTCTGGATCAGAGGATGACTGTTCACAATTAAGCAGAGTTCCTGGGAATACAGTGGGAGTGAAGTGTTTTCTCTTAGTTCATTTTCTCTCCGGAAAATTCTCTTTATTATTCCCTCCCAGATCAAATTCTATAGTTTATGCTAGAGAGGAGACAAATTCTAAAAGAGCTCTAACTACCTACAGCAGAATGTCTGGACATTTTAGTCATGTCATAGTCACAGGACCTCACTGCCAGTCTATGAAAAGAACAAAAAGTGCACAAATTCTTCTCTGAAATGAGAAAATAAGGTGTTGGAGTTGGGGCCAAAATTAGCATTAGAGGGGCCTAATGTTTTAGGCCTAACCTTTGCTGTATTGTTCGGAATACAGAATACAGACCCCCTAATGTTGGGGCCTAACCTTTTCTGCATTGTACAGAAAAGGCACTAGACAGTGTTTTCTGAACTACTCTCCCCCAAAAAACATTTGTTAAAAAAAGTGGGAACTCTAATGAAATAGGCTTAAGATATACTTAGTAGTAAATTATATGACAGATTCATATTATAATTAAATTTACTGAAAATGCTTTCAGTGAAGAAAGGCAAATCTTTGAAATGTGATAATTTGTCAATAACTCTTTGTGGGGTGGGCTGGTACTAATCAACCTGCTATAAACACACCTGGAAAGAACTACCCAAGGTTCTCAACATTGGCACTATTGGCATTTGGGGCCAGATAATTCTCTATGTAGGAGCTATCCTGTGCATTGTAGGAAGATTAGCAGCATCCTTGGTATCTACCCATCAGATACCAGCAACACCCTAATTATGTCAACTAAAAGCCTGTCTAGACATTGCAAAATGTCCCCTGGGGGAACAAGATTTTCCCTAGTAAAGACATCTCAGCTCTCTTTCCTCTTAGGGAATATGGTACTTTAATTCAGGCCTGCACCAATCTAAATCTATCTCCCCTTTTCTACTTCTGTCTTAAGGAAACTCAAACCCAAGAGTGGCTATGAGCCCTACAGATGCCATCTGCTAAGGCTGAGCTTCCTGTCTGTGGCGCCTGTGTGACATTACCCTCCTAGCCACCACAGCCTTGGCTCTACCAGGCTTATGGAGGGGACCAGGCATGGGGTAGCTTATGGTAGAAAGAGGGTCCCACTGAAATAGTGCTCTGCAGTCCCAAAGCAAGGGTGCCAAGCAAGGGTGCTTGGCTCTCTGCCAAGCCCAGAGCCTTCCCAAGCCTCCCCCACCTGCTCCAAGTTACCTCATGATGTTGGAGGCATCTTCAGCATCTGGGTCAGCGCAGTACTTGTTGGCAAGGATTAGGCACGCATCTGCTGACTCTATCTGAGACACCAAAAGGAAAAATCACAGAACACAAACATATAAATAGCCACACTCAACTGCAGTCTCTCTCTCTGTTGACAACTCTTGGGGAACCTGGTGTTTTGCAAGGAAAGAAAAAATAAATCCTGAAAGATTACAGTTGTTGTCAAAAGTGTAGGTTGCAAGTTCTTGTTATGTTATAAACATTTCATCCTGTTGCGGGTAGAGAGTACAACATGTACTTTATAATTACACTCTTCATTTGGCATAGCCATTTACATGTAGGATTTCCAGATCTTTTTAAATGCAATTAATTAAGCCTATCAGTCCTCTCCCTGCTTCCTTTCTCAACTGTCTGCAACACCATCCGAATTTCTCCAACCAGAAAATGGAGGTTGGTGAACTAAACCCCCTCTCTCAGGTTACCAAGTCAAATGAGTAGTTCAGGACTTGGAAATTTAGACTCCACAGTCCTTCATCTAATCTTTTCATATCTTCATTATCTGTGCTCTAAGAGGAAATCAGAGCCACAAATTAGATACAGCTCTGTATTGTTTAGCATTCATTAGTATTCAGCTATTTGAAAGACAACAAATTTATGTATATAAAATGATATGTTACAGATGAACTAAAAATACAACATACTGACTTATCTAAACACAAGCCAAGAGGGGTTTACTCCTTAGAGGGGATGGTGAGTTTAATGTGCTAATAATTGCTTTCATTTAAGTCCTGAATAGTAACTATTTTCGCTGGTCTCATAAGATTTCACATTAGCCATAACTTGGGTCATGTCTGGATAATATTAAGACTGACTGACCTACATAAGCATAAGAATTCTCATGCTGGCTGCAGTCTGCAATCTATCCCGCTTGGTATGTTTTACTTAGCAGTCCATTTCTGCATTTGGTGGGAGGGCATGGTTTCCTCCACAGTATGTCACAAACTGACTCTAGATTTCTTTAATAATGCAAAGAATTTACATAAATTGTTTTGGATTATTCATGTTTGCCAATTATATTATTTACAGAAGTATGTCGTGAGCACAATTAGCATATATACTTGAGTGGACTTACAATATTAATGTTTACCCACTGGCATGCAAATATTGACCATGCTTACAAAATTGATATTAAATGATGGCATTTTGCTGTCTCTTTCACTCCTAAGACTTGGATATACTTTAGAAGGAGAGTCTAACTTAGTAGGCTCTAGAAAAAAATGATGTTCCCCTTACCAAGTGATGTTAGACACCTACAAGTTTAGTTTTGTACCTTGAGCCTTTCATATGGAAAAAGGAAGCTCAAAAGGTTTTTTGCCTTCATAAATTTTTATTTTCTACTTTATCCTAATGTTCTTTTCTGATGTATTAATAGATGTCAGAGTTATATTGAGTCCAACTTAAGTACTGAAGATAGGAATTCCTTGATTATTATACTGTACATAAGGCTCTTAAGTCTGTATGACTGGCCTACTTAGCAGCAAAATAAATTTTATGTTAAGAATAATCCAAGTGTGGAATGTTTCTAGATGGCCAATCATGTGCCAGCAGCATCAGGTGCTAGGGCTAAGGGGAAGGTGGTGTCAAGGCTGGTGGTACCTGACATACCTCATTTTGGTTTTAGGAGATGACTTTGGTCATTCCGGGAGACATGTCTCCTGACTACAGAGCCAAACTCCACTGCCCTATAAGATGGAGCAAAAGCAAAATCACCTTTTCTTCCTTACCTTGACTCTTGCAAGATCATGTGGATTGAGGACTGAACCCTGATAAAATTCCACCTGAGTAAAATGTCGTTTGAACAAAGCTTCAAGCTCCAGGTTAGGGGAAATGCTGCACAGGAAGAGAAGAAACAGACATTAATAATAAAGCATTCAGAATTTTAGCCCCCATGCTTCCCTTCTAACTTCCATGGAGAGACCTGGAGAAAGGGTCTGACCTTTGAAGGACTCCCTTTCTTCCCATAAATAAAAGAACCACATTTAAGATAAGTAGAACCCCAGCCCCTCTGAAACCCAAATCCAGCAGCAAGGTAAAAACGCAAGGTCTGAGGCCTTTACAAAGGCTGAGGCCTGTGGGGCACAGTGTCTTCCACCTGTTGAATGAAATCCCTATTTTATGACTGGGGAAACTGGGGCTGTGGCATCAGTGCAATAGCTAATAGAGTACCACGGGATGCCCAGAGTAAATATCACTTATGGATGTGTCTGTGAGAGCATTTCCAGATTAGACTACTATGTGAGTCAGTGAACTCAGGAACACAGATCGCTCTCCTCCATGGGAGTGGACATCAGCCAACCCATTGAGAGCCTAAATAGAACACAAAGACAGAGAAGGGAGAAATCTGTCCCTTTTGCTTCCTGCCTGCCTGCCCTTGGGATATCTCATCTTATCTTCTCCTGAGCTTGGACTGGGATTTACACGATTGGCTCCCCTGTTGCTTCAGACTCAGGCTGAATTATACCCTAACATGATCTCCAGTTTGCAGATAGTAAATTGTGGAACTTCTCAGCCTCTATAGTTCAGTGAGCTAGTATTTCATCATAAATCTCTGTGTAATATATAGATAGGTAGATAGAGCTATATAGAGATATCTATGTGTATCTTGTATTGATTCTCTGGAGATCCCTGGCTAATACAATGAGGGGTTAGCCAAAGTTGCTCCCAGCCAAGTCATCCTGCATATGGAGTCCTTCTCCTGCATGGACTTTTGATACTTCCAAACCTGAATCAAAAAACATCACCTGTGAGCAGCCTCAAACAGAATCGATTTACTGTCAGTGTTATTCCTGACTCACACATGTGCACACTACTCATCACACTTTTTTTTTTTTTTTTTTTTTTTTTTTTTTTGAAACAGGGTCTCAGTAGGTTGACAAGAATCTCACTACTTGCTGAGACTGTCCTCAAACCTGTGATCCTCCTGTCTCAGCCTCCCAAGTACTAGGACTACAGGTGCACACCACCACATCCCCAGACTTATTCATCACACTTCTTAGACTAAGCTACAAACACCTTTCACACTGAAGGACAAGGATTCAGTAAGTGATTAACCTGTTTAATCATTTGTTAATTCTGCAGACATGAAAAGTACTCACTTGCTACACGGTACTGTGCTAGGCAGTAGGTAATATTTAGTTAGAACTTAGTACGTACCAGTAATTGTGCTAACCTAACACTTGCCTAACATGCAAGTATTTAATAGTAATGATAACTGTTAATGTTTTTGAGTGTTTCCTATGTGTGGGGCAGCATCCTGAACACTTGACCACTGTTAACTCATTTAAACCTTCAAAACAATGCTATGGGAAGATATGTTATTAAACCATAGTTGTAAGAGGTTAATGAACTGCGCCAGCTACTAAGAGTTTGACACTGATAGATGTTGGGGACACAAAGATAAGTCATAGCAATTGAAGCATTGGCAGCCAGTTTACTCTTTCAAACCGAAGCAGTGGGGGATATCTATAGGAATCCAACTAGTCTTCCAAATCCACCCAAGTAGCATATCTTTCAGAACCTTTCCCTGGTAATGCTACTTGATTAAAGTGACCTCAGTGTTCATTGGCTAATACAGGACCAGTATTGTCCTCTAATTGTCATGGGTCTATTCAACCCAAAATGCTCAACCAATGTGAGAGTAGAACCTGCACCCTACATGTCTCTGGAATGTTCCATCAGCAGAAGACTGGCCCCACTGCTGGCAATCAGTGGCTAAGCATTGAGCTGGCCCTGTGAGTCTATCTTTTCTGAATTTGGAGAGGCCAGTGCTGAGAAGGAAAATGCTGCCATTTCACCATGGTGGTAAACTACAAGTTTGGCATTCAATGAGCGAGTGCCAGAGAAAAGGGCTGCATGGGACAGGGAGCACAGGAAAAGGGAGCTCAGTGACCCTCAGAGCAGGACTCAGCTTGAGTAGTGGTCCACACATGAACCAGCCCCAACACGTGAGCTTCACTGGGGCCCTTGCAACTTGGTGTGTTAGCCTCGTCTATATAAAAGAAGACAATGACAATACCACTATGTCAACATGGTGGAATCCCCAGATTCTCTCCATTCTTTAGGCAGACTAACTTTAATTTAATATGGGAATTGGGAAAAGCTTAACCCTCAACCACAGTGGGTGGAGGGGAGATACCTTGCTTTGTTCCCGATAAAGCACACATAAAGCCTACCTACTAAGTCAATTTATCTTCCATAATAATAACTTGTATTTATTGAGCACTTACTGCATGTCTAATTAAGCCCTACACACTTTACATGGATTGTTCCATTTCATTTTCACAATAGTCCAATGAAACAGAATTACTATCACCTTTATTTATAGATGTGGAAACTGAGGCACGAGGAGGTTAAGTGACTTGCTCAGCCAGTCATTGGTTGAGTCAGGATCCAGAAGGAGGCACAAACTTTCACTCTGCTATGCATTAAATGGCAGCCTGTATGTACAGTACTGGCCTAGGATCTTATGCCGGGGACTCACAGGACAGCAGCTGTTACTATTACTACCTTATATCACTGCTTTGCTTGGTCACCATCTACTCCTGCACTCCTAAAGTTTCCACCCCATCGGACTAATTATCCTTCACCAGGCACTGTGGACGTCCCCAGATGGCATCTATCCAGTCTGCACTGGAGACAACAATGACATTTTGGATCCTAGTGAACACCACTGTTATTTCTTCCTGAAACTCGGATGTATTCCCAGAACTGCCTCCAGAGAGGCAAGCTCTGCCCTCACTGAACAAATGTGGGGCTTCCCTTCCACTGGTTCTGTAACATCCTCTCCCAAGAGGCCAGCAGGGACGGGGGCCGTGACTTAGTCAACTCTGCCAATCCCCCAGCGTCACAACATGCCCACAGGCACTCGGGAAGGAGCCTGTGGTGGGTAGAAGGTCTGGTGACAGTAGAAGGCTCTTACTTGTGAAGAAAGACGATCTCCACATTGACGTCATCCCGGTCCTTGTGCAGAAAGTCCTTCAGGAAGTTGGAAACACTCTCCAGAGTGATGTGTCCACAGACCACAATGTGCCTGAACAGGAGAGGCCAGTTAGCTGAAGCCAGGAGCCGCAGCAAGGACCCCACCTCCCAATCCCTGGCAAGGCAGAGGAAGCGCAGCAGCTGCGGGGGAAGCATCCGTCTCCTCCCTCCGCCTCCGAGAAGCCCAGTGCCCATCCCTGGAGGGCTGTGAGGCAAAGCGGCGGTGCTAGCAGGTGCTCAGAGACTTGGAGACAGAAAAGGCATATGGCTTCTCACCTGATGCTGCACAAAATCCTATTAAAAGCCCAACCGTTTGGCCAAGTGGTTTTATGCATTTAACAATAAGTGACATTATGCTTGTGCTTAAATGCTGCATTATCAAGTCCCTTGCAGATTCATATCTCCCCCTTTCTGCCCACGAAGCGTCCTCCCGGGAGATTTACCGCATGAGTCCTGGTTTATGACATAGAGCTTATCAGGTAATGAGATAACAAATCTTGCTGAAACGATGATTTTGTGTGTAAGAAAGCAGACTTTTATCAGGGTGGCTAATGTGCGGCTTGACACGTTATAGGCTCGGCTGGCCATAAGCAGTAAAAAGGAAATTTTGCATTTTTCCACCATAACTTCTCCGACAATGGGGGCATGTAACACTTTACAGTAAGTGAACATTATTCAGGGCTAAATGAGGATGGGATGCTCCAGGAATCCAAGATCATGCTGCTGGCTGTGTGTCCCCAGAGGACTACTGCCTTAGGGGACTGGTGATTTCCAAAAGAGCCAAAGGAATTGACAGCAAGACAGAGAGAAGCCAGGAAAGCATGAGGCTGGAAATGCTTGCCTAGTCCTACAGTGGTTTGGACTTCTATTTCCAGAAATAGTACCCTCCCTGAAGAGATGAACCCTTTTTCCACAACTGTGGAGACCAACAGCTTCTGCAATCTCTTTCTGCCCCTGAACCAATCTGACCTCAGCTATGTGATGCCCACGTAAGAATAAGCACTTTGATGGTAGAGTTAGCCCTACGAATGAAGGCTGGCGCCTGACTGTGGAGCTGAAGGCACTGTGTGTAGCAAGGGCTTAACTTCATTCCCGTGCCCCTCAGGCTGACAGTGACAGGGGCTGGATCTCTAGCTGCACTTTGAGACTGGGGCAAGTGGTAAACATGCAAGGAGGCAATTTCCCGGATAAGATTTAGAATGGTCAGGTCCTTTACACTTCATAATTGCTCTGTGCACACCGCAATAAGGCAGAATGTTCATTGGCTGGAGGCAGCTCATAATAGGAGGCGGTGATGATGGCTTACGTGATGTTCCATTAGATGCCATTACAAGAGCATGCCCTTTCGTGATAATTTGGTGCTTGACTAAGTATGTGAGAGTAATGCAGTAAACTCATTGGTGAACAGATAATGATGCAGAACAAAGAGTAAATCAATAATATGCACGATGCAGTTAATAACATTACCATCATGGGCTGTTATTGTTACGCTGGTGCACTTAGTGATCCAGGAGCAGAGGCCATCAGAGGGAGGGAAGAGTGTCAATGGGCTACTTCAGAAGAAATGTCTTAATGAAATCACTTTGCCCTCTAGCCAGACCCTGCTACATTGGGGAGCTCCCTAGGCAACTCAGCCAAATTTCATACAAGAAGCCTACGTCTCTGACCCCCTTCTTCAATAAAGGGTGTGAAATACACTGTGTATCAGAAGATGTGGCATAAGATGTGGATTATGTATATTTTTTGTTATATCTTAAAATGTTTCTTGTGGCACACATACATTTATGGACAAAACAAACTGTACGTGAGTGTGTGCATTCTGAATACAATTCCTGATTCTAAATTCGCCAAGTGTATTCAGAAAGTGACTGAGAAACAGGACTCCACTTCCTGACCTACCTCCCCACAAATGATAACGGGGTTGCTTGATGCCATTCTAATGCTTTCTGCCTTCAGACTTCCAAAATTAAGATCAAGGCCTGGGCTAGGGAAGGTAGCTCAGTAGCTGAGCATTTGCCTAGCATGTGTGGGTATCCACGCCCATAGGTGATGCTGTCACCTGGATAAGAAAGTAAGCCAGGTAAGATTCCCTGCTTTGCTACCAAGAATGTGTGGTGTCCTGGCCAAGCCACTTATTCCCATTCAATACATGTTAATACCACCCAGCCAGCCTCCTTCAGACATTATAAAGTTCAAAGTTCTATACCAGCATATGCCTAGTTATTATTCAAAGCCAGACTCAAATCAATGATAGGTCTGAGGAAATGCCTGAGCATTCATCCTTCCTACCCTGTACTCAAAGAAGTGAATGAACATCTGCCAGGAGCCCTTCTTAGTCTTCAGAAATGATCCATTGGTAGATGAGATGCATGTGAAGTGGAAGGGGAAGAGATGATCTGTGCCCTCTCACCCTTGATTCAAAAGCACAGCTGGCTGATTTATTCAGCTTTAGAAAAAGTCAGGGTCCTCTTACTTGAAAATGTGCTGGGTACATATAAAATATATTCCAATGTAATCAATATCATCCCTTAAGCCTTTAATTAGCTTTCACTTCTCTTAAGAAGTAGACAAATGCTAGCAGGAGAGGGGAGAAAAAAAGATTGACTTTTTTTCATTTCATGCTAGCTGTCCAATATCATTCTAGACAATTGAAAATATATATCTTTTAGCTACAGCATGATTTCTGGGGTGGAGAGTAGTCCTTATCAAAAAGGAAGAAAAAATCTTCCTTCAACATAATTGGTATTTTTGCTCAGAAAAAAAAAAAAAGCAAGATTGATTGAAAGCAGATTGCCTTTTTGCCCAGGGAGAGTTATTAGGTACATTATCATGGCAACCTTGAAGAACCCATATTGTTCCAATCTGTCCTGTATCTGATTTGAAGATTTACAGCCTCCCTATTTTGTGCCAATAATCATTTCCTCCATTTTGTTTTCCATACAGTGGAAGTTATCAAGGAGCCCACATATTGAAAATGTTTGAATGCAGTTAGGACTGATGGATAGGGAAATGCTGCCTCTGTAACCCAGCATCAGCTTTAGAAGGTCTGCCCCCACCAGCACGGGTCTGAAAAGAGCCAGAGGCCCTGCAGGGGCACGAGGATGGATGCTGAACAGAGAAACTCTATTTTCCAGAAATATTTTTAGGACTTTTGAAAATTCCAGGGGCAGAAGCTTGGGGAAAGATATTATTGCAGGGAGAAGAGAAGTAGAATTTATTGTATCCTCAATTATTCAAAATATGATTAAAAATATTCTAAGACAGAAGGGTGTGCCTGGGTTGGAAACATCGATGACTGTTTATATGACCTGACTTGAATAAGGCCAGAAAAATCTCTATCCCAGATGATTTCTGTTGGGTTCCATGACACCACAAATCCACCAAATGAGATTTGTACTCCAATATCAGACACTAAATAACTAAATAGTCGCAGACAAGGTACCAGTTTTGCTTTGTACAACTAACATGTCAGTGTCTTTGAGGGGCTAGAGCTTGTACTTGATTCAGGAGGGTTGCCCTTAGAATGTACTGAAAGAGATAATACACAAAGGGCCCAGCAAAGGGACTGGCCCACTGTAAGCAGGACAAAATGGCAGGGGTCACATGACATCTTTGCCTCAGTATGTAGCAGATGTAAAGTGTTCTGTGGCCCATACAGCCTCGAACAACCTCATATTCTTACTATCTGCGTCTTTTCAAATAACCTGCCTGAACCTCGATTTCCTTAAGTTACATGCCTGACATTCCAGGGGAAGTAAAAGTGACTTGCCCAGGATGCAGTTCAGGTCCCTGACTCTAATTCTCACTAACATGAAGGTGATAGGGAAAGGCTGTAGGTATTTCAGCTTCAGGACAGGCAGGGCTGGGCCAACAAAATATTTTCCTGAATACATGGTAGAGGGGTGCTATAGGGGTCCTGAGTGGTAAGGGAGAGGCATGGCTGGGGATTGGGATAAATAGAGGTAAACCTTACTATCATCAGTTTCTGGCTGCACCTGGTCAGCCAGGTCAGAGGGCTCCACACAATGAAGGTTGAGGGAAACAGAAATCATAAATTCCACTGTTCAGGAGCTGGAAACCAAATTTTAACTTCAGTTATACAATTTGGCAAGCCACAGGGATGCAAAATAATGTAAGTACCTATTTAAGACATCATATATCACATCTAGCTCAGGACTTTCTCACTATCCCAGGATTCCAGAGGCTACGGATCACCATAATCCATTTGCAATGGGAGATGTGTGGGAAAGTTAAGCTCTGAAGGTATCTAATGCCATTCCCATCTGTGGGCTCTGGATGTGAACTTTTTCAGTTCCCTGGCACTCTTCATGACTGAAATCTATGGGGCCTGACCACTCAGTTTGTGAAGATGGCCAATAGAACTAAATCAACAATCACTTTTGATAGCTTTGTTTAGTTCTGTGAACAAATATTTCTCAGGCAAAGGTAACATAAACCAATATTAATGATTTAGATTAAAAGATCCATCTCAGATATACAAGGAAGCATTTTAAATGTTAAAATAGCATCAGATAGCATTTTCTGAAAAGGAGTTATTATCCAATATAAGCAAGAAGTGGCTGCTGCTAAAGAGGGGCCCCATAGACAGGGTCTGTGTTAATTAGGAGCTGGTAACACAGGTGAGTCATGGAGCAGCCATGGAATCATGTGGTTGAGGATGACTTCATGAGAATAAGAATAATGCTGCCCTATTATGAACTCTATCAGGGCTCTCCAGGAAAATGCCACTTGCCTAGTTCATGGGCACATCTTACTTAAGTAGACATCGATATGCTTCTCCCATTTTTAACTATCCAGAACGCGAACCCTCCCATCCTCCTCAGTCACTCTTCTCCCTCTTTGGTGATGAGCCAGGAAAGCCTGAATACCCACCTTGAGTCAGAAGGTCAGTTTCAGAACCCAATGCCACATATGATTTTTATAGTACACTTACGGCAGGAGGCATCAAAGGAGGACAGAAGGGGCAGCCACCAGACAGGGATTGTCAAGGCTTCTGAACATAAGGCATCCAGAGATCCACTGAGGATTAGTTTAGTCCCAATAGAATAAAAATCTACATACTTTTAGATAGTATTAGGTAGTGGTTCTTAGAGCCACTAGTCTTTGAGACAAGGAACAATGGCAGTGATAGTGATAGGTCCCCTTGAATGATATCGGGTATATTTTAGTGTTAGAAAGCCCTTGACAAATGTTTCATCTAGTTAGTGCCTGTGCTCTTTTGATGGGGAAACTGAGGCCCAGCAATTTGGTGCAAGGTTGGTAGTAGACCAAGAATGATCCTCTTTTTTGATGCCTTCTAAAGAGAGGAAGTAGTGGGTGCTATAGAAAGGACCTTGGGTTAGGAATCAGGAGACTAGGGGACCAGGGCTGTGTGACTGGGGTGGGGAGGCAGTCACTATAAAATGAAGAGGCCGATGGAGTCCACCAGCCACTGATGAATCTTTCCACAGAGCTCCAGTTCTTTTCCCCCACCCTAGTACATGCCATCATTTTATCTTGTCTAGACGTCTGCAATAACTTCCTAATTGATTTCCCTGTTTACTCGCCCCACTACCTCCAGTCACCCCCCTAAATGGCTGAAGAGCAGGGTCTGCAGCAAATCCAACCACAATCAGGTTCCGCAAGGGTGGGGAGGTCTTAGATCTCTCCTTAGCAGAGCCTTGCTCTAGGAAGACAATGTAAAATGCACAGCTCTGGGCTGTTTATTTTTAAAGATACTATATCCATTTTTACTGGAACAAGTATAAAGAACTTAAAAAACCCATAGCTATCCTGTCACAATAAATCACACAGAGTAAATTGAAAATCCTATACAGCTTTCTCTGAATACATTGCGTTCACTTTGTCAAAGAGGTAGATGAAATGTGGCATATATTGATCTAGATGTCTCTGTAAAACTATAATATTTATATCAAATACATATGCTAGACTCTCTTCTGTCTTTCTGCTGAGACTTCTAATCATGTTTTCCTCACCCCACCCCTCCCCAGCACCTCCCTCCACTGGTAGCCCCTGCACAAGGGGAATGAATTTTAAGAAGTGCTTGTCAAGGAGAATGAGCAGCATTTTACACAAAGGAAGCAGGGTGGTTAGAGATCCAATAACCCACACCACATAGCAGTCAGTGCTAACAGTCTGAGTTCTCTGTCTCAGGGTGAACTTGAACCTTTCAGTATCTGCATCTCCAGGACTCTCACACAAGCTGGACTTCACATTCCATCTCACCAGGCAGAGATTTTTTGGCAGCTACATCTTAGTGCAGTTTTCCCTGTTTTTGGTCATATCCTTCAGGGCCACTGTTCCTTGGCTTTTCCCTTCAGGCTCATCCCTCCACTGCAGAAGAGGAAGATGCTAATGCACCTCTTACCTTCCTACTTCCTCCTTTACAGTCAGCCTGTTCCCCAGCGACTGATGTCACCAACAAAGAAAGAATAGCTCCAGGCTGCCTCAGCCTCATCTTTCTGCTCTACCCCAGGCCCTGGCTCAGGGTCCCCCCAAAGTGCTTGGTTTTCAAGTCTTAATTGTTGACTGATGGACAGATTAGCAAAGTATGCTTTGCTCAGACACCTGATGCCATAGAAGACTTTTAAGTTAGCTGCAAGAATCATTGGCTGATTCTACCACCTCCAACCTGCTCCTGTACTTCAAGTTTGTGAGGAAGGTGTACATGGAAGCAAAAAAAATTTAAACAAAACAATTGAGTGGGCTCTGTGTCCATATTCCAAAGTCTTACTCTAGCCGCTCTCTATTAAAATAAAGAAAAACAAAGAGAGAGGACCAAGGAAGTTCAATGATAAGATAATTTCCTACCCCTGGCCACATCCAGCTCTTTTGCTAATCACAAAGGAAGGAAATGCATTCTCCCTCCTAGTGAGGAAGAGAATAAAGTAATCATCTCATCCAGCTGTCAACAGAGCTATTCTGGAGCAGGCAGGCTGTTTCACTGTTTCCACAAATGGGGGCAGAAGGCTGAGCAAATAGATCCCAACAGTTCAGCAAAGGCACCTCCATAAAACAGATCCCTAAGGTCAGAGGCAGACAGACGACCTGTACACCCAACAGAGAATGCTCAGATGTCCCGACCAGACCAAAATGAAGGTGATATATTTTATCATATACAAACAATTAAGACCTAAGCCACCTTAGAAGATCTATGCCTGCACCTCTACCAGCCCAAATCATAATCAGACCTCATAATTATACCATACACAAAGTTATAGCTGGACCATTAGTGAAGAATAATCACGCATGTGGTGTCGCTTGTGGTCTCCATAGAGCCTCAATCCAAGTCTTATAAATTCTGAGGACCTCAGCTGTAGGGGACTGTGGTTGTTTTTGCCTATCTAAGCACACACCCTCCCTTCTGACAGCAGCATCTTATTTTTTATTACATATAGCTAAAACTGTGTTTTAGCACAGTTCCATGCCCAAATAAGACCGATTAGTGCTTTAAATTTTGACTGGCATGGCACTAAGTTCACTGTGGGAGTTGAATTATCCTGACAGTTCACTCCTATAATAAATAATGCAATGATCCAGGATGTTTTGGCTTCCTGGATCTTTTCTGTCCCTGCTGGGATTTCTGGGATCGTGCCCTTTGGTCTTACCCTAGATTCTGTAAGGTACGCTAACCTTCAAAGCACAAAAATCTTTTATGATTAAATCAGACAAAAGCAGTTTCTGTTGCCTGCAACCAAAGAACCCTAAGTGGTAGATTCCTTTACCTTTGCTTTAGTTTCTCATTTAATTCACACCATTACCAGTATGCAGGTATAATCACCACTATTTTGGTTTCCTTCTCTCTCCTTCTTTCCTCCCAGAAAAAGAATAGACAGCATTCTTAAGTAACCAGTTCCATAACTGCCAAACTCTCACAAAATACACTGGTTCTTCTTTGGGTTTCTCAACACCCTCAACCCTCTGTATGTTATACAGCCCCTTACTTTGGGCTCGGTGGCCCTTGGTCATTTTTAAACAATCAGGCTACCCCTGACTTGAGTTTTTCAATCCTGGATGCTAGTTCCAAGAAACCAGGACCCTGAATGGCAAGTTCTTCTCTTCAGACCAAAGCAGATTTTCCTGTTCCCACTTGATGCTGCTGTATCTGAACAAGCAGGAACTGAGAGTCGAGAAGACTAAGTCAGACAATAGTCAGCCTCACCCTTGGGAATAAAGGTGGAATGAGTTCTTTGTCATTCTGTGGAAAGTGTTTTAATTTACAAAGAAAACTCTATCTCTCCCTAACACTCCTGGTAAGTCCTGCATCATGGCCACAGAGCACATGAGGTTGGTATTAACCCCCCCCCCCATAGTGACAATCAGGTTGACACAGCTTCCTCTGGCTCTCTAACCACACACAAAGGGGTTGGCTCAGTCAACAGAAGCTGCTGTTCACCCTGAGTAGATACAACCTACATACAAATAGTCCCCAACTCATGATTGGCCACATACAATTTTTTCAATTGATGACGGTGTGAAAGTACCATCATCAATTGCAACCATTCTGGCGTTCACTTTCTGTCAAGTATTAAATAAATTACATGAGATGCTGCACACTTTATTATTTTAAAAAAAGGGTGTGTGTTAGATACTCTTGCCCAACTGTAGCCTAATATAAGTCACCTGAGCATGTTTAAGGTAGGCTAGACTAAACTATGATGGTTAAGTGTATGAAGTAGGTTAAGTGTATGAAGTGCATTTCGACCAACAATATTTTCAGTTCATAATGGGCTTATTGGGATGTAACCCCATCAGAAGTAGAGAAGCATTTGTACTTGCATCAACCTAAGCAGAATCCCAATTTCTGTTACATATACAGGAACCCAGAAGAGCCACAGGGTCCAAGGCTTGCTGAGGCATGATATTACACAGCAGGACATCTGTGAAGTCTGAGAAGGAGCAGACTTCGGGGTAGCATCAACAGCTCCCCAAGTCTCCCACATCTCTCTGCACCCTTCTTTTCCTTGACCATCATTGGATTCCACAGGTTTTTAGTGCACAAGACATTCTGTTATTTCCTCTGCCCTAAAGTGCTCCAAAGGGTGCTGTCAGCAATTTAAGTTATCACATGCTTTGAGGCGCATTCCCTCTAATGCACTTCTGGTCTTCATGATTATTTCACATCATCGTGATCTTACTGAACAAAAAAAAAAGAGCATTTCATGAGGATGATCCTCCCATATAATCCCATTTCTGTGGAGCTGGCACTTGGTCTTTGGGTGGGTCTAATTGGTAAAGTCTCAAGTACACTCATCTCTCATCCTTTTAATGATAGAGCCAAGCACAGTGCCTGGCACAAAGTATGGGCTTCAGATAATTGTGGACTGAGTGACAGTGTTGGAATGGGATTTTTTTCTAAATCTGTTCTATATACTAGCTGCCATGTTCCTTTGGGGTCAGTGACTTAAGGTCATGAATGCCCTCTCAGAGATGGGCATTCATCTATCTCTCAACTGCCTCCATGTCTCCTTACTGAAAAGGTACAGGGAAGGGAGATAAAGACTATTTTTACTAAAAGTTGGTACCCACAGTTGAAGCAGTCCTCATGGCTCTGAGGGTGGAGCAGGCCACTGACATGCAATGCCAGTACTAGACATGGAAGCTCAAGCCTGACAGCAACAGAATCAGATTTGCACGACTCTCACACTGCATTGGCCTCTATAATATTTTAATAAAAAGAGACACCGAACTTGGCCTGTTAGAAAGTTTCACGGTTTATTTTCAGAGTACGATGACAGCAGCAGTGGGATGAGCCCCAAATCTATGAGGAATTGCCTTGTACAGCTCTGGAAAGACTTCTATCAGAACTAATGACATTGCAGGAAGACAGAAAGCATAGCACAACTTAATCTCAGATGGTTACATTTGTTCCTGAGATCCTAAGTCTACCCAGCAAGGACTCGCTCCATCAACAAAGGTGAGGTTGAGCAGAAAAAATCTTCAAGGATTATAATTAGAAAAGTCATAATCAGAGTTTTGTTTTTTAATGGAAGAAAGACTATTTCAGAGCAAAGTCTAGGTTGAATATGACTTTTCTTTTTTCTTTCTTTCTTTTTTTTTTTTTTTTTAAGGTACACAGTTCATCTCCCACCTACATTTCTATTCTTGTTTTCAGAACAATAGCTGGAACATTTTGATAAGCGTGTGGAAGGGAAAAGAGACAGTGGGAACGTGGAGGGGGCAAGCCTTCATTCCATCAGTATTATCAGGAAATTGATTTAATATGCATCCAAGTCTCTTTTAATAGAGCTTCAAGTTCATAAAAGGGCTGAAGATGTGGCTTAGAAGAATCCAAAGCAGATGCCAAGGAAGAAGTGCCCATATCCACACCCCCACGACCCCTCGTGTTGTAAAGAAATACCTGGCTACATTCCATTGTATGATACATGCCCAATGGCAAGTACTTTTAGTATCTGCGTCTTGGTACTGAATTTCAGAAGTAGTCAAGGGGTCATTTTCCCAAAATATTAGGGCAGTCTCATTTTTTTTCTGTTTCCAAAAAGTTTAATGCTAATCAAAGCAGAATGCCTAATCAGTCCAAGATGGCCTGTCAACTTGAATTACCTATTTGTCTTCCTATTTACTGTATCTGTCTGTCTACAGTTCTTCATATCTTTGTGAAGATCAGTTATTGGGGCCCGTGTTTCCTTCTGACTAGAATCGCTACCAGATGATCCTTGCTGGTGATATGTTGATGATTTGCTAATTTATGGCTTTTAAAGTCTAGGAATCTGAAGACATTGCCGGGGAGTCACGTGGGCCATGAGACCAGAGAGCGCTGAATGGCTTTAGTTGACAAGGGATCAAAGATTGTGTAAAATGCAAAGCTTCGGTCACATTTCACCCAGAGCAATGTCTGTGATGGAGAAATCGTAAATGACATCGTATAGGAAACATCCCTCACAAGAGCAGTCCACCTCTTATAGCCCCAGAGAAGTGAGAGTGAGTGTTGCTGGAGACACACATAAACAGGAAAGGAAGGAGGCCCATGGTATCAGCCCAGGTCAACAGCACATGAATCACCCTGAATCCTATACCCAAGTGCTAGAGGCCAGGCCATCCCAGAAAGAGCAGAGATGGAAAGACTGTCACCTCTGGGAACCAAGAGAGGTTTCATTAAATAAGCTCTGAGGTTGAACTTCCCCACCACTTAGGTGACCAAATAGTCTAATGTGTAGTTCAAGAGAGAGTTGTATATTTGGAGACTGTTATGGGCATGCAGAAATCCATCCATCCTTGATGCCCGGCCTGGAGAAAGAACTTGATAAACACATTTGTAATAACCCACATAAACTCTCTAATGCAGTGGTAGACTGTGGCAGGGTGTGGGGGGTGGGGGTATACTGACGGAGTCTTTGTAAAGAAATAGTCCATGTTCTGGCACTGCAAAGCCTTTACAATTTCACATTCTTTCAAAATCAGTCTAGAACCACAGTGCACAAAACCCACGTGTGGTGGAGAAAAAAAAGTGGAATTTCACGTTGATACAAGGCAACCAGGCAGGAGGGAATAGAACACCATCTCAGAAAGGAAGAAAGGATCTGAGTGAGATAAAGAGGAAAAAACACAGTTAACTATAATAAGAAACTAAGGAAGATATGCAGGAGGTCCCCTCTTGATAGGTTAGAGAGTGAAAGCAGGGCTCAAGCCAATAAGAGACTGAGAGGAAAACACAGTCATCCCTCTGCCTCCATGGGGGTTCAGTTCCAGGACCCCCACAGAAATCAAAATCTGCCAGTGCTCAAGTCCCTTACATTAAATGTAGTATTCACATATAACTTCCATACAGCCTGTAAGCTTCACAGATGGCATTCTTGGATTGGAGCAAGAGTTAGGTTAGTCTGTGATAACTATTGCCTATCCAGGATGGGGCTGGCATCCTCATCCTGGGGACCTTTATCCACATTAATGACATTCACTTCCTTGTCCTCTTTGCTTACTCCTCATCTCTTATTAGCCAGTCCTGTCTGTGTGTCCTCATAGTATTTGGCTACCAGAAATCAGTAGAACAATCCAAACCCACCCCATTCTCTCTGTCCCAAACACTGGGCTAGGACTGCCTCAGTGTCAAGCCACCAAAGCTCCATCATAGAAACATGGGCCTGGATGGCTCCCCAGCTGGGCTGCCTCTAGCCAGGGGGTCACAGCAGATGGATTCCTCTCTGTGGCCAATTATTTTCCATGGCTCTTGGCCATGTGACCTCGGACCAAGATCTTGTCAGTTCTCATAAACTAACCAGGAGTGGAATGAATCACACTGAGAAAGGAAACCTCCGGGGGATCCACAATGGGCTGTGGGAGGGAAGAGAGTAAGCTGGGGATCGAGAGGCCATGGGAGTCTCACCCCCCCCCACACACCCCACCTCTGAGCAGATATGACTTTACAAGAAGGGAAAGAAGAAGAGGCAGTGGCCTTGGGAGGCAGGTGGGCTGCAGGAGGCCTACTCTTCTGAATAAGATTTAGGTCCTCAGTCCAAGAGGCTAATTGGTTGTTGATACTCAAGACCCTATACTTAGGAGCCCTAGCAGATCATGGCATGATAAATTAAGTAACAGCTAACACACAACATCACCTGCACCCACGCCTACAGATGGATACAGATGTCCTATGGGAGGTGACGAAAATGTTGGAGTAGTCAGGCCTAACGGTACATGACTCCCAGTACTTGGGAGGCTGAGACAGGAGGATCAGAGGTTCAAGACCAGCCTCAGTACCTTAGCAAGACTGAAAAATTGAAAAGGGCTGAGGGCATAGGTTGGAGGTAGAACACCCTGGGTTCAATCCCCAGTACCACAAATGTTGGAGTAAGCTACCCTAGGCCCTAGATATTGTGTGGACAGTGAGGAGGTTTAAGGGATGCTACATAAAGTACACACATTGTGCCACACATATTGATTAAAACTGGAAATGAAGTGCCAGTGACATCTTCATATGCTACAATATCCTGGATGTGGGTGCCATATAAACAAAACCCTGAGCTTTCTGTCTAATTTCTTTCTTTCTTTTTTTACTTAAATAAATCATTGAATTTAAAGTTTTGTGTCTCTGTAGTTTGGGATCACGAGTTACCTTGAGTTCTCTGGCAAGTTACTGCATCGTTAGGTTATTCCCATATAAAATATGCACGCTTAGACAAATCTCTTAACTATGTATATGTTTTAATTACTTTCCGGGCATTCGTTTGATTCAGTCTTGGGGAGTAGAGTATATGTCTGTGCGTCTCAGGGTATAGCAAATGTAATTTTGCATACAAAAAACTCGGAGCACTGCATGCTATTTTAAGAGTCTGAACTTTATCTTTCAACAAAGTTTAGCTGCTTTCCTTTTGCAAATGCATTTAATTTTATCTGGAAACTTTTTGACGTTAGAAATAGAACAACTGTAGTTTCTCATTATGTTTGCTGCCAGAATCCATGCTTGGTTGCTCAACTAAAGACCTTATATTGCTAATTACTACCACATGCCCGTATCCCCAGCGAAAGAAAACTTATTGATTCTGACAGCCCATTCTCTCAACACTGAATTCCAAATGAAAACTCAAATTTTGGCCAAACATAACATTTCATCAATCTTGTTCTACTGACTGGAAAAACAACACCGAACAAAGGGTGCTAATGGCTCTTTATTACCGTTCCTTTCCCAAGCTCATATTTTCTGATGAAAGATCTAAGTGACCAAAGGGCTTCTTTAAACTACTTAGTAATTAGCTTTTGAACCAGGAAACAATGCGTAAAGTAAAGTGAACAGTCCCGGTGTGGATGACAGGACAGACTCTCTGTCCACAGGGCTAGAGGACACTAGAGACCCAAAGAACATTGAAAGCAAAGTGCATTTTCATAAAGGGGAGGAAAGGAGAGAAAAGGAGAGAAAGAGAGAGAGAGAGACAGAGAGAGAGAAAGAGAGAGAGAGAGAGAGAGAGAGAGAGAGAGAGAGAGAGGAAAACCAGGCTAAAATTGGCGATAAAAGATTAAGGCACCAGAGCAAAACAGTGGGAAGTCTGATCTCAAGTTCTCAGCACTCAGCAGGTGGGGCTCCGGGTGGAAATGCCAAGGCCCAAAGCTGACCAGATCAGACCAGGGGCTGGTGAGTGAGTATAGGGCTCAGGCCCTCATCTGGGCCACTTGTCAACAAAAGCTGCCAGCCGCCAGCCCACCCACGTTGGACCAGGAACACTATTTGGGGGAAAACTTTTTTCTTTTTTCACTTGGAATGAGAGCCAAGAAGTATTTTCAAGCTAGGCTTCAGAACAATTGATTTTATTGGCTTTTTCAGGGGCAGTGATAAGGAAATGCTGGCTGAGACAGTGGGACAAGGAGGACACTAAAAGAGCCTGGGTGGGCCCTCAAAATGCCTTCTGCTTTACGGTGACCTGTCCACATCTTAAAGGTAAACAAAATTGAGGAAGTGTTTTCTTGGCTGGGATAAATGGCCAACGGGAATCTCCGGATTTCTCTGGTCTTTTGGATCCAACCAATGGCCCAGAAACCAGAACAGCTTGGTTCTAACCTAATCCAGGGCTGTTAAGATAATAGGGAGAGGAGGGGTCCATTAGAAGGAAGATGATGGGATGGCTGCCTCCACTGAAAACATGCCAACTGGCCTCCTCTCGCCCACTGTTCTTTGTGCCTTTGGAAGGAAAGAATGCCTGTGGGTGTTCAAGAAAATGAGCCCCTTTTTCCATCTCCTCGTTTTCTAAATGGAGGACTAGACACCTGAGCTCGGGATGCTTTGGAATCACTGTCCAGAGAGGGTCTGCTCCCTTCAGCATGGCTGACAACCAAGATGGGAGGGGCTGCTGTGGAGGGGATGATGATGATGCTGGCTAGATTTTACTTGTCTTAAAAAGCAAACTAAGCCACGAATTTGAGAATAAAGGGGAATTTTGAAGAAAACAAAAGAAAGAGAAGAGAAGAAAAGAAAAACCCACAGATCGGTTCCAGGAGAAGAAAGAACCTCTGTGACTGGGAAAGGATGTGAGCCATGATAATTTTCAGAATCTTCATGTGGGTGGATGCTAGGGTGGTAGTGACTGGTAAACATATTAGGGGTAAATTCCTCAAAATGTGCATTCAAGATGTGCACATTGTACTCTAGTAGGTTATACCTCAAAATAAGAAACCAACAAAGCTATGTGTCCCCCAAAAAGCTTTAAACATCAATAAATGAAGGATAGTTGCTGCCAGCCCCACCTCACATGGATATTTTTCTCTGGAGAGGGTGCTTTGGCAGAGGACAGAAAAGGTAAGGCCCTGACACTTACGTAGGAATGAAACTTCCTGTCAATATTGAACAGATATGATAAAGTGATCTGAATATTAAAATAGTTTCCAAGAAGAAAGCATTCATGTTTGGGAAGCCAAGCAAAAGACTCATCAGGAATGTCCTGTTGTGCTCTGACAACATAAATACAATATGAACTCCCCAGAAGTGTCGGCTGAATAATGAGTCCCTTGAAAGCCAACACTGGGACTTCCTGGCTGCAGAGGACCTCTGTTCCCTGATGGCCATAGGCCTTTACAGTAGGCAAGATGACCTGGACCTTACCTTCCTGCTAGAGTTTTACCCTACATTATCCTGGCACAAAAACCACCACAGGAAGGTATCATCTTGGATGGAGGGACTGGAATTTAATTACATAGCAAGTTGATCTGATAAATAAATGATCTTGACACTATATTTAGGGTTTAGAATAGAAAATATGGTACCAGTTGTATATGGAGCCATCTCAAGATAAATCCAGCACCTCTCTTGAAAGGTGTGCATGGCAATAAGACCTAGGGAGTCAGTCAGAGCATAACAACCTCCTCTACATCACACCCCCAACAGAATGTGGGCCTTCGCTCACAGAACCACACAGGTGGGCTGAGGGAGGGGCAGGAGTCAATGCCACCACCCCAGGGGACTCTTGAAAGTCAATCAACCACATCTTCTCTGATGTCACTGACTTACTTTCTGCCTCCATGTTTGTTAAAAGTCCCGCCGAATTTATTCCGATTCAGGATGAGAGCAGCAATTTCGGGCACGTAGCGGGCAAACATTGCCTACATGCATGAAACAAAGAAACAAGAGCCAAAAAAAAAATGGCATGCAGAGAGGATTCTACCACAGTGGAGACAGCAAAAGCTCTTGGCATACTTACTTTCTTCCACTAACCGCGCTATAGGAGCCCCCGTATTTCTTGCGGTTTCCTATTAACTCTATGATTTCAGGGACGTAGCTGGCAAACATGGCCTGAGGAAAAGAGGGGAGACAGAAGAGAGACTAAAAAGACAGGCCAAAGAAAGGGGGGAACCTTTTCAGAAGGGGGATACTAAGATCTGAAAACACAAAAGGATTAGACCCATGAAAGCATATTAATATGTTGGATTATAAAAAATAAAAAGACAAAAAGGGCAAGTTCCTGAAAGTACATAGGACAAAACAAACATCAGCCACCTACACAACTGGAAAAAAAATAAAAAGCAAGAAAAAATCTTAGTGGAGAAAATTGCAAATGAGACAGGAATAAATATACTGACATCTAGTTCTTCTTCCTGAAGAAAAGTAGGCAAAAGGGAGGTATGCTGGTGAACTAAACACTCGTGCACACAATTCCCATGTCCAAATGCACACATATGCATTTTTGCAAGAGAAGGCCTTTCCTCCCATTTGAGTTTCAAAGGAGAATCAATGTTTTTATGAGTCACTAGAGACAATAAACACTGAAAGAAGATTAGAAAAATAAACTGTTCCATTTTAAAAAATTACCAAAAAAGCACAAAAGGTAAATTTAGGAAATAACACGAGGGGAAAAGATAGCAAGGAAACACACAAATCTGCCATGTTTTGTCCAACAAACATCTTCCTGTGACTTGAAAAATGGGTCTCCTTATCTACTGGGCCTCACAAATGCTGCAGAAATGCTTGTGTCGTTGTAGGCACACACACATTTATATACATTTTTGAAATGTGTATAACCTATGCATACAAAACAGAGAGATGGGTATGCATCACTACATATAAATGTGTGTGAGGTATACACATGAAAGCTGTGTGCCAATTGGGATTTTAATCATTTACCTCATACACAACAAAAATTAAACTGAACTATTGCAAACAACAAAAACACTACCATCAATGTGTTGCCAGAAATCCCTTAGAATTGCATAAGGATAGTTTAGTGCTACATAAGGAGCTGCAAAGGCCAATAAAGCAAATAAGGGAGGAAAACCACCCCACGTGTTGCTGAAAGATGGGGCAAGCTATTGACAAAACCATGCTCCGCTCATGGTGGTGTCTGCTTGGATGAGACCAAAGCGCTTTCCATTCTCTAACATGGGGACCCTTCTTTTTAGGGCAGACTGGTGCCTGCCCTAAAAAGTGTTTGCTGGAAGTCTGAGGAGGACCTTTACAGGAAATTTTTGAAACCGCAAATGTCTACAGAGTACCTGCAGCATCTACCATGGTCAAGTGACAGCAACTGTCCTTGTAGAAAATCAGATGCTGAGTTCTAGTACTTTCACTTGTTAATAGCATCCCTTTCTTAAGACAATTAGGTTTGTTCCTGGCTAAATGGCTGTCTCTGACAAGGGTGATATGCCTGGGTCTATGGACAAGAGTAATATACCAAAGAAATATGCAGAGGAGTCACTGTCCTGTTTGGGTTTACTTAGCCTTTTTGCAACACTAAAGCAATCACTTGCTTCTAGTACAGAAATACAGTATAAAAATACCAAGGCTTAAGGAAGCAGATAATAGAAAATATTAATGACCATTAAAATCAACATCAGAATAAAGGGTTTTTACCAGTCCCCCGAGGATGAAGAAGACCATGAAGAGGCGCCCAAGCGTGGTTTTTGCATAAACATCCCCATAACCGACGGTGGACATTGTGACCATGAGTAAATAGACACATTCCCAGTATGTAAGAGCCTGGTTGTTTTGGAAATTTTCCCATGGGTCCCCTGAATTTTCCACCTAAACAAGGGAAAAGAAGAGAAAAGGGGAAAAACATTAAACACATAGACACACACACATACACACTACAATGAACTAGGAAGCCCAAGGCTCCAGCAGGCTCCTTGCTGAAGCACACTGCTCTCAGCACAAGATATTTGGTTCCCTGGACTGAATTATGTGCCCAGTGACTCAGAAGCTTGAGCAGGTAGCAGAGAAGAGGAAATGCAGCAATAGGAAATACCTGCGTGGTTGACTGGGGCACAGAGTGGAGGGAACAGAAATGGAAGGAAACACCCTCAGTCCATTTTCCTTCTCACTGTTAAAGACTCGAAGACAGCTCAAACAGGGCATTGCCTCCATTCAAGGAAAGAGCCCAAGTACCCTTCCCTGACCCTTTCCTGTGGGTTCCTGCTAAGTCTACAAAGCCTGGATCTGGCTTCCCTGCAAAAATCCAAGAACCTTCACAGAGGGGGGCGCCTCCTTTCATCATCTCAACCAAGAAGATGCCCAATGGGCCCTACTCCTTCAGATCTTCCCAAACAGCATATCTGAGTCTAAGCCTGCTCTGCCTCTTTTGTAGAATGTCAACAGTGGTTCTGCCCTGTGGGCTGCAGGAATTTCCCTGGGAGCATCTGAGCTCATGGGAACAATCTGCACTTGCACAACCCTTTAGAACAAGGGCCTGCAGGCTCTTTCTGGAAAGGACCAGGCAGTAAATATTTTCAGCTTTGTGGGCAGGTTACAACTCAGTTCTGCAGTTGTGGTGGGAGACCAGCAGGGACACTATTTTAACCAGTGGGTGTGGCAGGATTGGAGAGCTTGGGTCCAGGGATGCCTGCAGTTTGCCTGTTGCTGCTATGAACTTAACAGAACGCCTTCTTGTCCTCCCATAATGATCTGCCAGCAAGGCTGTGAGGAGGCTGCAGGGGTATTTTAGACATCCCGAGGAGACAGGGAGTGATGGTGAGGCCATTTCTACCCAGATAGATGTCAGCCTTACATCACCCAGAACCAATGCTGGTGATCCTCGCCTGGCCCATAGGGACCTGTGGCCCTGTCCCAGCAGAATGTGGCCTGGACCTAGACTCTTTCACACATCAAAATGTTGGCCGGGCATGGTGGTACACGGTTGTGATCCCAGTACTTGAGAGGCTGAGATTGGAGGACCACGGGTTCACAGCCAGCCTCAGCTACTTAGTGAGGACCTCTGCAACTTAGTGAGCCCATTTCAAAATAAAGAATGAAAAATAGGGCTAGGGGTGTGGTTTGGAGGTAGAATGCCCCTGGGTTCAACCCCAGTGCCAGGAGGGGAAAAAATGTGGCCCCTATGTGCCTTTTTCAGGGAGGCTTTCTGGTAAACCAGAGAGCATTTCACATAATAGTGAGGCTGACTGGCCATTGTCTTGTTAAGGACAACTGTTGGTGATTTGGGCTTTTGGTGCTTGGTTGCAACAAGAATTAGGGTGATGAAGGGTGAGTTTAGCCTAGATTCCCATCAGCACAAAGGGCTGGGTGGGGACTCAGTGACTTCCAGCTGCCGCCTCTTCCAACACAGCTTCCTTTGCATGATAATTCCCTAAATTCCAAGTGGTGGATAACAAATGTGCAAATGAGGCTCAAAGAGGGAAGGTCACCTTTATTCAAAGTTTCACAGCTTGATGAGGCTCCTCCCAGTTCTAACAGTCTATGTTTGGATGAAATGCGCTTCCAACAATAGCTGTGCTCTCTAAAAGCTGGGGGGAGACCCTGCCTGGGGAGGTGAGAAGAGCTTGACTTAATAATATGAGGCTTTCAAAGAGTCTTTAATATAAAAGAATTAGCATTTTTGAGGTACGAAATAGCTTGACAAGTAATCAAGCAAAAGAATCAAAGGCAGCCTTTCTCGTAAAGGGGAAGGGGAAAGAAACTGATGGATCTGAATTTGTTTACAACGACATGTGGGTCAAACTTTCAACCAGATCCCAGACTTTTTCTGGTCATTTTGCCGTGGAAGCACTGCCATCTTGTGGCTTTCTGGGGTTATTGCAGACGGAATGAAAAGTCTAGCAAAGTCTCCACTGCAACACTGGGAGCTGAAAACGCAGGTTTGTGGTGCGAACATTACTCACCATTTGGAACTAGTTTGGGGTAAAAGGGTGGAAGCCCAGACAATTGTGCGGTTGCTTCCTCCTTTCCTGTCTACAACTGAACTGAAGTTTCTCTCCAGCGACAGAAATTCTAGGTATTGAAATGACTTCACAAAGGGCTTATTTGGGCCCATACAGAGCTGAAGGATCTTCAAGAACACTTACCAAATGGATAAACCCAGCCGCAGTCAGCCACGTGCTGATAAATATGGAGAGCAGATTCACCAGCTTGATGGAATTACTGTGGGAAAGAGAAAGAGACAACAAGCAAAATCCCCACGTTACAAAGACCCCTTTGGAGCCACCTGCTCTTGTCACAGCGCCCCCTCTTGGGGGAAGGCAGGCCATATTCATTGCAAGGGAATTAATTCCTGCAGGGTAGCCAAATGGGTCAGGCATGCTGGTCACCACAGGGCCTGTAGGAAGAGCACAGCTGGGCCACTCAGAGTGGTCCCTGAATTAACCCCCTTGAATTTTGTTAAAACTTTTTAAAAGTATAACTTTTTATTTTGAAAAAATCTTCAAATCTATGGAGTGTAATAAATACCTGCATGCCCTTCACCTAAACTGACCAATTATTAGCATTTTGCTACATCTGCTTCATCCCTGTATATTCTTTTTCTTTTACTTTCTCGTCTCCTTTTCTTCATTCATCTTGTACTGTTATTTTGAGATTGAAGCATTTGCACACAAGTTGTAGACATCATAACACAATCTCTAAATACTTCAGTATTCCACTTCTAGAAGAACAGTATGCAATGTAATCATAATATCCCTGTCACACCTAAGAAAATTAACATCAATTCAGGAACATAATCTAACATGTAATCCTTAAATATCTTCAGTTGCCCTGGAATTATTTATTGATGGTCCCACCCCCACACCATACAGGAACTTACCTAGGTTCATGTGCTACATGTATGCTTTTGGACCTTGGCCTGTGTTGTAACTACTCAACTCTGTAACTGTAATTGGAAAGCAGCTGTAGACAATGTGTCACAGAGTAGGTGTGGCTATGTTCCAGTAAAACTTTATTTACAAAAACTTTACAAAAATAGTCAGCAGGCTGGATGAGCTCATGGGCTACAGTCTGTTGACCCCTGTGTTAATATCATTTAATCTGTAAATATCACTCCCTGTCCTTTTTTGTTTCTAGTGATGTTTAGTTTTGTGTAAACCCAGGCTATCTTATAGAATGTCCTATATTCCAGATTTGTCTGTTTCTTCATGATCAGGTACTATTTAAATATTTCTGTTAAGAATCTCTGATGGGATGGCTTCCCTTCAGGAAATCCCAATTCAGTGATGGCTGAGGTCCACTAACTTGGTAGAACTAGGGATGCTGGATCTCTCTGCCAGAAGGCACCATATCCCCTTGTACTTAATACACCATCTCAGAGTGAGAAGGAGACCACATGAATAGCCTCTTTCCTAACAGCCTTGTAGCTAGTAGTTTTTGCATCCAGTGTGTTCCTTGATTGTATCAACAGAAACTTACTAAATCTTAAGCTCCAGGAGAAAAGGGGCCTTATCTGTCTGGATACTAGGACAGATCCCAGGGTTCCTTACACATAGTAGGGCCTTTATGAATATGGACTTTGTGAATTGCTATCCTTCTCTGTACTTTCCCATTGAACTTCATCCTAATCTCCCCCACGGGGGGTTGCTCCTTGAACACTGCTGTCAGCAGGGCACTTTACTGTCCAAAGGTGTCCCATTGACTGACATGTGTGATGTCCAAACCCATTGTCAAAACCCTATGAGCCGGGCATGGTGGCGCACGCTTGTAATCCCAGCATTCGGGAGGCTGAGACCGGAGGATCCGGGTTCGAGACCAGCCTCAGCTACCTAGTGAGGCACTCCGCAACTTAGTGAGACTCGGTTTCAAAATAAAGAATAAAAAATAGGGCTGGGGGTGTAGCTCGGAGGTAGAATGCCCCTGAGTTCAATCCCCAGTACC
>PVLC010000215.1:93737-130108 GCA_004027655.1 Graphiurus murinus | reverse complement strand
CCCTATGGAGTCCCAGCCTCTCCTATCAAGTCTCTTGAAACTGTCACCACAGCCTATTTACTATAGCTATGTTGATAATATTACTCAACTAGAAAGCTTTCCCCAACTATCTATATAGGTTCTATCAGAAACTGAATGGGAGAGGGTTATTCTCCTTCTCAGATTCATGTGTAAAACATATCAGCCTAGACCTCTAGTAGACCATCTGCCCTAGATACAGCTCATCTAAGAATGAAACCCAAAAGAGATGGAAAGAGACACAGAACCCTGAGGAGAGAATCTAAAGCCCCACATGCAGACCTGTCTGAAGCCAGTTGGTTTCCAATTAAAACCCATCTGTCTACAACAGAAGATATTAAAAATGCTCCCTGAGAGCGTAACAGTTGACCAGGTCTCTGAAGGTGGTCGGGGGCTATCTCTATTCCAGAGAAGAGGGTGGCCTCCTGTATCACTTACTATCTCGCTTGATATTGCTATCAGTTCTGTGACTACGGAAGCTCTGGTAGAAAGCTGGCACTCCCAAGGGCAAGCACAAAGCTGCAAAATCCTGACCTTCAACTCTTGTCCCAGACACTACCATGGGTCATGCCCCCACACACACCCCACCTCAACCTAAGCAGTTTCTATGGTTGTAATGGAATCACCAACCAACAAAAATAATGCTTAACACTTTCTATCTCAGCCTCAGTGCTGAGAGATAATGTAATTCTAGCTTTTCTGCTCCCTGGAGCAACTGGCCAACCCAAGAGGCTTCCTCAGCACTCCCAGGATTTTCTTTCTGTGAAAAGACAATCCTGCTAACCAGAGATTACCAGAGTATAAATAAGGCAAATGGATAGAAGGGATCCAATCATGAGCCTACCAGGTGAAGCAATCCTGACAATGGAGAAGTTGGACCCATTTCAGCCAGACCACCACCACATCCTGTTCTCAACAGAAAACCAACACAGAGCATAGCTCTTCTCTGCGTCTAGCTTGAAAGACCTGAAAGCTGTGCCCTAACACTGGAAAGTAAGAAATAGATGAAGAACAGGTAGTCAAAATAGCAAAGGGAGAGATCTGAATGAGGTGAACACTATTCTTCTCAGAGGAGAATTAAATACCATGTTGATTCGCCTACACACTCTTGCATCCTTGGAGCCTGAACAAAGTGGTGTGCCACCTGTGCCCTGTGGAGTCCTTTCAAGATAATAAATCTGTTGCATCTCTGAGAGTCTTGATGCTTTGGGAAAATGACCTAAATGTGGTGATTAGTAATCTCTAAATGATTGTCACAGAGATATTAATGATGCTTAAGGGAGCTCTTGCTGTGTGTGGAACGTTTTAATCACTGTTGCTGAAATGGTCCACGTTCAGCACTGAAATCTGATTATTTTTATGACATCAGCAGTGCCATAGATCCCCTGTCTTAGGAATTTGCTTTCCAAATCAAATTCTACAAACAGGCAATCATCTAGAAGTTATGTGCAAAAGATTCACAATTAACTCTTGGTGGACTTTCTCTGTTCTTTGAACTGTGGACCTTGCCAGCTTGAGTAGGGCTCCTCAGAAAAGGGGACGGGTTTCCAGGAGCAGGGCTATGTGCTCTGGTGACAAAAGAGCCAACTGGGGGCAGTCATAGCTTTCATGGTCAAGCCCAAGGGTCTGGACTAACATGACATTACCCATAGTTAGAATGATTAGAACCACTTAGATTCTAGGCCCTTCCTATGCCTTGACAGAGTAGTAGATTGTGATATTATATGGAAATCTTACCTATCTTAAGAAAATCATTATGTTTTCACTGCTAGTTCTTGGTTCCTGTCCCATAAGCACTCACTGGCCATTGGAGTAATTCATATCAGCAGACACAGTGAATCATCAATGTACAGGCAAAGGAAACTGGTACACCAGAAACCTTTTCCAGGATTCTATAGATGCTGAGAGACAGAGTCTGACTCCCAAGATTATAGCTGTAAACTCAGAGCTGGTAAGGGCCATCTTTGCCCTCAGTATACTTAACAGGACATGTGGATAACATTGAAAATTTCATCTACTTTGCACAGGAAGCACAAATTTGTCCCTTTCCCCAATTTTCCTTTGTTTCTGGCTGAGGGGACAGCCAAGTGCCAGTGGCCTTATTTCATTTTATTGCTGTCTTTGCTGAATAGTTGTAAATATCCCAATCTTAAAAGTCAACCGGACTGGACCACACTCAGATGAATGGCCTAAACTATAAAATACGGAGTTAAGCAAGATCAAATTCTGTCAATTTTACCCTTAGTTATCTCTAGATACCTTCTTCTGCACTAGATACCTGCATCTCTAGATACCTGCACTGCCTATGGCCCATCCCTGACACCTCTTCCCTGGACTACTGCCCCTGCCTGATGTGACTTGCCTCTGCCATCCTGTTCACTCTGATTTTTCCTCTGCTGCCCCCTCAATTATTTATCATTCCCCCTCTCCCATATACCTCTCTGCCCTGGTTTTTCCAGCTTTTCAATTTCAAATCATTTTTTCAAAGCACATTTACAAAGCCACTATCCACAGTCAGGGATTTGATGATGGAGAAAGCCCAACAAACTCTCCCTAAAGATGTTTCCATCGCTCCATCCAGACTCTTGGGAGGTCACTGTGAAAGCAGCAGAGAATGGGGGACTCACAAGAGAATCCCTCAAAGACCAAAGACCTACAAAATCCAGTGCTTCCCCTTCTCTGTTGCAAAGTTTTGGGGTCTGTGCTCAGGGTGTACAGAAGGAAAAAGCCAAGATGAGCCAGGCAGGTGGAGAGATAATGGGTTCCAAGAGTTTTCCTGAAACTTCTGGAGTTCCTACAGCTCAATGAAGTTTTCACCCATTTCCAGTGGTCTGGCCTTTGCCTACCAGCTTGCCACCTCATAGGCTGCTCTCTCCCTGCGTATAATCGCCTCTTTCCCTAGCTGGCTGCTGCTACATTCTCCCTTCTGCACTGAGAAAATGAAGCATCCATGACTGCACACTGTCCAGGTAAACTGTTGTCCAGGAATGTCAAAGCTATCTCCTGCATTCAAAAGAAAGAAAGGAACCTTTGCCAAGGAAATGAGTGAGTGTCCTCATTCAAAAAAAGATATTTGGATAGCTCATCCTTCTCTGCAATCCAAAAGGGATCCATGGGGTATATGAGAAAGGTTAGGACACAGTTTTCTCCATGTTGTTGCTAAGAATACTGTGACTTTCTTAAGATGCTGGTGTCAGAGAACAGAAATCACCCTAATTTATTAGATGAATGTGAAATGGGCAGTACGACTTCCTATGATATGTTAGAGTGGATGGTTTCATATAACTCCATCTCCGCTAGGAACAACAAGTGTCTAAAGCACAAGGCCCTCCCTATGCTTGGTGCTGAGTATTCACCAGAGATTCTACCCTAACAAATACAGACTCAACCCTAACAAATACAGGTTCAAGTACCATAGAGTACTGTATAGATAAATACTGGGGCTGCTAGCTTTGTTGGTCATTTAGATTTCAAGATTAATAGGAGCCTATTGCATAAAAGAGCCATAAAAACATAGAAAATCAAGGCTATTGTTGCTCAGAGGAAAATATAAAGAATAGCAATAATAACTATTTATAAATAGTATAACACACTAATACAGAACCAATAAATTCTCACCTCAGGATAATAAAATGTAAAGGAGATTAGGGAATACTTTAAAGGACACCAATAGCATTAGATATTCTTTTTTTTTTTTTAACTTGGCTAAAAGAAAGTGAATTTTATCTCATGTTCATTCACACAGATGAATAGATGGGGAAGGGACACCAATTTGGAATTAAAACAAAACAAAACCCCACTAACACCCAAAGGAAAAAGTTGGTAGTTGGTTGTGTTTGTTGGATGGGTTAGATCCTGAAGGCTGGGTGTCTTTGTTACTGGGAAATAAATGATGCTGAACCAAAGTCCTCAAAACATGCATGGATATTAATTATAAATCACAAAATACAGAGGTGTCCTGTTTTCAATCATTTATCAAACACATTAAGGCCAACCATAGGGAAATGGAACATTAGTGGGGAGCTTCTTAAGAGTGTAATTTCCTGGAAGAGAAATTTATAGTGTGTGCTTATTCTCCATTAGAGTACGTCTAAGCTCTTTTATTAGTTTATTCATCAGCACAGCCGTGGTTTCAAGCCAGCTCGGCAAGCCGGCAGGCCATCAGGCAAGGGGTCCTCTGGGGGATTTTGCTCCTGGTCCAGTGTGTTTTCCAGATCATAACACAGTTAACAGAAGTAGTTGTGGTGCATGCCGCTGGAGGCCTTTAGGGTTTCCCCAAAAGGCAATTCACAGAGCAAACCCCAAGGGCTCTATGGATATAAAGTGAACATCTAAAACGTACTTAGAAATGAAATGATTTTCTGTTTGCCATATGAGGTTTGTGATTGCCTCTCAAACAACATTGCTTTTCTTGCCTTTATGACCAAGTTCAATTTCTTATTTAGTAGTGTAATAAAGGGGCAATTTAGGACCCGGCAATGAGGACATCCCAAGCAATGAGCAAATCTATCCCTCACCCACCCGCTGTGCACTTCTCCCCATGATGCCATGGCTTATCTCAGAGCAACCCCACTTGGTACCCTGATAACAGCCATGTGCCCCCAAACTGTCCCTGCCCTCCCACCCCCACACAGCTGTCTCTCTTTTTACTATATAGCTCCCTGGTCCTGCTAAAGAAAGCAACCCTGCCCCAGGTTTCCTCTCCATCTCTGCAGTAGATTTCTCTTCCTATGGGTAACTTAACTCTAATTCTACTGTGATGAAAGCAAACACACCTGATATCTACCACTTGGCACAGAGGACTGGAATGGGGAAGATACGAAAAAGAGCATCTTACCTTGTTTTAAGGATATTCAGAAACTGCAAAATTTCTGAGAACTGTATCAGTCTGAGAGCTCTTAGAAATCTCAAACCTGGAAAGAGAAACAAAACATGATGCATGGTTTTAATATTCACAATCTCCCCTTTGAGTTACAGTTGCCCGGGGTTGAAGGGATATGAAGTTCTTGCAGCAGAGAAATGAGCTGGTACCTTGGACATGTTCCTTCATTCTGACTCTTGACTGGTCTGAATCTTGATGTACTCTTTTAAGGTGGCCCGTTTGAAAAGGGAAGGGCAGAGGTAGGGGAGAGCAGGTTAAAGAGGTTTCCTTCTCCTGTGGGGAGTGTGATTTAAAGCACTGTTTCTAAGTCACCCAGTGGTCTGGCAGGAATTTGCCTCTGAAAAATACTGGAAACTCATAACTCAGGGTAACCTTTGTGTTAAAAGCAGATTAAGAATAAATCGGATAACCTTATGTCTTTGATGGATTTTTTTTTAATCTTTATTTTTTTTCAGCACTGATAAAATGAAAAGAATGGCCCACAGCATTATCTGTTTTTTTTTTTTTTTACAAGATTTCATATTTCTCTCCCATTCAAAAAAAGAAGGAGAAACCTAGATAAAATATCATCCCCTACAACTTTGGGATTGAAAATTTAAATAATTCCACTTTCACTAATACCAAGATGAATATTTGTCCTTTCTAAATCCACAGCCTCACTTGAATAGAAGAGTTTGTGTGTCTAGGTGGCAGCAGAAAGAGAGGGAGGGAAGAAGCAAAAAACACAGTCAAGGAGTTTTTAAAAGTACAAACTCCTCCCCCGCCCCTTTTGTGATACTTGGGAATGGAACCCAAGGGCATTCCACCTCTGAACTACACTCTCAGCCCTATTTGTGTGTGTGTGTTTTGAAACAGGTTCTCATTAAGTTGCTATGGGCCTCACTAAATTGCTGAGGCTGGCTTTGAACTTGTGGTCCTCCTTTCTTAGCCTCCCAAGTACTGGAATTACAAGCACGTGCCACTATGCCTGGCTTATAAATTCTTGTTTTATTTTTGTTTTGTTTTGTTTTAATACTGGGAATTGAACCCAGGGGCATTCTACCTCTGAGCTACACCCCCAGTCCTATTTTTTTAATTCTTTATTTTGAAACAGGGTCTCACTAAGTTTCGGAGAGCCTCACTAAGTAGCTGAGGCTGGCCGTGAACCCTGATCCTCCAGTCTCAGCCTCCCAAATACTGGGATTACAAGCTCGCGCCACCATGCCTGGCTAAATTCTTATTTTTTAATAGTCAAGAGTAAACTTTATTTCTTCTGAGCTCAAATTCATGAATCAAAAACACTCAGAATCAGCCATGGACTTTGATGCCTTCACCAGAGCATAGGAGATTTACTTACAAGCTATGGATTATCACAGCTTTGAGACAGACTGCATATCACACCTGTTCCTATGGAAATTTCCTTTTACATATTTTCAAGAGCATTTTATTAAGTAACCTGAAGTGCCAAAGGAGATGCTAACCTAAGGTTGACTGACTGACATCCTGGAGAAAGCAGGGGGAGGGGTGAGATTTTATTCCAGCCACTTATGCAAGAGAGTAGAAGGGAGAGAGGGGAGTCTAAAGCACTTGCTGGAAAGAAGGATGGAGGACTCACTGGAGACCCCAGGATGAAGCCTAGCTACCTTTTGCTTGAACAAGAAGCAGGCTAGCTGGCCCAATGTACGACTGTTTGGATAATAAAGAAAAATTAACTTGAAGCCCACAGAGCAGAGTCTGACACTACAAAGAGAAGGAGAAAATGATAGTGCCTGAAAAGAAATCGTTCTCATCTGAAAAGGATTCACCTTCTTGAACAGAAGATTTTTTTTTCTGAAAACATTCACCTTCCATGCCAAATAATACTTATATAACTTTTATTAAACCAGAAAATGCAGAGATGAGAAGGGATGTTGATGAAATGAAAAAAGGCTCAGGAGCCAAAATTGGTCATAACCAGACTGATGAAAGACTGGCTCAACGCTGCTGAACACTGAGCAGTGTGCAGAATTGAGAAGTAATCTCGGGAGGCAGAGAAAACAAGAAAAAGGAAAAAAATGAGATGAAACGTAAGAAAATATAAATGGAGCAGAGAACACAGAGATCCAACCTATGAATATAATGTGTTCCAGAAGGAAGTACAAACAACACCTAGATCATAAGCAATGGATAGAATGGAATAGGAGAGAATTTCCTAGATAGAAAAAATTGACTTGGAATTAAAAGCTAAAATGAATGTTTTCTCTTCAAAACCAATGCCAAGAAATATCTGTCCTTTTTCGCCTGAATTTTAAATATTTAAATCAATTAGTCAATCAAAATAAAGCATTAATGTTGGGGATAGACTTTACCAACAATGTAAGACAATTTTTATATAACAGCAAGTGTTGAGTAATGTCATGATTTGGATCTTAAATATCCCCCAAAGGTTCACATGTTGAAGGCTTGGTTCTCAGCCTGTGATCTGTTGGGAGGTGGTAGAATCTTTAGGAGGTGGGGACTAGTGGGAGGAAGTTGGGTCATTGGGGGATGCGCCCCTGATGAGGATAGTGGGACCCCAGCCCCTTTTTCTTCCTTTTTCTTCTGTGTCCTGGCCACATAGTAAGTAGTTTTGATCTACTGCTCATTCCCACTATGATGTGCTGCCTTCCCACAGGCCCAAAAGCAATGGGGAAAATGACCATGGACTGCATACTCTGAAACCATGAGTCAAAACATCTCAGGTATTTCATCACAGCAAGGGAAAGCTGATTAACACAAATAACAGTTGGGCAATACTTAGAATTTTCAGACAAAGCCAGTGATTTCACACAGGCACTGTTGTTTCTTGCTGCTGTAAGATAAAATAACAAGTGAAGAGACTTGGAGTAGAAAGACTGGCAGTTACTGCCGATGCACTGAAGAGAGGATATAGACACACTCGTCATGTGCTTGCTCGTGGTTTAATCCTGAAAATTGTGTGTGTACATACATTTTGTGGAAGCAAAAAGAGTTCACACCATATAAAGTTCATTAGGACAGTTTGACAAGATGTATCAAATCTTGAAAGTGCTCATTCCCATCAGTATGCAACAGCTGTTTTCCCACATCCCCATTGGATTGAGTACTATGAGGAAGGGAGGAAGGAAGGAAGGAAGGAAGGAAGGAAGGAAGGAAGGAAGGAAGGAAGGAAGGAAGGAAGGAAGGAAGGGAGGGAGGGAGGAAGGGGAGGGAAAGTAAGAGTACGAATTTATAGGCTCCCCAAATAAGAGCTCATTATTGTTTCATTGTGCTTTTCTATATTAACAAGTGAAATTAATTATTTTTCCATAGAGTTATGAGTTATTTTATTTTATTTTTTAAAGGATTTAATAGTGACCTTTTCCAGTTTGCTTGTGTGTATATCTTATTCTCTGTAATAGCTTTCTTTTTTTTTTTGTACTGGGGATTGAACTCAGGAGCATTCTACCTCCTAGCTACACCCTCAGCCTTCTTACATTTTGTTTTCTTATTTTTGAAACAAGTTCTCCATAAGTTGCTGAGAGTCTCACTAAGTTGCTGAGTCTGTCCTCCAACTTAAGATCCTCCTGTTTTAGCCTCCTAAGTACTTGGATTATGGGTGTGTGCCACCATGCCCAGCAGTATAAGCGTTTTTAGAATGAAGATATTATACATTATATATTATCTTCCACAGTTCATCATTCTTTCAATTTTGCTTAAGGCTTTTTTCAAGTCTAAAATTTTTCTTAGTGTGTTTTTTTCCTGAATTCTAAAATTTGAATAGGGTCAAATATATCAATCTTTCTATCATTGTTTCTTTCTTTCTTTTTTTTTTTTTTTAAATTTTCTGGTACTGGGGATTGAATCCAGGCTCATTCGCCCTCTGATCTACGCCCTATCCCTATTTTATTTTGAAACAAGGTCTCACAAACTTGCTGAGGGCCTCACTAAATTGCTAAGGCTGGTCTCTAACCTGAAATCCTCCTGTCTCAGCCTCCCAAGTACTTGGATTACAGGCTTGGGATACCACACCCAGTCATTGTTTCTTTCTTTTTTTAATATCCCCAAAGGCCATATCATCATATTGATTTTGGCTCTTTGGTTTTTTTGTTTTGTTTTGTTTTTTAACTACATCTTCATTTTCTCTTAGTCCAGAGCATGGCTCTGGACTTCGGCTGCATATTTGAATCACGAATCACAGGTCAAGCTTTAAGAATGGCCCATATTTGGGCCTCAACTCACTCCCCTCCATTCTGACTTAATGGGCCTGGAGTACAGCTCAGCAGAGGGAGTTTTTAAGCTCTGAGGGCAAGAAGGTAGAGAAGCCTTGCAAACTTCTTCTGTAAATTGGCACATAGTAAATATTTTGGATTCTGTCACAACAACTCAAGTTTGCTGTAAACAACAAGTAAACAAATGGGTGTGGCTGTGTTCCAATGAAATTTTATTCCTGTAAGTAAGCCATGGGACTAATTGGCTCCACCTGCCTTGGAAGTCTGCCATTCTTTGTACACAGAAATCCCCTGGGCTTTGTATACATTGATTATGACTTAGAGGGTCTGAGATGGGGCCTAATAGTCTGCATTTCCAAGGAGCTCTAAATTGGGGCTATTAAAAGAACACACTTTGAGAAAACAAGGCCCCAGGGCAGTGATTCCTGACCAGCCTCACTCAGCCTCAACCAGAAGGGTTTTTTAAAACAGCACTAACGCCCTCCCCCCCATTTTAATTCAGTTAATCCAGGAACAACTTGGGCATTAGAATTTTTCTACAATTCTAATCCTAATGTACAGTCACATTTAGGAACCATTGGTTATTCTTCTTTTAATCTTTAACTTGTTAATCTGTATTGACACATTTATTTATTTTGGTTGAAAGTATGACAAAAGGACCAAGCTTTATTTTACTCCCCCCAAAAGTTCCCTTTAACTGAATAATCACTTGAGCAATTTAAAACTAATAATCTACCCATTTGGCACAGCCCTATCTACTCAAACTAATTTTAAAGAACATACGCCCTAACCATAAGTTAGAAGAAATCAGTAGTATAATGAGAGATTACTTGTAAAATAATTCATTCAGCTGAAGAATTGGGGAGGGGGGAGTTGTCTTAACAACATGAGGAAAAGAATGATTTCTAGTTTAGGATTTACATTTAAATAATCAGAAAATCAATAAAGATTCAAATTGATTTAAAAATGCGGAGTCATTTTATCAGGGCAAATAATAGCAGCAAGAAAACAAAAGTCAATAGAAATTCAATAGAAAAAAGTTCAAATTCAATAGAATCCAATGGCAAATTGAATAGAAATTCAATAAAAAACTGAATTTTCAATAGAAAATTGAATTGGCAAATTCAATGGGAAAAAGTTATGCACAGTTATACATAGACTAATAAAACTGTGAACACCTTGCTAAGAACAAGTCTGAAAAAACATAAACTTTGAAAGAAAACCACTATAGGACAATAACTGAATTATAAATTTAAAATGTAGTAACAGCTTTTCCTCAGAGTCTGTATTCATTTAATTTATTATTAAATTTTAAACATATATTTTATTAAAATTTTAAACTTTTTCATAATACAAAAGGAGATGGAAAGCAACTGAACTTATAAACAAAAACCTGGTACCAAAAATTGACTCTCAGCCCAAGAATGAAATATCACTAAGATCAGAGACACTAAAATTCTATGTAAAGCACCAAGGCATATAATTCACCAAAGAATTAAAGTTATAATCTAGTCCATTCAGGTTAAACATGGCAAATTGAACACAATGGTTTTTCTCTGGACCTTATTAAGTCATACTAAAGTTTGGTGGGAATAGTAAACTCTTACAAGGACAAAAATGAATAGAAGAGGAGACTATCACACATAAGAGACAATGACAAAAGGTTGGTAGAGGAAAAGTAGATATTCTATTGAAAATTAAGTTGGTGGAGCTGATACACTTAGCTTTACATGCATATAAGACATATAAAAAAGACAAAATACCCATGTACATACAGTTGGCCCTCCATCTGTGGGTTCCACATTCTCAGATTCAACCAAACTTGGATTGAAAATATCTGGGAAAGAATTGCATTTGTTCTGAATAGGTACAAATTTTAACAACTATTTACATAATTTTAAATATTATAAGTAATCTGGAGATGATTTAAAGTATATAGGAGGATATGTACAAGTTATATAAAAATACTATGTTGTTTTAGATAAAGGACTTTGTCAGGGGTGGATTTTGATATCCAGGAGGAATCTGGAATCAATCTCATGCAGATACTAAGGGCCAAGTATATATAAATATTTCCATAATAATAATATAATATGAGAGCCAAGTGTAGTGGTACATGCCTGTAATTCCAGTACTTGGGAAGCTGAGACAGGAAAATCATAGATTCTTGGGCAGCCTCAGCACCTTAGCAAGGCCCTCAGCAACTTACTGAGACCCTATTTCTAAATAAAAAATAAAATAGGACTGAAGATATAGCTCAGAGATAGAATGCCCCTGGGTTCAATCCTCAGTACCACATGAAAAAAAAAAAAAAAAAAAAAAAAGAAAATGAGAAATGTCTTTTCTTTTGCCAATAAATATGAAAGTAGAATGCCAGAGAGATGGAGGTCAATGGTGCGGGGGAGGCGGGGTGGAATCACAGTGAAGAAGAAATGAACAGCCCAAAAAGGAATGAAGTGACTAAAACTGGGAAGAGGGAAGCTGCAACCCTGACGCTAATGGGTTGGAGTACCAAACAGAAGTAGCCAGTACATAGCAGGGGGTATAGGTATTTGAGTTGTTAAAACAGAGAAATCTCTAGAGTGAACTGGTAATGCCTTAAGTAAACACATTGTCTTCATAGCCCTCAAATCAGCTTTGGGAGGAAACACACACACACACACACACACACACACACACACACACACACACACACTGCATCATTCCTCAGTAGTCTCCAGACATGTTGCAATAAATGAACACAGCATTCACATATAGGCTAGCAGAAAATTTCAAATCTAAAGATTAACACAAAACCTAGAATCACCAAACATTTAAGGAAAGACAAGTTACCCTTGAAGAGAGGCACATATTCTAGCAAAATATACTTAAAGATTAACAAAGCAATTTCAAAATATTGCTTTAGAAAAATCATAATAATGAAAAACATAAAAAGATGTGAGAAAATATGTCACCTCAACAAAAATAAACTAAAATTTTTCATATAAAAACTTCAAAAGGGAGCCGGGCGTGGTGGCGCACGCTTGTAATCCCAGCATTTGGGAGGCTGAGACAGGAGGATCTGGGTTTGAGGCCAGCCTCAGCTACCTAGTGAGGCACTCCGCAACTTAGTGAGACCCTGTTTCAAAATAAAGAATAAAAAATAGGGCTGGGGGTATAGCTCGGAGGTAGAACGCCCCGGAGTTCAATCGCCAGTACCACAAAACAACAACAACAACAACAAAAAACTTCAAAAGGCAGCCGGGCGTGGTGATGCACACTTGTAATCCCAGCATTTGGGAGGCTGAGACCGGAGGATCCCGGATCACGGTCAGCCTCAGCTACCTAGTGAGGCACTCCGCAACTTAATGAGACCTTGTTTCAAAATAAAGAATAAAAATAGGGCTGGGGGTATAGCTCAGAGGTAGAATGCCCCTGAGTTCAATCCCTAGTACCGCAAAAATAAACTTCAAAAGACAAGCTGATTAGAAGAATGGACATGTCTACCTAGCAAACTAGAGGACTAGACTTTCAAAGAGATTTTTTCATTCAAAGAGACAGAGAGAAAATCACAAAGAAAAGTGAAGAGACATGGAAGACAGGTATAGAATTTTCATCATCCATGCAACTGAGTTACCAGGAGGAGAAAATGAAGGAAAGAGAGAGCAGGGGACATTCAAAATAATATTAGAATAATGTTCCCTAAACTGAAAGAACAACCTGCATCCTCAATTGGAAAGGTCAGCTAAGTGTCCAACAGGTTAAAATTTTAAATCCATGCATATCATGGTGAAATTTCCAAATATCAATGTAAATAAATAAATCTCTTCAAAGCAATAAGAATCAAATTATAGCCACAAAGAAAACAAAGGAAGGATAGCTTCACAGATCTCAAGGGAAATCATTCTGAACCGAGTAATACACACTTAACTGGCTAGAAGGGAGATATAGGAAGCAATGTAGGAAAAGATAAAAGTGATTAGTTTAAATGTTGAATGAGTATTTTTAAAATAACCATGATCTAAAATTAAAATATCTAACCTACATGGAAAATGGAAGTATGAAAGAGAGAGGGCAGTGAAAGAAATGAACATTCTTGTTTTGTTTCAAGGGAGGATACAATTATTTATGTATAGTAACACAAAAAAAGTAATTTTAAGTAAGTGTACCAAAAAAACTTAGGAATATATTTGAATTACAAAGTTCAAATCTTAGAAGAGAAAAATAACACAAGAATTGATTTGAGGTGGAGTAAAAGAATGAAAATTAATCAATTGAACTAAAAGGCAAGAAAAGAAAAAGCATATTAATTAGAAAAAAAATTGCAAAAACAAAAAAAAGCTCAAATATGTTTGTAACCACAATAAAAATCAATGGACTAAATGCATTCTATTAAAAGAGAGAGATCCCAATAATATGAGTGTATGCATATAAAACAGATCCCAGAGGCATGCTGCTTATAAGAGATCTATTGGGGGGAAAAAAGAGATCCATTGAAAACCAAATACACAAATGAAAGTTAAAAATAAAAGGATAGAAATTATTTAGAAATGTTTTTTAGCAAATGTGAACAAAAAGAGAGCAGACAGAACAATGATGATACCAAATAAAGTAGCAGTTTCCATGGAAAAAAAACCAAAATAAATAAAAACTAATACCTTATGTTGATAAAAGAAATAATTCCTCAAGATGATGCAACTGAAAAATTTTTATACCCCTAAGAATATATATTTGATATAAGTAAAACAAAATCTAATGGGAATGCATCAAACAACAAAAAATTGAAAATGCCACAACAGTAAGAGATTCTAATGTTCTTTTTTCAGAAACAATGATATTCATTAGCCTAAAATAAGCACACATATAGAATATTAATATATTATTTAATTTATTGAGGTATATTTATATCTATATTCCTCTGAATGTGTGGGTAATTAGACACATGCATATATTGCTCAGTAAACTAGGAACATACATTCTTTAATAATAACAATTGAACATTCACAAAAACTGACCAAATATTAGCTACAAAGAAATCTCACCGAATTCCAAAATGCAGAAATCATCTCAGCAATAGGATAAGAAAATAACAAAAAAAGTAAAAAATGAATAAATAACAGAGAAACAGACTACATTCTGTAAACAAAAATTTAATATAAAAAAAGAACTCATCAGAAATCAAACGGGAGATAAGAATTATACAATAACGATGGAATAATTGGCTAACAATGGGGATCCTTGTGAATAGTACATCATACCATAACTGAATAAATGTAAGATGAGCTAAAAGCTAAGTAAAAATAATAACACATAGAAAAACTGAAGAAAACTTAGTTATATATTTATTAGCCCTCTGAAAGAGGAAAACTAACTAAATTAATTTGTGAAAGGAATCATGAAATTTTTAAAATATTGGGTTGGGGATCATAAAATATAAATGTTTAAAAATAATAAAGACAATATCCATTAGAAAATAATCAAATATGATACAATAAGGAGAAATCCTTTGTAATACCAAAAGCATTATGTAAATACTGTATCATTAGTTGATAAGTAGGCAAAATCATGAAAAGATATATCACGAAATAGAAAATACAACTTAGTAAACAATCATCAGAAATTGTAAATGTAGGATCTGAAAACTATGAAATCACTTCAAGAAAACATAAGGGAAAGTTCCATGACATGGGTTTGGGCAGTGATATTTTGGATATGACTTCAGAGGCACAGGCAATATAAGTAAAAATAGACAAACTGGATTACACCAAACTAAAATGCTTCTTTCTGCAGAGTAATGGAAACAACTGACAGAGTAAAAGATACCTACAGAATGGAAGAAAGCATGTCTGGTAGGTCAATATCCAAAATATGTAAGGAACCAATATCCAAAAGCAAGTAACTCTATTAAAAATAGGCAGAGGAACCTGAAGAGACGTTTCTCAAAAGAAGATATACATACGGTATTTTTCCATATACATGGGTATATGGAAAAATGTTCAACATTACTAATCATCAGGGAAATGCAAATTAAAATCACAATAGATGTTCCCTCATTAGATATCGCCTCCCATTTGCTAGAATGGCTATTGTCAAAAAGACAAAAGATAATGTTGGTAGCAATGTGGAAAAAAGGAGACTTTTGCACACTGATGGTGGGAAGGTAAATAAGTATAGTTATTATAGAAAATAATATGGGAATTCTTCAAAAGTTAAAAATAGAACTACCATATAATCTAGGAATCTCACTGCTGGGTAAATATCCAAAGGAAATAAAACTTGGAAGAGGGGGAAGAGATATCTGCACTACTGTGTTCATTGTAGCACTATTTGAAACAGCCAAAATGTAGAATCCACCTAAGTGTCCATTCCATTGGTGAACGGATTTTTAAAGATGTAGCCTATATACACAATGGAATACTATTCAGAAATAAAAAAAAAAAAAAGCCTGCCATTTGCAACATGGATGAACACAAGTATGTTGTGTTAAGTGAGATAGGTCAGACTGAGAGAAGCAAATACTACATGATCTCACTCATATACTGAATCTGGAAAAGTTAATCTCATAGTACTAGAAAGTAGAATGATGGTTAGTGGGGGCTGGAGCAGCTGGTGGAGAGGGGGTTGGTGAGAGGCAGGTCAAAGGATAAAAATTTTTGGTTAGAAGGAATAAGTTCAAGAGATTTATTGTATAACATGGTGACAATAGCTACTAATGTATTGTGAAAATGCTTTTAAAAGAAAAGCTAAGGAAATACAAATTAAAATACAGTAAGTATTGTATTTACTATATATAACTACCAATATATTTGAGTTTTGCCTTGGGGAGATGACTCCACAATGAAATACTATTATAATTTGATGGTAGGATTATAAATTGATAAAAACTTTTTCAGCAAGTAATTCAGCATTATGAATCAAACTAATTCCATTGATGGTAATACAGGCTAAGAAAATGTAACAAAACAAGGAGAAAATGCTATAGGAACAAAGATGTATATTGCATAATTATTCATTAAACAAGAAAAAGAGAAAACAGTGTAAGACCTAAAAATAGGTCTTCTTAAGTATAGCCAATCTTCTTTATGGGATAGTATAGATGTTCAAAAAATAAAACAAGAAATATGTTTAAAATAATGCTACATTAAAGAAGTAGAATATACAATCTAAAATGGTGGTCACCAGGAGCTGATGGAAGAAAAAAGAAGAGTTTTTAGTAGAAACAGAATTTCAGGCTTGAAAAATGAAAATGTTCTGGAGATCTATTTTGCAACAATGCAAATATACCTAACACTACCAAACTGTACATTTTGAAATGGTTAGGATGGAAAATTTTATGTTATATGTTGTTTATCACACACAAACATGAAATTGTTTTTCTGAAACAGCAACCTGGAAACATTTTTTAAAAACCTAAGAAGTAAAATATAAGGGGCATGTTCTCTATGAAAAAATTACAGGCACATGAAAAATAAAAAACTTGCATAAAATGTCAATGATGATTGCATTACCCAGGCAGGATTTTTGGATCTTTAAAGTTTTCTCCACTTTAAAAATTATTCTGTAATGTTTACATTAACATTTTTATTTCTAATTACTTTTTGCTGTTGTTATTACATCAGCGGCAAGTCAAAAGTGGAGCCAGGTTCTCTGGTTCAGAGCTCCATACCCACGTTGAAGATTTGGTCACTGAAAGCCACTGGCTCAAGGTGAAGAAGATCCACAGCCAATGCTGTCCCTTCAGAGGGTCAGACTTGGTGCCCAGGACCTGAACAACCAAGATGGCATCACCTGAGAACTAACACCATGATATTTCCCCAGTGACCAACTAGACACATGAAGGGATTTAGGAGCCCTTTCTCAGATGCATGAGGAATTGCTATATTGCCAGAGATAAAGGGATACACAGGTAAATGATTAATCATCCACTGTTGCGATTCCTGATATCCTGGACATAAAAGATTCAGATCAGTGCAATTAAGGTCCCAGAAGAGCACAAAAACCCAACAGCAAGCACCTCCTAGCCCGTGGTGGAGAGCCTGTCTGGGTTTTCCAATTTGTTATTTTCCTTTCTCTATCACTCTAATCTTTAAATCCAAAAGGCTGAAAGACTCCAATAAACCTCTATCGTTTCCAACCCTTTGCAGCCCAGTGCAAATCCTGAAGAGCAATTCTTTTTGTGGTATTTGACAAGGTCACTGTCATCTGTCCTTGGTTAAACCAAGGACAGGAGAAGCGGGGTGGGGGTGGGCCTGCACACAGCACAGGGAGGCCTCTTCAGGGTGCTCTCCTCAGTCTGTTGGCATCACCAGTCCCACCTCCCTTCCCTAGTGTGAGCACTGCTGGGGCTAGCTGCTTTCAGTCCTGCCATAGAGAAAATCTGAGCTCTCTTCCCACCCAGCTGGAGGAAAGGTCCATTTTTCTTGCTCTCAAATGTCCCTGGGCTTTTATCCCTCCAGTTAGAAAGTGTGGGCTGTGACCACTTCTTGCTTGTCTGAGCTTCTCAGCATCTTCTCCCTGGGCAACTGTTCAAGCTGTTTTGTTCTCTATTTATCCCAGTCCTGGTCCCCATTCTGACAGATACTAAACATCAGCTGATGTTCAAACTGGGATTGCCACCTATTCATCCGTCCATCCATCCATTCATCCATCCATCCCATGCACATGTACTAAGTTCCTGCTCTGCACCAGCCACTCTCAGTTCTAGACTCTGAAGGCTCAAGGATGAAGCATCTGCTTCAAGGCTCTGCTCTGAACAGAGAAGCCCAAAGTGGAGAAACAGTTTAAAAAGAAAACAGTCTTGATGACGTTACTTCTTGAATGTATGTGAAGTGACTTATCTTTCCCCTCTCCACTGCCAGAACCATGCTCCAAACAGCCATTACCTTCAGCTTGGCAAGAGCTCCCAGGCCGGTCTGTCTCCTGCTTCACTCTGTCCCTCAGCTCCAGCCCGCCAAGCCCAACCATTGTTGTTCAGAAGCTGGCAGCACGGTTTTCTCTAACACTGATCAGAGCATACTGCTCCCTGCTGAAAGCTTCCATCTCATTAAAGTACATTTCTGACTCTATCTCACACTGGGAGGCTTCCTATGACCTAGTCTCCATTCAGTCACTACCACTTGTCCCCCACACTGTGTGTCTGCTCATTCCACAGTAGGTTCTCAGCTGAGGGCCTTCCCTCCTGTTCCTTCTCTCTGGACTGTTCCCCCAGATCACTGCAAGGCTCGATTACAGAGGTCTCCTCTGGCCCTCAGAGGCCCTCTCTTCTCCTCCATGACCCTGTTCTTTATAGTATTTTTCAGTATCTAACATTATCCTTCTGCTTGATGAGGTGTTCTTTCCTGCCTGTTCCTGGGAACAGTGTTTGCTCCATGGGGGGGGGGGGGGGGGAGCAGACTTCTCACTTCCCTGCTCATCAGCAAGCAGACCACACTAGACCAGTGGCAACTGGCACACATGGGCACTCACTGCTGGAAATGAATGAATGCACTAATGAGAAATCCTTTCAACAGAAAAGAAGGGTAGTAGATACAGGTTAAACACACAGTTTTCCTCAATTACTCAACTCCTCAGGAAAGAGTCTATTTTCTCTTTGCTCAAGAATCTCATGCTTCATGTGCCTTTCCTAGCCGCCTAAATGCTGGCCCTTAGCAATGTTGGATGTTGTAAAGCACAGAGCCACTCCTCTTTGCAACGACAGGAGAACGGATATAAGTAGGCTCATGAATATTTAGATTCCAGATATTTCAGCCTAAGGAAATCTTTTTAGCCAGTACTAATGACAAGGATTGACTAGACTCCCTCCCCCTGCATCTCTTTCTTGTTAATTGGAATTTTGCTATGCATAATTATACCATACAAAAGTATCTGAGTTGTGTCTATCCACATCAGAACCCAGGCTGAGTTTCAAAGGTTCTATATTTCATTTTAAATAAGTTGCCAGTGTGGTGGCGTGCACCTGTAATCCCAGTCCTTAGGAGGCTAATTCAGTAGGATCACAGGTTCATAGCCAGCCTTGGCAACTAAGAAAGACCCTGTTTCAAAATTAAAATAACAACAATAATAATAATAATAATAATAATAATAATAATAATAATATAATAATAATATAGAGCTGGGGTGTGGTTCTACTAGCCCTTCTGGAAATAAAATTATCCCTCCCAGTCTTAACTGGGATTTTTAGGTTTCTAAATGTAAATTTAAGTCATTTATTTGAAACTCCTATACATTCTGGATGCCCAAATAAAGCCAAATCCTTATTAGAAAGCAGCTTAAGGGGGAAAAAATGTGCCTTAAAGCACTTTTCTTGTGATTTCTGCTGGGTACAAATAATGAAGTCCACCCAAGCCAGGCAAGTCCATATTCCCATGGCTCCGGGCAAGGACCAAAGAATGGAAACCACAACTTTCACTATTGTCCCTGGAAAAAAAAATATTGTTGATAACTCCAAATACCTCTAAAGAAAATGCTGACTCACTAGAAATTATTGTCACTTAATAAAAAGAAGGCTGTTCTTGTTACTTGCCAAACTTTCCCCAATGTTTCTGGGATGTATTTTTTAATAGCTCTGTGGCAATTGGGAGCACTGCAGGCCAGTTACATTTATCTAGAAAAGAAGGACCAGATTTCTGCCTCCCCAGAACTGCTGAGTACAGTGGGTATGCCAAAGAGACTGCCACCCTCCACGGGACACTTCCCTGTGTCTAGCCCCCAGGGAGAGCACTTTCTTTCCAGCAACCTTTGCAAATACAGGATAACTTTTGCAGCTGTGGTTGGGAGGGACCTTACCCCAAGAGGCACAAACCCTGCAGCAAGACACCAAGGACTGCCAGAAGTTCTCGGGTTCCTCCTTCTCGGGAAGAGCAGGCCCAGACTTCACGCGGTAGCCTTTGTGGAACAAATCCCCCAGAGACTTCTTGCGACGCCTGGGGGGTATGTACACCTCGGTGCTGGTGTTGCTAGGCGGATGGTGGTACACCAAAATCTTACTGGGGATCATGGTGGGCTGGGCTTTAGGCTCCTTGCAGTTCACTTGGTGCACAAGCCAATGTTCTAGAAGGATCTGGAGGAACCTGTATTCCTCTGACCTGTGCTGCAGATAGGTCCTACCACCCAGGTCAGTGTGGCTCACCAGCAGTTATGGTGGAGCAAAGAGACACCCTCTCCCCCTCTCTGCCAGCCCCGCTGCAAGAATCCCAGTGTGCTGGGGCATTAAATGAATGCAGCCAGGTCAGAATGGCAGTGAGAGGGGTGGGGGGAGCCCTCTGACCCATTATGTCTGACAAGCTGATCTATCAGCTTCATTCTGTAAATTACCACATAAGCTCCTTTGGACATGGTTTAAGGGATGAAAAAAGAAAAGGCTGTAATCCTTCAAATCAGGTGACACAGAACAGGGGGTAAAACTGGCTGCAGTTTGAGGCCCACTGAGTCTTGTCTTTTATCTTAGTGATTCTGCTGGACAGTTAGGAACTCACCAGGAGGATGCCCTTATAGGACATGATGCCCAATTAAAGAGAAAGACTGAATGGCCCTGCTTCTCTGGTTACACCTCCCACCACCCACATAACCTCAATACACAAATCATCTGCTAATCCTATAAGTAGGACTTAGGCAGAAGAGGGACTCTGTGCCTTTCAGGGGAGAGTGGGAGGGACTCTGGTCAGAGCTCCTTGCTGCCCCCTACTCCCTGGTTTTCTCCTCCTCAGCATCTCCTTTCATTACCGACCCTGGCCCCTCTTCAGTCTCTGCTATAGATAGAATTGTCCTCCAATTCATGTTCAAGCCCTAATCTCAACATGACAGTATTTGTAGATGGGACTTTTGAGAAGTAGTTAGGTCTAGATGAGGTCTATGGGTTAATGTCCTTCAAAAAAAAAAAAAAAGAGACACCAGAGTGCTTGTTCTTTGATTCTTCCTATCATGTGAGGACCCCATGAGAAGATGGCTGTGTGCAAGCCAGAGAGAGAGGCCTCACCAGAACCTAACCATGCTGGCGCTGCCCTGACCTGGGACTTCCAGCTTCCAGAACTGTGAGAAAGTAAGCTTGTATTGTTTAAGGCAGCCAGACTATAGTATTTTGTTATGGCAGCCCAAGGAAAATAAGACAGTCTCCATTCCCAGGGTACTATGTGTAAATGAAAAATGTAGCATGGGCAGAGAGAGGGAAACACTAAAAATGTAAATAGAGAACTATCTAGATTCTTTAAGTTATTAGTCAAGGCTTCTCATAATTTGATTACTATCTATTTTTCCAGCTTTCTAGCAAAGGTAAAATTAGTAAGTGGAATTTTCAGAGTGTGACTTATTTCTTTACAATGCAGATGAATTAATTCACTCAGCCACAAAGTACAGAGCATTTATTACATACAGACATTGTGCTGGGCACTGGGTGATTCGGTAATTAACAGGGACAATACAATTCCAGCCTAGATGGAGTTTACAGCCTAATAGGAGAGAAGGACAATAAACAGGTTTTATCATACTGTAATTAATTGATAATTTAGGTAAAGTGCAACAAAAGAAAAACATAAGTATTTATCCTGGGTTTCTCTTGTGCATATTTGAGTGTGCATATACATGTATGTTACAAAAGTGTGTTTGTGTGTAAATGCAATGCATATACACGTATGTTACATAAGCATGTCTGTGTATAAATGTGATGTGCATATAGAGCTTTACATTAGTTCTCAATCCTAATGGTTGAAGATCAGATGACTCCAGTTGAAAGAGACAACATTTATGGTGATGGCAATTTTTCCAGGTTGAGGGAATGGTATGACAAATACTCCAAAGATGGAAGAAAATGATTCCTCATCCTTTCTGGAGCCCCAACCAATAGGGCCACCCAATCTTGGACTTTGACTCTCCAAAACTGTGGGCTGAATAATCCTCTACTTGTAAGTAGCCCTTGTTAGGTATTTCATTATGTGACACAAAGCTAACCAATGCTATGGAAAGGGACAACCATTGACTAAAAGTTGGAACAAGAAACTTTCCAGGGTGATGGAAATGTTTTCTAAATTGATACAGGTGATAGACCATTCTGCTGGTACATACATCTATCAAAACTCACTAAACTGTACCCTTAAGATATTTACATTTTACTTATGTATAATTTACCTCATTAAAATATTGAGGTTGACTGTTACTTGAGATGGTGATCTCCTGGTCACCAGGGGCATTCAAACAGAGGCTGCTTGTATGAGCTGGGAACACTAATGTTCAACCTGATGTCTCTAACAGAGATCATCTGCTATAACCCAATCAATTCTCTCCCAATTTTGGGTGAGTAGTAGTGGCGTGAAATCCAAGCAACTCAGAGAGATGGTTGGTTTTGGAGAAGCAAACTAATTTGTATTCAGGCTGTGTCACCTGCAATCACATGGTTGAAGAAGCTCTATAACCCCTAGCCTAAGTTTCTCTGAAACAGAGATGCTAACATCTGCTTCATAGATGACTACTCAGATTAAATAAATGAGGGTTGCAAAGTCCTCTGCCCACAGAATGATGCTCAGCAGATTCTTCTCCATTCATCTACCATAGTTCTAGATAGTCAAAGTGGTCTATACTCTCTTCATGGAAGCCTTATCATTACTGGGCTGGTCGGTCTTCTTCTGTAAATAACTCCAAACTCTCCCATCTCCAGACTTGCCCCTTCCTAAGACACTGTTAGCCTGGTGCTACATATGTCCTCTGAACCAGCTGCTGGGATATGGATCCTGACATATCTATTTAGGAGCTGGGAGCTCTTGGAAAAGCTACTCAAACTGGGCCTCAGGCTTCTGACTCTTAAAGTGGGTAAAACTCCACATGATAAACCTATACACCACAAGCAAAATTTCTTGAAGGTTTTAAACACTTAAAAGAGAATCCTATGCAAACATGTACACATGCAAATGAAATGATGCTCATTTTCTCTGGACATGAGTCTGTGAAAAAATATTGTCCTGAACTGAACCCACATTTTACATCCCTCTCCCTCAAGTGATGTCCTACATTATCGGCCCTAAGGAATTCCAGGAGGGCTTGATCTATCTGTCTTTGAAGGCAGAGAGTTGCCTTCATCTACAGTCACTGCGTGAAAACCCCTGTTCCTTCTCTTCTGCCTTAGGCTTATTCCTCTGACTCATAGGGAAGTGGTCAATAATGGAAAACATGAGAATATTTATTCATTCATTCAGTTTAAAATACTGATCAAGCAATGAACTCAGACACAACCCATCTCTGTAGTGAAATCATAGCTAACTACCCAGACCTTGTGCAAAGTGTCAGTGCATTTAAGAACCACAGATTCTTAACTAAGCACCTATTTAGAAGAGAAGTAGGATTTGTGATCAGAGTTAAGGGATTCAAATCCCAGCTCTGCCATTACTTGGGAGTGAACGATCGTGGTTCCTCCAGTTCAAAGTGTCTCAGTTGTCCCAATACTGCCTCATGGCACATGGTAAGTATTCCAAAAGTGTTTCCTATTACTATTACTGTGAACCAGATATTGAACCAAGAATATTGAGGACAGAAGTGTGATTTTCTTTAAATGCCTTTTCAAGAAATTTACCATCTTGTGGAGCAACTTAAAATCTGCAATTGTATTTAGCTAAGGCAGTGCCATCTTTTGGATGTTGAATGTCCATAAAGGGTCCACATCTTAAAGGCTTGATCCCAAGGTGCTGCTACTGGGAGGTGGTAGAGCCTTTAAGAAGTGGAACCTAGTTGGGGGTCTTTAGGCCACTGAGGCCTTTGAAGGGGATTGTGAGACCACAGTCTGTTTGTCTGTCTCTATCTCTGTCTCTCTCTCTTCCTGGCCACGAGGTAAGCGGTTTTGCTCTATTAGATGCTCCTGCCATGATGGGCTGCCATTGCTAAAAACAATGGGTCTTCCTGGTCATAGACTAGAACCTTCAAAGTTGTGAACTAAAATAAACCTTTTCTCTCTGTAAATTAGTTATCTCAGGTATTTTGTTATAGAAATGAAAAACTGACTAATACAGATAGGAAAAATAACTACCCAGATAATTTTATTTTAGGGGAAGAATCCCTACTATAGCCCTCTTTCCTAACTTGGCCATTGATGCATGACATTCCTCCATAAGAGGCAGAGTTACACGATAGGAAAGATTTGTGAGTTTGAATTCTGGCTCTGTTCCTTGCCCACGGTGAGAATATGGGCTGGTTATATAAACCTGTAAACCTGTTATTGCATATAAAAAATAACAATAATATTAAACTTCTAAGGATAAGAATGTGACAATAAATCAATATAACATATGTTTTAAAATGCCTTTGGCACAGAATGTGCCACATAAACACTCATTGCTGGTCTCTTCCCAAGCCCCAGCACTTGGCCCCTTTCCCTTGGTCCAGCGGACTGGTCCCTATTAAAATGCACATCTCCCTGGGAGTCGCTTATGCCTCAGATAAAAATGCAGATGAGGAGGAAAAGCACAAGCTCCTTGGGCTGGGGGGAAGAGAGGGAGGCGACCAGCACAGAGGAAAGAGCAGAAAGAGGCCAACTGTGAAGCCAGTAGTGAACTAACACCTAAACCACTTGTTGGCAAGTGTTGGCCCTATATTTAGCTGACAAGAGAGTCATCCAATGTTTGTGATTTGAAATAGAAAATACAAGTGTCAAGGCTGAATCTATGACCAGGTGCATGTTACTTAACACTATAATTTATTCTCAGAATCCAGGACCATTTGAATTAAGTGCATTCCAGGCCCTCCACACACTCTTACTCCTACTAATATCAGGAACCAGAAGCCTATGGCATTTGCTCCGGCCTCAGGGTAAGATATAAGAAGATGCTTCCCTTTGGCTTGTAGTTACACTATTCAAGAGACTCCTTCCAATCTGCAGTTAATCTGCTTCTTCTAATTGACCTGCCTACCTCACTCCCTTAGCTTTCTTCCTTCCTTTTTTTTTTTTTTTTTTTTTTTTTCAGTACTGAGGATTGAACTCAGGGGCATTCTACCTCCGAGCTATACCCCCCTATTTTTTATTCTTTATTTTGAAACAGGGTCTCTCTAAGTTGCGGAGTGCCTCACTAGGTAGCTGAGGTTGGCCACGAACCTAGATCCTCTGGTCTCCGCCTCCCAAATGCTGGGATTACAAGCGTGCGCCATCACGCCCAGCTTTCTTCCTTCCTCTTGGTAACTAACAATCTGTGGGGTACAGAAGTCTCTAAGGGAGCCCATTTTTCCCTCCTCCTCCTTCCTTCATTGCCAACTGACGTCAAATGCTACCAACTTCTTGATCCCTATGGTTTTCTCTATTTCCAGGGAAACCGCCTCTGAAATACATCTCTCCTGGCACATGCTGTGTGATGTTGGAGACAAATGAATCCAACCTCATCCAATCTCCTTTTCTCCAAAATAAAAACCTGAGCTCAAAGAACAGATCAGGAATAATCCTCTCTAATCTCACTTCCTATGGTGAGCTTCAGCTGGGCAGCTGACACAGGGCCCCAAGCTTCCCTCCTGTCTGACATTTGGACCCATAGGTGACAGATGGCCATCCCAGGTCACTGAAGTACCCACAGGTTTGATTTTTCAGATCTGTACCCTCATTGATTGCAGAAAGAATCTGAATCCACTGGCATGGTTAAAAAGAAAAAGAAAATCCCATGGATAGGAATATCCCAAGACAAGGCCTCCACTTTCTAAAAGTAGAAGGGAAGGGTATTACCAGACACCCACCAGCACCAGCAGGAGAGTGAAAGAGAGGCACTTCAGGCACAAAATTTAAGGAGGTACCCCATTTTGGGGTTGACCTTGCCTTTGCATAACCCTGAGAGTGTACACCTCCTTAAAATTTGCACCCCAGGCCTCTCTCTGGCCTCATCCTAATCCCAGCCCTATTGTCTGCAATGAGTCTACTAAGAAGTTCATCTTTGAAATTGGCTCTGCACTTTCTGTCACCTGTGGCAACAGAGAAACATACCAGGTTATGATGATTGTGAACTGGGAAAACCTATAAAGCCAACTCAACGATCAGCTCTATCCTAAAATTAAATTCAAGTAGAATTTTTGTGCCAGTGGCTTTGAATACAGTCTGAAAAACACAGTGAATTATATCTTCAATTACAGTTTGCAAAGAACAGAGGCGCTCCTTCTAAACTGGCACTCTTGATTTAGCTCTTTATAAAGGTAGAAGGCATAACACTGAATCTTGGGTCAGGAACAACATTTTCACAAGGGCCTCAGGTATCATGAGATTTAGTTATGTTTAATTTTGATGGTCAAAATTAATTTAAGGTAAATTTGGAAAATGAAAGTGCAGTGTTTGTTTGGAGGGGATTAATCCGCCACCAGGTGCACCTTGGCTGCTTTGTTCTGATGCTCTGAATTAACACTCAGGATCAACCTGGACAATCAGAATTGGGGATGGCACATATTCTCTGTAAAGGGCCACGTCATAAATATTTCAGGCTTTGAGAGCCATATGATCTTTATTACAACTACTCAACCTGGCCATTGTAATGCAAAAACCAGCCATAGACAATAATGTCATTAAATGAGCTTGGCTATGTTCCAATAAAAGTTTATTTCCAAAAATAGGTGTTGTGCCCTATTTAGCCTGCAGGCCATAGTTTGTTATCCTCTGATCTAGCTGACATTTTGGAGGAAGGAAGGAATGGTTAATTTTCCAATAGGTTCCTCTTCCTTTCCTAAGGTAGATGTCTATAATTAGCAACAATGGGTTTGTTTTTTTTTCTGTTCTCCATAATGCTCACTGTAGCACCTAACACCTTACCTCCTAGCTCAATCCAGGTACACATGTACCATTCCCCTTCAAGTAAACTATGAACTTTGAGATCTGGGACTCTCCCTGTTCCTTATGTATAATCTGTAGCTCCCCTTGTACAGCCAGAAACTTTGCATTGGTTAAAATTCTTTTGTTGAATTAGGGTGGTTCACAACACCAATTTTGATTTGTGAAGACTTGCAGATCTACTTAAGTGGAGAGTCTCTTTCAAATGATGGCTTATCACCCCTCTCACTGTATGCACCATGTTTCTAATCAGTCTTGGAAGAAGCTATTTAAGGACCTACATATTCAGTCAGGCATGGTAGCACATGCCTGTAATTCCAGTACTTGGGAGGCTGAGACAGGAAGATCACAGGTTTAAGGCCAGCCTCAAAAACTTAGCAAGACCTATAAAAACTTAGCAAGATCCTTAGCAACTTAATGAGACCCTGTTTCAATTTTTTAAAAAATGGAAATGGATGAGGGTGTAGCTTGGAGGTATAACACCCCTGGGTTTGATCCCCAGTACCACATACACATGCCAAAGAAATACATACTATAATTTGTTCCAACCAAAAACAAGTTAGAAATTCCTATTTTCTAATTTTTTCATCTTTGGTTCATGTGTTTATTTCAGTACTTTTTTCTCAATTATAGGAAGAAGTAGGCTGCATAATTCTATCTCCTTATTTGTGTTCATATCCCTAATGTCCAGTTTATGGTAGCATTCAATAAGTATGTGTTGAAGGAATGGGGAGATGAATGTAAGTTGGGCTTAGCTCATAAACCCTTTGTTATGCTAAAGGTTCAAGCAGTTATAATATTCTGTTAGGAAAGGCTTTGTGCTGTTGGGCTGCCTGGTTCAAACTCACATTTAACATTGCCCAGAGAAATAATCTATCTCCAATTGCAGTCTGTATCCCTAACCCATTTGTCCCAGAGGTCACTGATCTGAATTTGAATGGCAGGCTTCATTGGCTTAACCAATTCTGTTAGCTTCAACCATTTCAGTGTATGATGCTGTAAGTGACAGAGGATGGGGGCTAAAAATCTCCATCCTTTCATAGAACCAGTGCGGGAGACACGGAAGCATCTGCTTCATGGTCACGTGCCCACAGATAATGTCTCCAAAGTCCTCACAGGTATTGCTTCACTGATGAAGATGGATCACACTTAAGCAATGATTCTTGATCCCTACGAACAGCTCATGCATGACAGGAACAATCTCACAGATAAGAAAACCCCAGCAAGTTGATCTCAGACTGTGAAAGTGTCTGCCAAGGCATGATTTATGTGAAAATAAATAAGATAGGTCCACTACTTTATCTTTAGCAATAAGTGGATTCTCCCTTCCTGCCAGAGTCAACTGAGGATGTAAATGAACACCACACTCACATTGTGGCTATTTTTCTTTACCAATTGCCTGAGGTGTAGGTTTGCAAATCAAATCAAACTACCATTATTCTGTACTGATTATCCAATTAGGGGATGGAATAGGCCAGCCTTTTCTTCTTCTTTCATCAAATGCCTTCTTTGTAGCCATTTCATTGACTAGCTGAGAGGTCAAGAGAGGAAATATAGGAACATAAACTCCAAATGCAGTGAGTGAAGGAGAAGAATATAAATATAACAAATGAACTAATCAGTAGTAAGTCCCCACTTCCCTATTAAACATTAAGTTCTTTTCTGGGAACTGTGAGAGCCAGAAACACTGTGAGACATGGTCCCTCCTCAAAAGGAACATAAGCAATGACAAAAATAAAAGCAAAAATGAAAAACAGCAAATCATTTATTGGAGCAGACTATGGGAATTTTAAGAATGCTGAGAGACTGCAGAGAGTACAAAACCTTGCCCTAATTGAAAATATAAATTTATTTTCATGATAATTATTATATTAGGGTGCTGAGAGAGATAAAGAAGGCAAAAAAGTAAAGCTTTTGGTGACTATGGAAAGAATTTTATGACAGTTTGAAGAATGAACAGACTATACTTTCAGGACTGTTTCAAATCACTGGGTCACCTTAGACATGTCATGTTCTCTTGTTGTGATGGCTTCTAATAGGAATCAAAGCAGAGAAAGAAGGAGGAAGGAACTGGGAGGGTTGGCAGCCAATAGTTTCAACCTGTCCCTTTCAGGCATGCTATAGTTTGGGTCTGGAACATCCCCCAAAGATCCATATGTGAAGGCTGGGTTGCCAGCCTGTGACACTGCAAGGAGATGGGACCTAGTACAAGGATGTTAGGTCACTGGGGATGTGCTGTTGAAGAGGATATTGGGATCCTGGCCCCGACCTGTCTCTCTCTTTGCTTCCCAGCTACCATGAGGTGAGCAGCTTTTCCATAATATGCTTCCACCATGATGCCCTGCCTAAAGCATGAAGCTAGCCAACCATGGACTGGAACCTCTGAAACCATGAGTGAAAATAAACCACTCCTCCTTGAAGTTGTGTATCTTAGGTACTTTGTCATAGCAACAGAATGATGACTAACACAAGATCAAATTTCTATATTTATGTGGTTCTTGGCTTCTGGAGGTCACTCATCAATAAACAAATATTACTTATTAAAAGTAGCCAAAGTAGGATATATAAAAATCATTCTCATAAGTCCTCAGTTTCTATAGCTCCTTCGCAATCATGAAAATATGCTACCCATACATGGAACACTGAATTACTCCTCCAAAATTCCTTATGGCTGCCACAGACTTCACCTTCATCGGGGCCAGACACATTGGATGTTGAATTGCTAGACTTATTAGGATGCCTAGTTTCTGAATGATCCCACTTGCATCAGGAGGACAGCATCTGGAACATGATGTTCCAGCTCAGTGGACTAGCCTTGTGAAATGATTTCTTTTTATAAACACTAACTGCACTCACTAATTAATAGAAATGTTATTATATGGGGCAGCAAAAAATTATTGACTCAGAGAATCTTGCAATTTTTTTCCAGCATTTTTCTTGCAAAAGCCTTGGTCTGATGCATTATGTTCTTTTTGTGGCCTAGAGGGCAGTATAGGAACTGGATACCACAGCTTCTGATTCAGGGGTTTTCATGGGTCTGGTACAGAAAGGAAATTCCAGCTTAAAAGTGGGCTGCCAAATGTATCCATCTTCATAGAATTAGTGGAATACTATAGTCAAGGGCAGAGACTTTAAAGATAGCACTGAACTAATAGATTTCTGTCTACTGTTCAAGACAGAGGTTCAAGATTATCTTCATCTTGTCATTTCAGCACCTAGGATAATAAGAGGCACATAGCAGGTTCTCAGAAATGTGTTGATTAATTTAAATCCTGATTCCACTATTTATATGCTATGACTAGGGCTACTTTCTGTAATCTCTTAGAGGATGTGATTGTGTGTGTGTGTGGCTTTTGTTGTTCTTGTTTTACAAAGTAGGATATCCCAGTTTGGATTCCCCCCCAAAGCAAAACTTAAGAAATGAATTTGATTATGAATTTTTGGAGGCAATCTGAAGGACACCAATATAGAAATCGGGACGTGAGAAAGGAATGGGAAAACAGAGTTATTAAGCAAGTGTCACTGTAGACAACTAAGGTAAAATTCCCCTGTAGCAGCCAGCATCTGCACATGGTATATGTACATGAGGCAGAACTTCCCTGCTGAGGGACAGGGAAGCCAGGGTATTGACCCATCACCTCCAGTCAGTCATTGCTTGAGTCACTAACTTCCTGGCCCTTATGATCTGTAGCCAGGCCCACAAGCAGCCTTCAGAGACTGCAGAAAGCCCTCCATCAAGGAAATGCAGATGTAGCATATTGATAAGGGCACCTGCTATTGATAAGGGCAAAGGGTTCTAGGTGGGGTGCCAACAAGGCCTGCCTCCTGGGAATAATAGAACCTATGTCTTAGGTTATGAGGCTCAAAGGAAACAGTACCTGGGAAGGACGTATGAGTCCAACTCTTTCTAATATGCCTTCATCAGCTGTGTTGCTATGAGAGAAAGGGTGAAGCTGTCTCCCTAACCATCCTGAAGCCATGAGTCCGAGAGTATGAGGTCCCAAGGGGATCTGGAGACACTACACATCCAGAGAGATACCACATCCTGTCCCTGAAAGCTGACATACTAGCATTCTTACATTAAAAGATTCTTTAATTAAATGAAGATTTCCCAAATGTACTTGACTAGAGAGCTCTCCTTCCAAAAAATGCCTTCTGACTTTTGGTATAATCCAACATCCTATGAAGCACATTTTAGGTTAAGAAGGCCTGAGTCTAATGAATTTTACCCAGGAAAGCACTCCATAATTTCCCTTTCACTTCCAAAGTTCTGCTCACAAACATGTTGATACTGCTTCCTTTTCAATGAACCCAAACCCAACCCAACAATCCATTTACTTTGGATTTAGCTTGCCATTTGAAATCACTCTTTCTGGGACCCACACATGCAGCTCCTATCTCCAAAGAAAGGGATTCTTGCTATCTGCCTGAGATTGGTTGGTGGTGACCATGTCATACTCCTGTAATAAGCAACATGACCTAATGGACAGGAGTATCCTGTACCAGCTCTGCTGCTGGTGAACTTTCCAGTGCCATTTATAAAATGGGAAAATGACTCTAATTTATAGGTTTCTATAAAGACTGAGTGAAATATAGCACAAAGCACCCAGCACAGTGCAGTCACCAACTGGCACTCAAGAAATGCCACCTGCCTTTCAGATCTCTTCCTTCAGGCCCCTTCTAGTCCTGATTCAAATTCTTATTGACTTTAGATCTTTGCCACATGAAAAGAAAACAGAATGATGAAAGGGTAGGAAGGTTGCCTGAAAAATTCAGGCTACTTAGTGAATATCAATATCTACCAGAAAGCTGTACCTACCTATAGGTAGATAGATTGATAGCAGAGTCAATGTCCATCATAGAGATATGAATATATATCATATATTTCATCCAACAAATATTTATTTGGTACCTACTTGTGATAGGCATTTTACTGGAACATAGTACTGAATAACAGATATGACCCCAGCCTTCAAGGAGGTTCAGTCTAGTGGTAAACACTGGCCACACAAATAAACAACTAAATAAAGAAGTACACTTTGCTATAAAGTGCTCACATAGCAAACAAACCTCCTTGGGAGACACGATGGAGTGAGCAGTCAGACTTGGCCTTTCTAATTAGGTGACAGGCCAGCTGAGAATGGAAGGGTAAGAGTGGCCCATCCCTGGGAAAGCTGGGGCAGGTGCTATCCAGCAGAGGAACAGCTCCATCCATGAAGTTCTAGGGCCAGGAAAGAGAGAGGGCTCTGCTCTTGATATCTGGGATGGGGAGAGGTCTGGGTGAGGCTGGCCTTGAAGACTGGAGCCAGCCTCTGCAGGCCTTCTAGACCATAGGAGGACTGGGTTTTGGTCTTAGCAAAAGGAAAGGCACAAAAGAATTTAAAGAAGTAAACAACATGACCAGATGAAAAAGGAGTTGGAACTGGGCAGGGTGGGGTACACCTGTAATCCCAATACTTGGGAGACTGAGACAGGAGGATCACAGGTTTGAGGGCAGCTTCAGCAACATAGTAAGAGTCTCAGCAACCTAGTGAGACCTTGTTTTAAGACAAAAAATAAAATATGGGTTAGGGGTATATCTCAGAGACAGAATGCCCCTGGGTTCAATTCCCCAGTATAATAAAAAATAAAAATCACAAAAACCAAAAATGTCCCCAGTATCACAAAGAATAAAAAAAGTACATGACATCTAAAAAGATTCCTGCAAAGGATTAGAGAAGGGAATGAGTGTGAGATTCTCAGAGCACTTTATCCTACCTGCTGCTGATGTGAGTTACTCTATAATAAGAGCCAACACCTACAGGGGTTTGGGCACTTTGTATACTTTACTAATTGCTTTTAAATAATTTATTAAATTCCCCAAATATCTTATAGGAGGTGGCTATGATTGTTCCTATTTTATAGATACAGCCATTGAGGCACAAAGAGGTTAAACAGTTTGCCCACAGTCACCCAGCAGTCAGGGGATGGAAGCTCAGGGGCTCAAGGCTGAGCAGCAGGGCTCTGAAGGCCCTCTATCCATCCCTGTACTTTTCCTGAGTATTCCCAGTCATGGCTCAGGCTGCCTCTCCCATGCTGCCCTGAAACTTCTTCCCACCCTTGAGGAGACAAATTCTCCACTGTTAGGATCAGAGCTGAAATATTAAGAAGATGCTATGCAAACATAGACCTGGGGCAAGTATTGAACACTTAAAATACTTACCTAAGACCAAATAAAAACAGGAAGTTTTCTTCTGGGCATGATAGCCCCAGAAAAGAATGATATAAAACCTTGATAAAGTGAAAGGAAAACATAACCAATAAGTGAAGGGGAAGGACATGGAAGAAACTAAAAGTCTAGAAATTCCTTCATATTTCTCCAATGTCTTCTACATTAAAATAAACTTACACTTAACATTTTTGTTTTTTTAAATGGATATAGTATAGCCGGGCGTGGTGGCGCATGCTTGTAATCCCAGCATTCGGGAGGCTGAGACCGGAGGATCCAGGTTCGCAGCCAGCCTCAGCTACCTAGTGAGGCACTCTGAAACTTAGTGAGACCCGGTTTCAACATAAAGAATAAAAAATGGGGCTGGGGGTGTAGCTCGGAGGTAGAATTCCCCTGGGTTCAATCCCCAGTACCGCAAAAAAAAAAAAAAAAAAAAAAAAAAATGGATATAGTATAAGCTCATTTTTATATAAATTTCTGTTTACCTAACATATTTATCGAATGCACAGAATGATACCTAGAGTGATCTTCACCTAATGGGATCACATTTATTTACATTGATTGCTTTTATTTGATGCATTCTTTATATTTTCTGTGTTGCTTCTATTTCTTTTAAATGGTAGTCTTTTTTAGAAAAAATTATTTTGAAAACATATAATGAAGATTTCTTCTCTCTTCTTCAATCCTTTGAAATAAAAACCTCTTCTTGGGATAAAACAAGAGCTCCCTTCATTTGGGAGATTAGAAGCATTTTTGTGGTTTTGGGAATGTGATATATGGAGCAAAACAGCCAGGTTCTCATTCTTATTTGACTCCTAAGAACAAGGCTGAAATGTCTCCAAATGCAGCCTTTAACAGGAACAGCATCCTGGCACCTCCCCCAGAACCACAGCAGTGAGCTCCTGTCCCTGGTCACTAGCATTGACACCCCCCCCCCCCGCGCACACACACACACAGCAATTGCTCCTTCTGTTCCAGGATGAGCTGCTTTCTTGTCTTCTGGGCTAGCATGGGTCCAGGACAAGCAGGAAGTAAGCCAAAAGAATTCCAACCAGATCTAGAGAAACATGTGATCCTGTCACAAAAGGAATATTAAACAGGGGAGGGATGGGATTTCTAAGAGGCTCAGAGAAAACCATGGCGAAGAACAGGAAAGACAGAAATGAGACTGAACAAAAGAGAACATGTTTAGCGAGAAGGGATTCTGCATCAGGTCATTGTTCTTAAGAATCTTCTTTGAGGTAAAAGTGCTGTAAGCAATAAGGGAAACTAACCAGACACAGCAAGAGAAACATAATGACCCTTTGCTATTGGCTCAGGATTAAAAGATATAAAACTTCCTTTTATCTTCACAATAGCTTTCTTAGGCCAGATATCATCTCTACTACAGGTGAAGGCAACAGGATCCAGAGACTGTACTTTGATGCTAAAGGTCAAACAACTGGGCAGGGGTGCATCATGGAACCCAAGGAGGTCTCCAGCCCAGGCCCAGGGATTTCCACCCTACCGAAGGGCCTCCCTTCTTCCCCTTCTACCTTCTCACAGAAGCAAGAATTTTCTGCATCTGACAGTCCCCAGGGTTTCTCCTCCAGGAGTCCCAGCTTGCTCCTTTTCCTGTAGCTAAATAGTGGGTCAATACCCAGCTCGAGGAGTATGCTAGAACTCCTACTTATGGCTTCCTAATAAGTTGTCCTGCAGAGCCCCCTTTGTTTCCTGGGCAAAAGGTTTCCCAGAGTGGGTCAAGTTTCCTGCTGGAGTTTAAGGCAGGAATAAAGGTAAAGCTTAGGTAATTACCCTGGTTCTGTTTCAAGAGAAGTGGTTAATGATGACAGCTCTTTGGGGGAGAGGAAGGGAGGAAAGGAGAGAGACTTGTGTATTTTGGACATAGTAGCCTGGCTAGCAAAAGTGTAAGCATAATAAGTCATCCTCCAAACTATCAGGCCAATGCATGTGTATCTATGTTTATAGCCACACAATTCACAATTGCTAAACTGTGGAACCAGCCAAGATGTCCATCAACAAACAGATGAATGGATTACAAAACTATGGGATATGTACTCAATGGAATTTTACTCAGTCATAAAGAAGAACAAAATCATGTCATTTTCAGGGAAATGGATGGAACTAGAACCCTATGTTAAGTGAGATTAGTCAGTCATAAAATGTAAAAAAATCATATGCACTCCCTAATATGTGGAAGCTAGGGAGAAAGTGGGTCACAAGAGGGACTCTAGATGAAGAAGGAGAAACCTTAGATGAGCAAAGAAGGTGACTTAACTGAAGGTGATGGAAGGGGAAGGGAAACACCCTAATGCACATGATGTACATTCACAAACAAATCAAAGTCAATCACTAAACTGAACTTGAGAAGGAGGGAGGGGGAGGGGATGGGGTGGGGTGGGAATTGGGGAAGATGATGATGAGAGATGTGTACATGTATGCCTCTACCAGCTTGTACCTAACAAAGATGTATGATTACAATGCACCAATAATAAAATAAAAAATAATCCTCACCACCACCTCTCCCTCTGTCCTGCAAGAACTGTGTGGGTAATAACCTTGACCAAAGCACACCTCTCCTCCTAACAACACAGGTTTAGGCTAAAGACATTATATGTTGAAAATAATGACACTTTATAAACTTTGTGTTGTGCAAGTTTCCCCCCTTTTCTTCTTCAAAGCAACTGGCTGGTACATAAATTATGCTGTGGGTTACAGAATATATGACACAGCTGTGAATTACAAGGTCATAATTTTACCAGCAATTTTAGATGCTGCCATAAACCATCCAAGGTCTGATAGTGCTCTAATACATTTTGACTTTTTTTTCCTAAGCCCTCAGAAAGGCATTCTAGGCTAGCTGTTAAAGATACTTCATTTGTTGCTTTTGTTTTAAAAAAATAATAGTGCAGAAACACCATATGCTCTTTTCTTTTATATCCTATCAGATCACTCACTGCCTTTTCTCTTTCTTCATAAATTACTGGGTATCTATTGGAAAGATGTCCCATCTGACTTCATATGAGAAAGACAGGCTTCATCTTGGGCTTTGAGCTGAAAAACTTCCCAGAGCTATACCGCTTTTGTCCAGGGCTTGCCTATGAGGATACAGAAATGACCGTGAACCAGATGACCCTGTTCCATCTGACATGGAAACATTTTCTTTGCATCTTCTGCCCTTCCCTTTCTCCTCCCTTCAGCCTGAGTTGCACCTCCTTTCTTGCTTTCCCCCTCCCAATTTTTTTTTTTTTTTTTTTTTTTTTTTTTTTTTTTTTTTTTTTTTTTTTTTTTTTTTTTTTTTTTTTTTTTTTTTTTTTTTTTTTTTTTTTT
>PVLC010000215.1:74595-93637 GCA_004027655.1 Graphiurus murinus | reverse complement strand
TCCCCCTCCCAATTTTTAGACATTGGTTACTTTGCAAACACTAACCCTGTCTATTCTCTTCTTTAGCTGGCAAAATTCTGCTTCATAGTCCATGAACTCACCAAAACACCATCTCATTTTGTAAAGCCTTCCCTGGGGACTTTGGATTGTCTCTTCTCTGTCTGTTCCTACCCTCCATACTTAGAAGTGACCCAGGAATTCTTTATATACTTTTCTCTCCCATGCATGTACTCAGCAGCCAATGTCTCTCTTCTTTCATTCATTCACTCATGTATAAATCCAACAAACATTAATGGAGTTTTTCTGTTAGTAACTTCACTGAAACTTAACACAGTGCCTGGAACATAGAGGTGAGGGAACCAAAGTAACATGTAATGATTGGGTGGTTGGACAAGGAGATGAATTCCATTCCTAGGAGTCGGTCCAAGAGAAGTATACAGCAAGGTAGAAGGGAAGACTCCCCTCATCTTCCCCAAGGGTTTCGATGGCCAACCCACCCAATTCAACCACTCCAGTTACTGTCACCAACCACTGCAGATCCATGAGCCCCCTCCCTACACAAACACTATGAAATAGCCAGACTAGGCTACTTTCTCATTCCCCAAAGCAGCATGCAAATTCCTCCTCCATACACTTTTTTCTCTTGTCTGGAATGCCCTCAAATCCTATTCCTGCTTCAAGGGTGAAATTCAACTCCCCAGCAAGTCCTCCTGGCAACGGGCACATCTACCTTCTTTCCCTTTACGGTAGCATCCCATACATGTGGCTCCAAATCAGATTGTAACTCACCCCCTCTGAATCTATACTTACACTAACCAGTCAGCACTGAGAGGGCAGGGGTGGGCTGCAGCATTCAGACCAGCTTGGGACTGTCACTAGAACAGACCCCTAATTCTAGGCCTGGTCAAGCCATTTACTAGTTGTGTGATATGGACAAGGATGTTCTAAGAGGGCTGTGGTTGGGATAACAATAGCATTCATTTCAAAAAGCTGATCAAATACCTTTTGCCTTTGCAAAACATTTTCACATGATTAACAGCTGTATAAATGTTGTGTGGCTTATAAATGCACCTAAGTAAACTCAAATAATCCTGGATAGGCCTCACTTTTTTATTAGCCATCGAGGCCCCTCCTTTCCTATGTTATACTCCCTGGGCACAAAGCTTCCTTTCAAATTAAGAATTTGAAGCAGGAGGCTCAACAACTCATAATTTAGGTCTGCTTTTGCTTTCACCATGAAATACACACAGGGAGCTGACACCCTGCTCTTGACTTACGAGCCTATTTTTCTACAAGGCCCAGTATCCCCAAGGCTCTTTCATCCACTTGATGTGACCGGCTGCAGGCTTCGCTTGTGCTTCCCACTGATAGAAACATTACCTGCCCTCTCCATGGACCTTTCCCATGTGATGGCCTTCAAGAACAGATGCAGAATAAGGAAATAAATAACCTCTGCTTTACTCATGCCTGTGTTCATTCATTCAGGATATTCAGGACAAGGTGAGCAGGGCAGGGGGGATTTTCCATTTGGACTCACTGGTAGATCCAATTGATTTTAATATTAGTGCATTGTGGGAACAAGATACCTGATCTGGGAAAAGTCAGACACATGAGATGCCACCTTTCAATTACTATTCCACTAAGCTGTACTCAGTTTCGTATATCCATGCATATGTATATTATATCATGTAATTAACACAGGGGTTATATCCAAAGAAAAATGCACTTACATACATACATTTAAATGCATACCTTCTGATATTTCCTCTTCAATGTCATTTTTAACTCTTTATTCATTCCTCTGTTATAGTTACTCACCATAGACTTTAAACTCCCATCAGAAATAATCCACATATCCATAACTAGATTGAGGCACTCTAGGTTGAACTTGTGTCTTACATTTACCAGTATACCATGCAGGACAAGTACAGTGTTATGATCAATAGATATCTGCTGAATGAATCATTTATTAATCCCAAATTATACCCCTAATCCTGCTCTTTCCTCACTCTGCCTTTTTCCAGACCTCAAGAGGTACACTGATCCTACTTAAGTTGTTAATATTTTGGGCCCAGTTAAAGGTACCAAAATTGGCACCCTGTGTGGCACCATTCCAAGCATTCTTTAATGTAAGAAGAACTGTAATCCTATGAGCAAGGAACTGTAAAATAGACTGCAGCTGAGGGAATTATTCCTCATGCAGATAATGCTGTGGACCAAACCATTCTAACAAGCAAATAAAATCTCTCAGACAATTAAGTTCCTGTGTAAGGCCATTTGCCCTGGAATTGCCAAAAGGATTCTGGAGAATCACAAAATTGTTGGTGATGGAGAAAGAAATTAATAGCTGGAGAAGAATGGATGATTGAATTAAGTCAGGTCAGAATCAGTCAACCTGGAAAAGTATTATGCAAAACCTTTTAAGGTTCTAATCTTACTTTACTTCTATTTTAGTTAATATTTTCCTGGACCACATTCACCTTCAGGATATAAAATAGACAAAGTATTGTATTGTTTTTTGACTACAATTCAGAGATAGCATCTTCATCTCTAGTTTTAGTGAACTAAAGAATGAGAAGACACAAGACAAATGAGCAGAGCTGAATTTTTTTTTTCAAAATCTTTTCCTCTGACTTCCAAGGAAGTTATCTGAAAACCCACTGAAGCACTCCAATGGGCACAGAAAGAAACAAAACAGGCAGGAAGTTGTTGAGCACTAAACAGGCAAACTCATAGATAGTGGGAAAATCATTCCATTGCCATTGATTTTCTAATCAGTAAATAAAGAATTTTTCAAATATGCTTATGACATGTGGATGGTGTTATTTAGAAATCCCCCATTAATTTTAGAGTGTTTCATGGACATTAATTGAATAGTCTTTGGGGTTATTTGCTACACAGTTGTGACTCATCCTTCAAATATCTGACCTGCCAAGAATAATGGTCTTGTCTTTATACTAGTGATTAATCATAGTTCTGCTTGTATATCCCATGCCTAGAACAAAGCGTGGAATACAGTAAGTACTCAATAAATGCTTGAGATGATGAATGAATCAATCAATCCAAAGCCTCATAAAATCTGTAGCCTAGCCATTTAACTACCTTCTATTACAGGGTTGGTAAACTATGTCCTGTGAGTCAAATCTAGCATCTATTCAGCACACAAGATAAGAATGTGTTTTTCCACATTCTTGAAGAGTTGAAAATATTAGAATACTATTTTACAGAATAGGAAGATGATATGAAATTTAAATTTCAGTGTCCATAAATAAAAGTTTATTGGCACATAGTCATATCCATTCTTTTACATATTGTCTGTAGCTCATTTCATGCCACAATGGTGACAGAGACTGGGTGGCCCCCAATGTCCAAAACATTGTCTATCTGGCAAATTACAGGAGAATTTTGCTGATCCCTGTCCTATAGAATGGAACCTGGGTACCTTGGTCAGTGTGTCATTCATTCTGCTGCTCATGCAACAGAGAGTCACTGAGAATCTTCCATGTATTTAATGTTCTGCCTGGTTCTGGGAATAAAACATAAAGATCTTGAGAATGATACCTGCCATGATGGAACCCACAGTCCAGATCTAGAGCAGAGCAGGAGATTAAACAAATAATCTCAGAAGTACTTTTGCAATTGCAACTGTAGTGAGTGCTAAGAAGTGGTTTGTAGGGCAGCCTATAATGGAAGTATTATACACTGATAATCATTATCATCACAAAAGATTTTAGGGGCTGAGAATGTGGCCTAGTAGTAGAATGTTTGCCTAGCATGCCCAAGCCCTAAAAAAGGGGGGGGGGATGTTATTTAGCCTACTGTGGTGGCAGAGGCTAAGACAGGAGAATTGAAAGTTCAAGGCCAGCCTCAGCAATTTAGTGAGACTGTTTCAAAGTTTAAAAGCATATATATATATATATGCTGAGCTGGGGTATAGCTCAGAGGTAGAGTACCCCTGGGTTCAATCCCTAATATCACAAAAATAAATAAATAAAAATTAAAGGGAGGGGGCTGGGGATGTAGGTCAGTGGTAGAGGCCCTCTGGGTTTCATCTCCAATAGTGCAAGAAGAAATAAAAACCATTAAATCAAACTGTAGATTGCTACAATAGTGCAAGAAGAAATAAAAATCATTAAATCAAACTGTAGATTGCTAAGGTGAATTTCTTTGCCCTTTCTCTCCTTTTCTTTCCTAAGACTCTTCATTCTCAGTCAGGTTTCTCCTTTAGAATAACTTGTGACATGCTTCTTGAGCAACTTGTATGACACTCTTCTTCTTTATAACCCCAACACCTAGAAAAAAGCCTGACACATGGGAGACATGTGTCAGGATGCTGTTGAATAAATAAAATAATTCATTAGTTGACAAAACTTGGACAATTTTGGTAGCATCCTTAGGCCCCAGTTTTCTTATAAGTAAAATAAGGGGGCATGATGTTTCCAAGCATTGCAGTTTAGCACCCTGTAATCCCTCATGTCCTGAGATCTGGTCCCCATCTGGCTTTCTGATTCATTCATCTGAGTGAATATAAGGCAGCCTCCCTCTGACTCGGCAGCCTGATGTATCTTCTCCTGAATAACACATGAACCTTGCCCCAGGCAAGGCAGCCTACACGGATCATTGCTGACAGTGGACAGGGCATATACCTTGGAATTTTAGCCAAGGTCTGCTCAAGGTCTTTGGCATGAAGAGTGGCCAGCCTGAACACAGAGCAGCAGGGAAAAGAGAGGACACTGACTCCATAAATTGGCCCATTAAAACTAAAAATTATGAAGATTTTCTTTCCGTGCATATTTCTAAACTGCTATTTCAAGATGGGTGGTTATTTTAAAATACACTCACATATGCACAAATCTCCCTTTTTGTCTTCCACCCCTGCACACGCTACGGATCACTTTTTAAAGATTCTGGAACATAAGGAGTCCTAAAAACCTGGTTCCAGGATTTCTTTGTAGCTCCTGTCCCTCTGGGGTTGTTTGCATTTTCTATATAGACCCCATAGAAGTGGTTTTGATATAGGTATATTTGCACACATAGGCCATTTGTTTTTTTCCCTACCCTGTTGTCTGCCTGGCCCTGCAGCAGCCCTAGCCACACACTCAGCATGCACTTTGACCAACCCCAACTGCACCCAAGATTCAAAGCCAACTGCTTTAGTGTGGTTCCTCCTTGAAAATTCTAAACTATCCATATTGCAACAGGGAACCCAGAGTTCTACTTCCCTTTGTATCATGGCTTTTATTCCTCATTCAGTTTCTTCCCATCTCTTTTCCATCTGAAATCTGTTTTTTTCCACTTTGCACTAGCCAGGGAGTCAAAGAAAATGATAGGAATTCCGGGGCTGGGGGGAGGCTTTCTCTTGCCTGTTAGTTGACAACTCAGGATAAAAATATTCACTACTGTTTTGGGCCTCTTCTATTATACTGCATCTGCTAGGCAGCTGAAAGTATATAATAGGAAAAGCTATATTATCTTCCTCAGAAAGGAACTCTGGGGACCTACCCAATGGTCATCAATGGTAATATCATACCAAGTTGTCCCCCAGGAGGAATAAATAAAATAACAACACCATACCGACACAGAGCAATTCTCATGTAAGTACTCCAGTTTTGGTTCATAAATCAGTTCTTCTACGTGGGGATACACATATTAAGACTTGACTTAAGTTTACTAATAAAGTTCTTATCTTTGTTTAGGTCTGATAAACGTATCTGTCCAGGAATCTGTGCCTTCTTTCATTTTTTTGAAGCTGACCACTTGACATACAAGAGTGACAGATCACTTCAATATTTCCTTCAAATTCAAAACCAATTCAGTCAAAAGACAGAAGAAAAATATCCTACTGGGCACAGAAAGATTGCACAAACCATAGAAGATGGAATTCTATTTTAGTGGAAACAGGTAAGCATTACTTGAGACAATTCCTATCCTTCGACCTGCCCTGGAAGACCATTGAGATTGGTTTTCTATGAGAAGTTTGTTTCAGTTCACACTTAGCCTGAACTTTGTACATTCCTAGAAAACCATCTGACATTTATCTTTTTCAGGCTTCTCCACATAGTACAGGAACCTTTTGAGGCATATGTTACCTTCTAAGAGTTAAAAGCTTAGGTCCTTATTTCAGCTGAGGTTAATCAGCCGGGATCCAAGGAGACAGAATTCTGGGGGGAACTGCAATTAGTTTCCATTCCTACTTTCTCTCACTAGGTGGCAGAACTGTACAACAAATCTTTCCCTGGAAAATGCAGTGGAGCCTGGGGATGGCCTCTGGGATTGCAGGAAGAGGACACATGCCCAGACAGGCCAGTGCATGGGAAAGCCTGTGCCCATGGGTCCCAGTGGAGCCTGGCTCCTTCCTCCCCAACAGACCAGAGGCACTGGTAGTAATCTAAGTGAAGCCATCATTGTGCAAAGTGAATAAAATTTTTTTTTTAATATGAATAAGAAGTCCTCAAACAATGTGCACTTAGCTTAAAACATGTGTAAAAGGATTACCTGATGCAAGCTGTTTTGTGTTGTCAGCAGGTGCCAAATTACAGGCTTGTAATGGACACAAGACAACAGATGTGGTAAGAAGGAAAACAGCATAAGATTCTGTTTCCTGGAGTGAAGACACCAGAATTCCATGTGTCTCAAGACAAAGAATAATGCCACAACCTATATCAGTTTCTAAGAGCAAGTCACTCTGGGGAAAAAAATTGAGGAAGAGGAGGAAGAGCAGCAGGTACAGGAGAAAGAGGACAGTATGGCATTGCGGTGACAGTATGTCAAAAATCAGTCAAGGGTGGTCTCAGATGAAGTACAGCCATCTGGAGAGGTTTTGGCATCTCTGAAAACCTACTGCTGAATCCGTTCCTTGAAAACATTCATTTTAGGAAGTTATTTCCAATTTGGCATATAACACAGCCGTGCAAGTCAATGAGGATTTAGAATCTCTGCTACCTATGGAGAGCATCTTATTTAAAGTGTGTCCCTGACAAAGCAATATCAAGGGAACACAATTGGAAATCTCTTTACAGAGGCGTAATTTCTCTAGAAGCAGTTTTAGCTACTATAGCAGTTACCAGGATGGCAATCAGCTCCCTGAAATATATCCAAATGTACAACATTCCACTTTGCTGGGGCTGCCTTCTTCAGAGCCCAGTCACAGTGACAGGACTTAATCATGAGTTCATTTCTCTTGCCACACCACAGTGATTCAGTCTTAATGCTATCTCCAAGGTGTGTGGTGATGTGGAGCTCTCCCCCTTCAAAAAAATATAAAGCTCAGGCAAAGAGTAGAGCCCCTTATCTGAGTCATTGTGCTGCTATAACAAATGCCCTGGGGTGAGGTAATTTATTGCTCACTATTTTGAGGCTGGATGCCCAAGGTCAAGGCACCAGCAGATACAGTGTCTGGTAAGGATTTGTTTTCTGCTTCATAGATGGCACCTACCATTACAAGGGCTCCATCCTTAAGATCTAGTCCCCTCCCCTAAACCCCATCCACTAACACCATTTCATTAGAATTAAGTTTCACATAGGAATTTGGGAGGATCATAAACATTGAGATCACAGTAGCCTGAAATCTCTAAAATGATGCCATTTCAAGGTGGATTAAAAGTAATAACATGGATTTTCTTTTATTAATTTGGCTACTTTTATGGAATAGGCCAAGGAACCCAGAAGAGGAACTGATGAAAGTGACAGTTGGGAAGTTATAGAAATTGTATTAACTCAATTTTTAATGGATTGGGCTATTTTTCTTCTTAATTTCTTTTCTCACCTGGAAAAATTAGTAAAATCCTGTTTAAGGATCCTTTCTCTCTCTCTCTCTTTCTCTCTCTCTCTCTCTCTGCCTTTTATCAGGAGACTATAATAAGGAGAAAGTTGCATTTAATACTGGGGTGGATTGGGCAAGACTATTAGACTCACTTGTTTAAGTATAAATATGATAGCTAAGTAAGTTAATACTTTGAGAGCCAGCATAGTATCATATTGAGGAACATGTACCTTGGAGGTAGACATCAGGGTTCAAATCCCAGATCAGCCACTTACTCAATATGTGACTCTCAACAAGTTATTTAACATGTCTAAGCCTCAGTTTATTCATCTGTAAAATAACCCTAAAATGGCGTCTACTCAATATTATTGTTTTGCAGAATACCTGAGATAATTATATATATATGTATATATATATTTAAAAATATATATGTGTATATGTGTATATATATGTATATATATGTTGCTGAGGGTCTCACTAAGTTGTCAAGGCTGGCCTTGAACCTGCCATCCTTCTGTCTCACCACAACCAGATAGAAGCACTCTTTCTTTATTCCCCCTCTCTCTCTCTTATTTTCTTTCCTTCTTTCTTTCATTTGTGGAACCCAAACTACACACCCAGCTTTTTAAAAATTTTCTGTTTGGAAACAGGGTCTTGCTAAGTTACTACAGGTTTCCCTATGTTGCTGAAGCTATCTTCAAATGTGATTCTCCTGTCTTAGCCTCCCAAGTACAGGGATTATAGGTGTATGCCAAGATTGTTCTCTGCCCCCCCACCCTCCCCAAGGTACCTGGCCTCAAGAAAAGAAGCCACATTCTTCCTTTTCTTTATTTTAACAACAACAGTTAAAGACTTCAGGGAATGGAGTTACTTAGAAAACTTTGAACTTAAAGAATCCAGATATGAATGCTAGACATTGAGCAGCTGACTTCTGGGGGCTCTCGAAGGTTGGCCCTTCCAGACTTTGGGTGCGGGGACTGAGAACCCTCTAGGGAGAGGGCAAAGGAAAAGAGGACTTATAGTTACAGCGATTGGACCCAGGCCAATTAACAGATGCCAGCTTGTGGGAGTTCAACATGAGCCTGTCCACACCAGTGCTAACCACAACCCTTTCACTTCAAGAGCCAATGTGCTCCTCTCCCCTGGCTACTTCATCTAGACCGAATCCAGAAAATTCCAGGACTATCCTGTAGGGGGAACCAGAGATCTTTCCTTTCCGAGCTCAAAAGGCCACTTTGCAGCAGCAGAAAGTAAGGTACCCTTGGGAAGAAGGTGGGGCTGGAGCAAACCCAGCCTCTTTTGTACTTTTTTCTTCACTGAGGCCTTAAATGTATTTAATTTGATTTGGGCAGGATGCTGGGGAATTTATTTACTTATATATTTAGTGGTACCAGGTATTAAACCCTGGGGTGTTCTACCTCTGAGCTACAACCCCAGCCCTATTTTATTTCTAATTTTGAAACTGGGTCCCAAAAGTTCCTGAGGGGTTTCTTAAGTTACTGAGGCTGTCCTTGAATCTGTGATTCTCCTGTCTCAGCCTCCCAAGTACTGGGATTACAGATATATGCCACCACACCAAGCTGGGAATTTATTCTTAACAGTGATTGTTTTTTCACTAATTAATAGCATCCATTTAACCCATTAAGTCCCCAAATTTCAATTCTTTACAGGATGCAGGGACATAATGGATTAAGAAACTTACTCAATTTTTAAAGACATAGTTTTTAACCAATGATCCTTTTACTAGATACTACTGCAAAAATACTTTTATTAGGCCCTTCATACAAAAAGTAAAAAGTACTTACTATTACAAAAACATTCTAGAGCAGCATGGTCCAATAGAACTTCTCAGAATAATGAAATCTATATTTGTGCTATCTAACACCATACATAGTCACTGGGACTGTGGAGCACTTGAAATGGAGGTAGCATGACTAAGGAACTGAGTTTTTTATTTGTATTTAATTCCAATTCACCCACAGTAATATACCAACCCAGCTAGTAGTGGATAGCACAGTCTACATTGGAAAATCTGGCTATAAGTTTGGTCCCCAAACCAGAAGTATTAGCAAGACCTGGGGGCTTATAAAGAGGTGCTCTCTGATCCTACCCCAGACCTCCTAAGTCAGAAACTTCATCCTAATCAAAGATCCCTTGGTGCTCATATACATGCTAAGATTTAGAAAACACTCTTCTAGAAAGGGTTAACTCAAATCTTGTAGAGAGAAGACAGGTACAGTGGTTCTCATCCTTCCTGCACTTGATATGCAACTGGGGAGCATAAAAAACACTGAGCCCATGTCAACCTGCCCCCAACCCAAAGATTTTGGTGTCATTGGTTAGAAGTGTGACCTGAGTTTTTTTTTTTTTTTTTTTTTTTTGCGGTATTGGGCACTGAACTCCGGGGCATTCTACCTCCGAGCTATACCCCCAGCCCTATTTTTTATTCTTCTTTTGAAACCGAGTCTCACTAAGTTGTGGCATGCCTCACTAGGTAGCTGAGGCTGGCCGCGAACCCGGAACCTCCAGTGACCTGAGTTTTAAAGCTCTCTGGGGGTTCTAATAAACAGTCAAAATTGAAAAACATCCCAACATAGACTAGGATAGTGTCCCCCAAAGTTTAGCATTAAGATTGCCAGTGGTGTTTATCAAAACACAGATTACTGGGTCTGGGTTATATTTCAGTGGTAGAGCTCTTGCCTAGTTCACATGGGGCTGTGAGTTGGATTCCTCAGGCCAGAAAAAACAAAACAAAACAAAACAGAGGTTGCTGGATCCAATTCATATGGTTTCTGATTCCATGGGTCTGGGTTAGGTTCTAAGAATTTTTATGTCTAACAAATTCTGCAGGAGACCAAAGCTGTTGACCTTGGAACCACACTGAATAATTTTAAAAGCATGGGCTCCAGAATCACTGACCTTGGGATGAGTCCTGCCTCCACCACTCACCTACCGCCTGGGAAAGTTACTTCCCCCAGAACTCCCGCTTCCTCAGTTGTAAAACTGAGATAAGAGTCTTCACTCCTTGAGTTGCCATAAATATTAACTCAGAGAATGCCTAGAAGGGGCATGGTGCCTGCTCTTAATAAGCAATCAATAATTGTTGATTAGTAGCATCATTCATTCAACAAGCAAGAACTATGTGCCAGGCATCATTCCAGGATACTAGGGGCACAGCCAAAAAACAAGGCAGCCAAGGTCCCTGCCACATTGTCATCATGGAACTGGCACTCCAACCTGAGAGAACAAAGGGGACAGTTTAGGCAGTGCTTATAGCATTAATTGTAAGAGGAAAAGGTCAGAGAGGAATTCACTCCAACTGGGAGAACGGGAAAGCACCCAGCAGGTGACGTTAGAACTAGGCCTTAATGGGAAGAAGGGTTGCATCTGTAGGGGTGCACACAGCTTCCCCTTCCCCTGTCTCTGCACCAGTGCCACCAGGCTGCCCTTCTGCTTCCCCCTGCTGCTCATTAAGGCCCAGAGGCTGTGTGCCCAGAGATGCTCAGGATGGTGGTCTCCAGTCTCTGGACAAACTTCACTCTGTTTTTGCTTTTTAGTTTGTTGTTTTTTAAAATCTCAATATGCTGAAAATTACTGGTGTTAGGAAACTGAAATCCATCCACAGCTTTCAATCCTGATTATTCTTATCAAATGCAGAGGCTGGTCAATGTAAGTCCAGATATTAACTGCAGCATCTTGACCTCTCTGAAGGCATACTCCTCAGCCAAGGGAGTGTTCCTTCATCTACTGAAGTGTATGGAGGACAGGAAAATGTCTGCACCTCAGTAGAGACCAGGGGGTGGGGTGGGCAGGAAAAGGGGAAGTGGTGTTCTGACTGCCATACATTGCTCTCCTTGGAATGATCATGGCATACCATCATGACACTTTTTTTTTTTTTTGAACTGCAAATTGAACCCAGGGGCATTTTACCTCTGAGCTACACCCTCAGTCCCCCTTTTTACTTATATAGTTTTTGAAAGAGGGTCCTGCTAAGTTGCTTAGGGTTCCACTAAATTGCTGAGGCTGGCCTTTAATCTGCTGAATCTGCAATCCTCCTGTCTCAGCCTCTCAAGTACTAGGATTACAGGTGTGCACCACCACACCCACATTCATCTGTCACTTAAATGCTAGTTCTTCAGTAAACTCCAAAGAGGCAAGACAGCATGATTCTAAAGATAAGCGGGCCTTCATGCAGGGAAGGGACGGCTGCTTAAGGAGATGATAGCAGGCAAGTCTAATAATTCACCGGTTCTCATGGAAAGAAAAAAATCACTGGAGTGGAGGAGGGTCTAGGTTCCAATAACAACCTCCCCAAATGTCTCCTGTCCTAGCAGGTTGGTCAGGGACAATAAAGAAACCTCTGGGAGGGCCCTGAGCGCCTTTCAGAACCCTGGACTCCAAAGGGCTGTGCAAAGTCACTGGCAGATTGGAACAGGAGCAAGGATCTCAACTCTAACTTCCTGGATCTATGACTTTGGGAGAGTTACTAAACCTCTGTGAGTCTCACTTTCCCCTTTGACAAAATGGAAATAATAATAATAACAACAACACACTTACTGGTATGCAGAAAGATGCCCCTCATCAAAGATATTCATGTTGATCTCCCGGCCCTGTGAATATGGTAATTTACTTCACAAGGAGCCACAAAGGCACCACATTCAGGCTGTAAATCAGCTGACCTTGAGTAGGGAGGTTACCTGGTATCAGGCGGGCCTACAGAACTGTGGGATAATACATGGGTGTTGGTTGGAAGCTGGGCATTGTGGTAATCTGTTCTTGTAGCAACAGAAAATGAATATACCCTCCTGCAGGGTGGGGAGGCTGATGCTTGGCACCAGAAAAGAACGCCCTCTAATCTAAAACAATATCATCTTCCTTGGTCACCTGCCATCCATCACACATGGTTAGCTTCTCTCTTCTCAAAAACATCCCCTTCCTTCCCCACTGCCTGACTTAGCCCTGTGTCTCAAGCCTCAGCTGAGTGGGGGCCTTTTGCAGAAGAGGCCGGAACTCCTGCACCCACGTGGGTTCTCGCTCCTCTGAGCTCCCACAGCCTTTAGCCTGTACTTGAAAATTTTGGACTTAATTATATAGCGGGCAGTGTTACCTGCTGTTGTTGCATGTGTGTTTATTTTGGTTCCAAAGCAAGATTGCAACCTTAGTCTCCAACAAGAACTGTATTTTGTTCTTTGGTTGTTGTTGTTTTTAAAGACCTGTTTTTTTTCTTATAATCCTGTATCACCTTATGACACATAAAAGGACTGCTCAGGCATGTATTTATAAGAAGATACCTGGAAGCATTTTAATTGCCTTGACTGAGCACTAACTCATTCTCTATTTGGTAGCAGAGTTTTCTATTTTCTCACGGAGGTTGTTGGAGGCTTACAGGTCTGAGGCCAGTTCTTACAAACACAAGTGAACCAGGTTGACAGTTTTCCAAACATGGTTCCAATGACTGTGGCCCCCTACCATCCTGATTTCATCTGTCTTGAAGAGGGGACGATGTTGGAAATCATAGTTCAGTTAGGAAAGAGGGTGACTGTGTCTGTGTTCCTCTTATCCCAATACCGAGCACACAGTAGGTACTCAATAAAAACAGACAGAGCTGGGGGTGTAGCTTAGTGGTAGAGTACTTGCCTAGCATACGTGAGGCCCTGGATTCAATCCTCAGTATAAAAAAAAATTAAACTGGATTAGAAAACTGGTGAATGAGTAACTGTTTTCCCTGCTCTACTCCTCTCTACACAAGATGACCCTTGACAAAAACACAAGCAACCCTAGGAAGCACAGTACATCAACCTGCTTTGGGTATATAGTTTCTCAAAGGACCAGCCAAACAGACAAGAGGGATTTCTCTAGAGCTTGTTATTCAAGTCTCAAAATAAGGCACATTTCATTGCAAGGTGCAGTTATTTTAGTGGGTCAGGATCAGGATTTTGAAAGAAAAACAAAAGTGAATAAGTGGGTGCGTGGAAACGGGAATTAAAATAAGCAGAACTTGCCTGCAGCCTTATTTTTGGTTCCATTCTGGTTAGTTTTCTACTCTGCTGCTTTAAAATATGATAGGCAGGTGAGAAGTAGAGGCCAGGGTTACTGTGGCTTCTGCTCAGCAAGCTTGTCCTGGTTACATGATACCCAACTTGTGTTGCCTTATTGAACCTTCGCTGTGATCCTGTGAGGTGGCTAATAGTATCCTCATTTTACAGGGAATAACTGAGAAAACTGAGCCTGAGACAGGTAAGATGATCTTGCTCCAGGTGACCCTTCAGCAAGAAGGAGGCAACATGTGAATTGAGATGGTCCAGTTCAGAACCTGGCTCCAATCCATTCCTCTATTAACCCAGAATGGTAGAAGCCCCTGATCTCTCTCCCAGGTGGAGCAGGCCAGGTCCCCTGGCTGGTAAAGCATACTGGGACCTAGGGAACTATGGCTTTCTGTGTTTTTCTGGGCCTTGTGGCATTTCTAGAAATGAGGTGGGCAGAGAGGAGTGGAAAGAAGACATGAGGATGTTTGTTCTTAAATCAGATCTGCACTCCTCCTTTCTTGCCTCAAATGAGGCCCTTTATGAGTAAGAAGAGATGAGAGGTTGCCAATGAAAGCAGCAGAATCAGCTAGGTCATTCGCAGTTCAGCCCTCAAGACCCAAAATCTTTCAAGGGTGAGGACAGAGGTAGAAGAGCAAAATAAGGGTAGGGACATAAAGTTAGGCCAATCAGGGGGAAACTTTCCCTTCTACCATCCCAGGCTATGTGACCTAGACTAGAGGGTTAACCTCTCTGGGTCTCCACGGCCTCACCTGTCAATGGGGGAATAACAATTCCTACCTCACATGTTTGCTCTGAAGACAAGGTTGATGTGGGTGAGGACCTAAGCAGAGGGCTCAACATAGAATAGAACCTGAATATACATCAGTGTTATTATGAATACACCACTTGATTCACTAAGATGGTGTAAGCAACGAATTACATGTATACTGTATCATATAACATGCAACCCTCTGTTAACATGAAGAAGTCAAACAAGGTATGGAATGTACCCTGGGAAAAGTAAGGGCCAAGGCCATAACTCTCACTCTGGTTTTACTCCCCATGGTGCCAGCTCCAGCACAACCCTCCACCCTCGAAAGTATACTTCAGTCTCTTGTATCTTACTCCAAACCTAAGCCAGAAAAGGTAGCACCCTTCCATTTTTACAAGAGCAGTGCTGACAGAAATGCCAACACAGAATAGGGCCATTCCTTCTCCTTTGGAAGGTGTATTTCATGGGGATGCTCATTTCTTCTCTGGCAGCTCATTGGTACAATAATTGCTCCATGATGTAATAACTCATGTATTAAGTCAGACAGAGGACTCTCCTTGAAATATGATTATACTGAATTATCTTCCATAAGAGGCAGATCCATTTGGGATGTCACCCAAGAAGATCAGTTAGCTAACAAAGAACCAAATGCATTTCATTAAAGGCGCTTTCTCCTACCAGAGGAGAGAGGTTACTTTTATTGTTTTTCTTATTTCATGGCCCAAAATGTTATTAGTCTATGTTTTTGGTTTCCATAGCATGGATGCTTCCTAACATGCTACATCATTTACTTATTTATTAAGTCTATAATTACCTACCCCCCCCACACACACTACATCGTAAGAACACAGGACTCTATTCTCTTCACTGTTGTTTCCCAATCATCCAGAGTAGTACGTGACATATAGTAGGCACTCAATAAATATTGGTCAACGAATGAACAAATTAAAGTTCAAACCACAGCTGATGCAAAGATTTATCTCATAAGAAATGTACTTGAAGGCGGGCGTGGTGGCGCACGCTTGTAATCCCAGCATGCGGGAGGCTGAGACCGGAGGATCCGGGTTTGAGGCCAGCCTCAGCTACATAGTGAGGCACTCCACAACTTAGCGAGACCTGGTTTCAAAATAAAGAATAAAAAATAGGGCTGGGGGTGTAGCTCGGAGGTAGAATGCCCCTGAGTTTAATCCCCAATACCGAAAAAAAAAAAAAAAAATGTACTTGAACCTTATCTATGCCTTTTCTATTCTTTTATTTCCCTTTTCTGTTTGCTCCAGATTTGTCACTAGATCAAAACACACATCCAAAAATCAGCGTTAAATCATCTTCAAAAAAAAAAAAAAGTTCCAAGGTATCCAAGTACTCCTAATAATAGGATGTATTAAGGAGTATCTCCCTCACAACAAGAAATCCACTCACTTCCTGAGGCAGGATCTTCTCTCTGCAGAGGAGGAGAATGTTTCTATGATAGTCCTGAAGGGGCCTCCTGGGCCATCCAGGGCACCGGGGACCAAGTGAGGACAGACTTCCACCACGAGATTCAAATTCATGAAGTGAGCAGAATGGAAGGTAAGTTAGTCCCAAATCCCCATTTTTCAGATGGGAAAACTGAGGGTCATGAAAAACAAAGTGGCTATTCAAGTGCACAAAGTAATTAAAGTACAACCAGGAAAAGAAGGCAGGTTCCTTCTCTTCCTTTCCATTTCCTGTCTATATATTTGGGGATTTTGAATGTGTGTGTGTGTGTGTGTGTGTGTGTGTGTGTGTGTGTGTGTGTGTACATATGTATGTCCATAGGTATGCGTTTGAACTCTGAGCAACAGTTTTTTGTTTTGTTTTGTTATGTGTGTGTGTGTGTGTGTGTGTGTGTGTGTGTGTGTGTGGTGCTGGGGATTGAACTCAGGGGCATTCCACCTCTGAGCTACACCCTCAGCCCTATTTTTTATTCTTTATTTTTTGAAACAGGGTCTCACTAAGTTGAGGAGTGCCTCACTAGGCAGCTGAGGCTGGCTGTGAACCCAGATCCTCCAGTCTCAGCCTCCCGAATGCTGGGATTACAAGCATGTGCCACCATGCCGGGCTAACAGTTTGTTTTTAAAAGAGCCCTAGGGCTGGGGATGGAGTTCAATGGTAGAGTGTTTGCCTAGCATGTGAGAGGCCTGGGTTTCATCCCTGGCACTGAATTTAAAAAGAAACAAAAAGCCCCACTTAAAAGTTCACCCATAATTTTAACTCCGTTATTTCACTAACTTCCCAGTCCTCCCCAATAACCTAGCTCTAAACTTCTCATTAATGACTCCAGAGTCCTAAAGTCTTTCTGAGTTGAAAAACCTTGAGATCATCTAGCGCAACTTTCAGTTTACAGAGGAAAAACAACAGGCTAAGTCAAGAAAAAAAGGAGTCCCCCAAGGCACAAAGTCAGGACACAGTTAAACTGAGGCAGCCGGGACCCTTGACATACAAGCATACACAAGTTATGTTCAGGACACCTCTCAGATTTTCATGTGGTCCTAACAGTCTCATCATAAAAAAAACCCAGCCTAAGCATGCACATTTCGGATCAAAGTTGAAAATTTTTCCATTGAGCAAGTGAATACAATTCTAATGATAAAATGAGTAGAAATGGGATCCTTATACATGTATATGTGTATATGTGAATACCACATCTATTATATATGTGCTGTAAAGATGCTTATTTTTAAAATTCATAACACTAGATATGTAATAAATTCATAGTTTTGCAAGAGCATCAAAATGTATCAGTAGTAGAAGCACATCTTGACACATTTTGGAAAGTTATCCATCAATATCTACAACATAAAACACACATATTCTTTGACTCAGCAATTCTGCTTCCATGAATACAAAACTATCAATAGAAATAGAATTACACAAATATGTGGATAAGGGTATTTATTAAAAATATGTTTATAGTGACAAAAAAAGAAAAGAAACCCCAGAAACTAATCATTAGGATTATAGCCATGCATATTGTGATCCAAATAATAGAATTTTACACAACTGCTATAAAATTTTATAAAAATAAAATATTAGAACTTAAGAGATGTCCGTCATGTTTTAGTATGAAAAGTCGAATTGCAGTGCAATGTGACTATTTGATACAATTTATTATACAAACACCACCCAGCCTAAAACACTGTTATCTGTGCACATATACGTTTGTGATAGAATGAGCATGAAAGAAAGACATGAAAGCCTTTTAGTATTGGGCAATGCCCATGATATATGAAAGAAGAAGAAATGATTAATATTTTTATACATCTTTGAATGTTTTTACTGATTATAATACATATATGCTACTCTGAAAATATTAAGCCAAAAAAATCCTAAAAGTAACAACAGAAGGAACCACAAAATAGTTCTCCAATTCCTTTTTCAGTCCCCCTTCTTGCCCAGTAGACCCCATGGCAGCAGAAACCATCTGATCTGAGGGAAAGGAAATTAAACAATGCAGTAAAGAAAGCCAGAAGCCCTTGGCTGCCATGACCATCCTCTGAATAAGTCACTTTTCCTACCTAATTTTCTTAGTCCTGATATAGTAGGTGATCTCTTAAACAGACACAGGAAGTGACCTGATGAGCACAGACAGGAAGTAACATCTAGAGCAGATACAGGAAGTGACCTTCTGAACACAGCACCAGCAAAACCTCTCCCATATACAGGAAGGGAGCTCAGTCTCCTTTAATGTCCTGCTTCACAAAGGAGCTTGTGACTATAAATAGACCAGTCCAGGATCCACTCTTCCTGCAGCTAAGAAATAGAAGCTAACTTTGGCAGGTAGGCCTTCTGGGTCACCTGAACCAGACACCATATTCCCATGGTCTTTTCTAACCAGTCCTGACTCCATGTTCCTAAATGAAAAGTGACAGATCCATGAAGGTAAAAGAATCAGCAGTGACCACTGTGACCAGTGACTTCGACAATGCTAAAATTACATTGCTCAGAGCATTAACTGGGCAAGTCGTTCTGGGCAAGTGCCTCAAAGAGAACTGTCACCATCTTCTAAAACTCCAAGAAACCTGTTGTCATTAATATATAAAACTTTCTTTGTGCAGGGACAGCCCAGCCCACTGACCCACCCTAGACTGTCGATTCAGCCATGGCTCAGGAACCAGTAAGGCAGTAAGGAGAGGCAGAAGCAATTGACTTACCCAGCCAACTTCTGTTTAAGTACACAGATACAAACACGGGAGGGACCGTGAAGAAATCTACTACAGAGTTCACCTCCAGCCAGAACCACAGCTTATCATTGGCTGCAATAAACTGGGAGAAAGAAGAAACAAGAGAGAGAAAAAAAATGAGAAGCATGGTGTTGACATTCAATTTATTTTCTTTTGTCAAAGGGTAAATTTTAGGTTTTTGTGGGGATCTGGAGGAAGAAGATATGTTCTATACCAATAACATGTTTATTTTTTGAATATGTAGCCTTTTCTTTTTTTTTTTTTTTTTTTTTTTTTTTTT
>PVLC010000215.1:17552-74495 GCA_004027655.1 Graphiurus murinus | reverse complement strand
GTAGCCTTTTCTAAAGAGAAACCATATGTGATTCTAACCTTAGAGAATAATCAGGCAATATATTTTTTTTCTATAGTTTCTAACAACTTCATTGTGAGGGTGGGGGTAGAGTATTCTCACCTTCATTAGACTCTCTCATGTAAATATAATTGTAAATGAAGCACATGTGTATGCATTCATACACACACCCACATGCTCCTCTGTAATGTATCTTTTGCATCTCTCTCTTCAGAAGCAGTGGCTAGTATAAATCCTCCAAGCTCCAAATTCAGCCAGTTTGCCCTCCTGGTTCACCCTCACAACTGCTCTCTCTCTCTTTTTTTTTTTTTTGTGGTACTGGGGATTGAACTCAGGGGCAGTCTACCTCCAAGCTATACCCCCAGCCCTATTTTTTATTCTTTATTTTGAAACCGAGTATCACTAAGTTGTGGAGTGCCTCACTAGGTAGCTGAGGCTGGCCACGAACCCATATCCTCCAGTCTCAGCCTCCCGAATGCTGGGATTAAAAGCGTGCACCACCACGCCCAGCACAACTGCTAAACTTAACTAAATGAGCACTGCTAAACATAATCATAAGAGCCAAAGGGCTTTTCTTTTTAATTTTCGAGGGAACATCCATTCATGTTTGAACAGAGTGATGAGAAACAGTTGGCCAGTAAAGGTATCATCATTATTTCAATCTCTATTTCTCCTTGAAATAAAATTAGCATGTATTCAGAAAGTGCTTAGCTAAGGAAAGGGCTCTCTCACAGTCTGGAAATGAGAATGCACAGATGTCTATCATGGAAACCATGAGCTTTATCTTGCCTGTTAGAGAAACTGTGGATAGGAGAAAGGGGTAATCCTTGGGTATAAGATCCCCACTATGGTCCTGAGCGATGTTGCTGAACTTACCCGCAAGCCAAAGTAGAGAAGGAAGAACACGTTGAAAGCCATGTCGATCTGTAATGTGAAATCTTTGTAGAAATTCTGGCAGGATTCTATTGGGCTATTAGACAGGAAGAAGAAAAAGCAAGAGGTCAATGAAAAACATCATCACATCTTCTACAAGGCTGTGAAGTGGTGTGCATGGGATAAAGGAGGAAAGGAATGTTCATCAAATAAGGCATTTGGTCTTTGTACCCTCTGTGATAATCAAGCAAGCATTGCCAAGGGGCTTTCCATTCAACCATTCAGTGTTTTGTTCTTTTATTTGCTTTCAGGGATTTTGGGGGAGTAAATTCACATATGTATATATATATATATATATTTTTTTATCATCATTCAACAGTTGAACTAAGAATCTAAAAAGGATCATGCAGATAACTTGGAGGAAGGACAAGCAGGAGAGACCACCAAATTCCTTGATTTCACATTAACCCTTAAAGAACTGACTTCCTTCTTTTAGAGGACACATATAAAGGTTAAAAATCAGACCCATGTGCCCCCTCAAACACATTGAAAGTGGAGCCCATTTTCCATTAAACACAGTAGCTGTGTTTTAGAGCTTATAAAAGCCATTAGCAGATTAATACATAAAGGACCCAGGAGCATCTCAAGAAACCTGTGGCAGAGAGGATCCTGGTTGATGTTCTGGAGAGACTAAGTATGGACTTTCTGTGTAACACCCTGATCTGGGGAAGGAAGCACTGCCCAACTGGTAAAATTCAAGACCATGAAACCAAATGTTGAAGCAGTACTCTAAGGGTTAATTCTTTTTTCTTTTTTAGCATGCAGATTAATTGGCTTTGTGTGTGTGTCAGGCAGCCAAGGCGCATCCCCAGCACACTCTACTTAGTTCAAGAGTAGGCCGTTCAAAGGGTACTACTATACAAACTGGTATGTGGCTTCCATGTCCTTTCCAGTGTCAAACTGACCCAAGGATCAGTGTGTGGAAAGTCCCAAGGTTTGGGCTGGGTGGGAAGCAGGAAAGCCTCATAAATATCTCAAAGCTGTGAATGAAAATGCAGAGCACACTGTTATCAGTTAGTGAATGGTAACACCAGGGGAGCCAGGAACATAAGAAGGAGAGGAAAAGGGGAAGGAGTACAGGGAGAAACACGTATTTTCTCCAGATGGTAAGAGACATGGAGCTCTCCCTCCAGGAGAGAGCCAACTTGAGAAGTGCCAGGTGAAGGATTTCCGAATATCACCACTTTGGGAATCCTTGTACACAATACCAGTTAGTATAGTTGTACTTCTGTAAGGATGATGCTTGGCTGTTCCACAGGCAGGGGTTTGTGCGGTTCAGGAATACCAGGCCCACATAGAGGCGTGGTCAGTCAGACTGTGGGAATCACCCATTGTGATACATGCACTGGATTTCTCCATTCTTCATCTCCATTACAAGTCAAACATGCCCTTTTTCATCTCCCAAACCATAACTATTAGTAAAACTTCCAGACAAGCAGGAAGAGTGACCTACATGTGCATTTACAAACTAAGCAGACTAAACAGAAACAACACTGAAAAATGGTTTCTTTACAAAGGAAATGTCAACTGCCAGGTTTTCACTAAGGTAGAAAAGTAGGGGGAAAGTGTGGAATTTGGTTAGTCCAGAGATAGAAGGAGGCAGGAGCAAAAGAAGCTAAGCCTCACAGCCTAGCACCACTCTTTGCCTGCTCTCCTACACCAGTACTAGTTGAGATGAAACAAAGGAAAATCCACACCCAGAGTGAGTGAGGAGCATTTCTGCAATTCTTGGACCACAGTGGTACTTTGCTTTATTTCAAGAATGAGACCCACAGGTGTGCTGGTATCCTAGCCACCATGGTTGCGATGAAAAGAAATCTACTGTAGATTCTAATTGATAAAACAGTGTATCTCTGTGCTGTGGGTGCCACTGGCAGGGTGTGCTATTAAAGAAATGGTGTGTGTGTGTGTGTGTGTGTGTGTGTGTGTGTGTGTGTGTAAGAGAGCAAGTGAGCAAGGATAGGGAGATCTATGGGTAAATATCACACTCATGTGTTCACTTGTGGTAGCTGAGACTTGACTTGACTTAGGCATGATATCCACATAATCGAGGGAATAGAGAGAAAGGCTTCGTTCCCAGGTCATAGAAGACTTGGGACAGTGGAAAAACCCACTCTTATTCCACTAAGGCAAAACAGCAATCTTCCTGTTTCTCTCACAAGAGTTACTGAGTGGAGTTGTTAGTAGCATCTTGGGGGATCTATGAGTTCCTTAGCTTCTATTTAATTTCATGCCTCTGTGGTTAACTTGGTGGTATCCTTGAAATATATCTGGTTGGAAAAATATTTGCTAGGCTGTGATAGAGAATGGAATACTGAGTGGAAATATGATAGCTCAGTGTCACTGAGAATTTTGGGTTCAAGATAAATGGAAACAGATTTAAAAAAAAAAAAAAGCGGAAGCAATCAGGCTATAGCAACTTCTTTTTGTTTTTCCTTGCCTTTCTGGTCATTTCTGTTGTTTCCTTCTCTACCCATTACACAAAGGCAACAATCAAAGAGTTAAAGCTAGAGGACACTATGTTGATAACTATATCTCAATAATACCCCCAATTTTCTGAAAAAATATGGAAACTCTAATAGACCCTTTCTCCAGTTCTTCTCTCAAAAAATTAGAACTGATTTTAATTGTCATTTCATGATCATTGCATGAGTCCTAGACTTGGAGCCAAAAAAAAAAAAAAAAAAAAAAAGTGCATTTTGCTGCTGGTACAAGAGGTTATTCCTCCGGCAGAAATTCACAGGTAATATGAACACATCACCCTGATGAATGAACAGGGGTGCAGCTAGTGGGAACTCTAGGACAAAACAGAGCCAGGCTGTGGGGTCCACGTAGGACCAGGAAATGTGTTTTATATCCCTTTTAGCTATTTCCTACTTGCCATGAGGGCCCCAGGAGAAATTCCCTGCCTGGTTTTTCATGGCCACACAAGTGTCTATCGGGGTCCCCTCTGAGATAAATCTTCCAAGTTCCTATAGTTCATGGACTCACACTATTAGAGATTCCAAAGCCCTATTATTCCATTCCCCAAATGTAAATAACCCATGGAGGAGTTCACTGATCTTTAAATAAGAGAATACATAATTTAACAACAAAAAGGTTGGCCAATGAGGATTTATTTTTCTTCCCAAGAAACTTTATCTTAATGATTAATGTTCATTGCAGGGTAGAGAATGAAATACAACCTCCTCATCCTCCTGTGTAAAGCAAAAGTTTCCTTGCTAGCTACACAGAAGTTTCAAGAGCTAGCAAAGAAATTATGCTTAAAACCACAAAAGAAAATAACTCTGGATCACACAGTTAAATTTAGACTGTCATTCTAATGAGGCATGCCTACATCAGAAAAGGCTTTAGGTGGGCATATGTTTCCAATAGGGAAAAAACATGGAGTTTTCAGAACAGAAGCATACTATTTCTGACTCTGGTAGTAGGAAAGAGAGTTACCCTAAATCATCCTCAGTTAACTAATGACTTAATAATTACAAGATACAAGATACTTGATAGCTGATGGACTGCTCATTCCTTGGCTTCTACTGTTCATACATCAAGTGTGACACTAAAGCCTTAGACAAATTTAGTGTTTAGACTCTAGGATTGAGGACCTTCAAACTAATTTTAATGAAGAGCTGTTTCCCATAGGGTAAAGGTTCAGTGGAGTACAGAGGTTCAAATAGAAGCTCCTATTTCTTCTTGAACATCAAGTATGTATATCATCAGTATGTTGATGTCTCTATAGAGATTCATTAAATGTGGGCATGAATCGCTTCATCTATTTAGTAATATAATTTCCAGTAAAGATCTTTGAGCAGGAAGAGCTAACAGATAGATCATCCTGAAGATTTACTTCAGACCTCATTTCTCCATAGCACAAGATAAGCAAGGGCTGGCCCAAGCGCCCCTCCCCCCCCAAAAAAGGGCAGAAAAGGAGGCCAAACACAAAGTCTTACTGTTAGTAGTGTTCCATCTGGACATCTGTGTCAGCTACAAGGACACACTAGCCCTTCTCAGTCTCTACATGCCCTGGGTATTCCCAAAGTCTGTTTTCCTACCTCCCTGAGTCTGGCTGCCCAACACTGTGAAGCTATTTCTCCAGGACAATGGTTCTCAAACATCGATTGCCATCACAGGGGGACTTGTTGAAACCTTGCGCTCCCCACCCTGCCACCCCCTACCAGAGTTTCTAATTTAGTAGGTCTGGAATTGGGGCCTGATTCTTGTTTTCTAGAAAGTTCCCAAATGATGCTGATGCTTTTTAACTGGGACCCCACTTTGAGAACTATGACTCCCAAAGAATTTTCTTGCAACTACTCACTAATTATTGGTGTTGCTATTCAAGAAGATTCCCATTCAGACCTGAACAGAGATGATTAAGAGTTTGAGCCCACCCCCAGATACCAGCTGCATACCACTTAACTAATTGCTGAGATCAAGGGGTTGAGCAGATATTTTCAGTTTCAGATGTGAACAAGGAGGAAAAAAATTAAAAAGATACAGGGAAGTAATTACAACGCCATCATGCAAGCTTTCACCAGTGGACATTCCAATTAACAATCAGAGGGGACCTGCTGAGTACATTTTCAGTTTCGGATTAAAAGGAAAAAATGATGAAGTCTAGATGGGAGAGGTTCTGAAGGCCATGGTTTAGAAGGGATAAAGAATTGTGAAGCAGCTTCAGGACACAACAACAAACATTCAAGGTGATTTACTAGGGAAGGGACTGGCTGAGGAACAAAACGGCACTTTGGGAAATAATTTCCAACATTCAAATTCTCCTCACTCTCATGGTTAGTCCCTTTTAAAATTGAATGGGGCCCTCTCAATTCCCACCAGGATTAAGGACCACCAGAGTTCAGGCCTGCTGGCACCACTGACATGAATCAGCCCAATAAGCTTAATGACTCCAGACTCTTACCCTTGTCTCACCTCCGCAATGTTGTCAGATTAATTTAATTAAAAGACATCATTTATCCAACATCAAGGCTCCCTCCTGTCTCATACATCAGCTCTATCCTATCTGTGAAGAACCTCCAAAATCTGCCCTCACCCCACACCTCCCATTTGATTTTCAGCTGTGCTTCCATCAAAATCTGTTGCTAGCAGGAGCTGGTGCCTCCATTATTTCATGAACGTGACCCAGGTGTTCACAATCCTAAACTGATGCTTCTGCATTGGCCTCTTCAAATGCTCCTCTCTCTTAGTGTTGAAACCTCAGACAGCCTTCAAAGCCAGCCCAAATGCTTGCTCAGCAAATGTCTTGTGCCCTTACTCATCTCTCCCATCTCTGAATTTCTATAGGACTGATATTCTAAACTACCTCATTGTTTTCATATTTTAAACCTTCAGTTCAATATAATAATACCTGGCAATTGTATCAAGTTTGCACACACTGTTAAATTTTGCATCATAATATGGCAAAATAAAACACATTTTGTTAAAAATCTTCATTTTGCACACAGAAGAGGCTCAGCAACCTACCCAAGATTATGCAGCTAAGTGTTGGAGTCTGGATAGAGATCCAATAGCCTCACTGCCATACCACCTTTCCTATCCAGATAAAGGGCAACATCCTCAGAGGGGATGTACCTGCTATGTACAGAGCCACAGGCCAAGCTCATGTGAAAGCTAAGGGGCAGACTGGTTTATGGAAGAGGTCCCAATTGTTCTTGTGTTAATGCATTTGTGGGGTAGAATTCAGAGCAAACTGACCTTTCCAATCTGTATCTAACCTATCCTCTGTACAGACCATTACATGGAACATTAATAATCCCCAGAAGTCCTTCCTAGGACCCTTTGTGGTGGTGGAACCATGAAGACTGATCCTGTCTGCTGTGGGCACATTTTTCTGCTTATATAAGAATTATTTCTAGCAATCCATCCACTTAACGATGGATGACTCTTAAAGTGTTTCAATTTTCCCGTACCTTCTCTCATTCTAAAAAAGTAAGAATGAACAGTGTCAGCTGATAATATTTAAATAATTTGAACACTTCTAATTATGGATTAGACAATTAATAAGCTTTGTATTCCATTCCATCCAATCAAAATAAAGAGAAAAGATGAAACAATACAGACACGGATGCTGTGGAACTTGCCTACAGCCAAGAAAAGTAATAGACCTAAGTGATGGGCAGTTTTCCAGGCAATATTTGGATATACTGGGCAAAGTCAGTGCCTCAGATTTCCTGCCTATGGAATAAGATTGGCAGCACCTAGCTAGCCAGAATATTAGGGGACTAATTTCAAAATGGAATCAAATCCTTGGAATGCACCCCAAATTCAAAATCAATGTTATTATTTATATAATTTTAGGTCTCAAAAAATCTTGCAAGCTAATAACAATAATAGATTTATTGTGAATGACATGATACCAATTAGTCATTGAGAAAGTCCATTGTTTCCTAAACTAGACAGAACCCCAAGACTGTTCAGATCCTGAATGGATCTAAGTTGAAAGCTTTATATCTTTTTGTTTTTCTCAGTGCTGACATCTTAGTTACCTGGTCAGAGCTATGTACCTAAGAGTTTATCTTTCCAATATGGGTTATTTCAGTGTATATACTTGGTGGGGCATATATTCAGTAAATTTCAAAGTTTTTATTAGTTTTACCAAACAGAATCAAGACTCTTCTGTTGACTAGCATTATGACTCTATCTCAGAATAGCTTGCTATTCTTGATAGGTGTTTTGTATCCAATGGTTAATCAATATTAATGATAATCACATCAAAATGCGCTTCTGGTTTAATCTTAAAACTTTTCTCAGACATTTCAATGGTTCTAATGTAAATAGAAAACACAATATTGATCTATCATGATCCCAAGCCCATTGGTTAAATAGCTTTGTTGGGAAGTTCTTGGTTACCGTTTGTATCAATAGGTCTATTAATCTTTCTGATAGCAGCTCTAATTATGCCTCTGGCCAAATGATGAGATGTGATTCAATATCCACAAACATATACATCATTAGAACCATGTTTGAAATGAACTGGAGCTTATAGAGACGTGATGCATAAACCTTCACAACTCTTTGGAAACCTTATGTGCTCTGCAGCCTTGGGCTTTGAGTGATATGGAGACTGCTGGAGTGATGGGGAGAACAGACTTGGAGTGATTGTATGGCACAGGGCGTCTACCTGAGTAATTAGTCCTAAGAAGGAAGCATTCTTCTAGGAGACAAAGAAAATGACAGAGATTGCTGATGGAGAGAACAAAACATGTCAGTTCCTTACACATTGCATTTCTCAATGAAACACATAGATAATTTGTTTTCACAGAACTCAGGTGGTGAGATCCCTGTCACTTTCATACGAAGCTCTTCCCAATTTTTTTTCAAGAAGATTTCAATATCTTATCTGTGCTTCAATCCCTTTTTTTGTCTTCATTTTATATCCTTTTAAATCCACTAATGCACCTAAATCAAAAGCCAAATATAAACATTACAAGTCAACATCAACAACAGTCAGCAGGTGGATAGTTTTGGAGTTTCATGAATGAGTTAAAAATCCCAGCTCTGCTATTGACTAGGTGTATTATCTTGGGCAAATAATTTGACCTCTCCAAGCCTTGGTTTTCTTGAGTGTAAACTGGGGATGTGAATACAAATTTAAAAGGCTACTGTAAGAAGAAAATCAGACAATTAAGCCTTCAACAAGTGATAGTTGGGTTTAAAATTAGGGTAGTCAAAATGGTGATAATAGTAACAACTATTTGTGGAAAATGCCCCCCTCCCCCAAAAGGCAATGATCCAACTGAATGAAAACTGATAGAATCTGTATTATTTCTATACTTTATTTTTTCCGTTTATAACTGCTTTATTGCATCCTTGTCAGGCATTTCAATGTAATTTAGATGCCCATCAGAATGCTCATTAAGTTATCAATAGGAGATTTCCTCAACATCTGCTGTAATTTTATATACTCAGGTATTAACTTTAGGTAATATTAAAAAAGAAACGGGAAATTATATTTCCATTGAAGGCAGCCACACAGTGTCATAAATACTAAATTAACCAAGATTTCAGACAGAGAGAGAGAGAGAGAGAGAGAGAGAGAGAGAGAGAGAGAGAGAGAGAGAGGGAAGGAGAAAGCCATGAATCACTTTAATGAGGGGCCACAGGAGGTTGAGTATTCTCCTTATCCCAGGTCTTTAGTAGAGGAAAGAGTTTCACCTGCCCCATTGGCTTACTGTAGATCTAATCTAGAGGAGAAACAAAGGGATGAACTGGCCATATGTCTTCTAAATAGCCCTCCTAATTCTACTTTGTAATATGTATTTCTTCACTTTGGAATCTTGGAATGATGTCCAAGACAACCTACCCACTAATGCTTATTTTCTCCAGCTTGACTACACACTACAATTATTTCAATCACAGTTGTTACCAGAGTAGAATTAGTACTCATATTTGCCAGCAACTTTTATGTAATAAATCAGAGTTAAGCTATTACATAAAACAGAATCTTGCCAAACAAATGCTGCTTGATTTTGTTTTCAATAAATTGTTGGATGAAATACAACTGATCGATTATTACTCCCCCACTTCCCTACCTCTACTGACTCTAACCATCTCTTTAGTAAACTCTCACTTATCTAATAGAGAGAAGGAATGGTGTAGATGACTCAGATAGTATTAAATGCATATGCAGTTATGCATATACACCAGAAAATAAGTGGAAAGTTCCAATTAAATTAACCGTGTATAGGTATGGGACAACACATGTGGATGGGCACACACACCTGCACACATATGCCCTACAACACAAGTTTATGCTCTCCACCCAAACATAACTTCACCCTGTGTCCATCCACAAAATGGGACAGCCTTGGTTAGGTGACCAAAAATGGGAAAAATGGAGGTCAGAGAAGAAGTCCCAGTCTGGAGAGCTGGGGACCTACACACAAAGCCCAGCATGTTGTGGGGGTCACCCTGGCCCCTAGAGTTATACTCTGCACACATCTGTGGAAACTCAGAGCTGGGCAAGAACAGAGGAGTAGCCCAACCACTACTTTTTGCCTCTGATGGCTTTTTTCTGGATATTAAATGTTGTCACACATGTATTAAGAGACCCATAAGCAATAATCTCTAACGAGTAATAATTAGTAGTTAGCTCGTAGATACTGGGGAGCAATCGCCAGGTGTTACCCTCTGTGAAAGATGCAACCTGGGCACAGTTTCACTGCACATGAGCATCAAGGCTTCTCAAATAAGAATCTCTCATAATTACATGGAGAATGGCAGAGGCTCCCAAGGAAAAGCATGGGCTCTCTCTTTGCTAAAGGCTGGCCCTCAGGACAAGGTCGAGCAGGTGGGTTGCAATTCTCACTACCTAACAGGCTTTCAAATCATTGTGGGAAGAGACATCAAAATTCCTCTATCTGAGCCTTCTTCTCCAGATGTTTTTCTCTGACTCTCTGAGTGTCTCCTGGTCACTTCATTAGTCCCCTTCTTAGCTACTTCCTGTGCTCCCTTCCCTTGGCATGATCCTGACACACTCAGACAGCCTGACCTCAGTATTGCCACCTCCCTGTAGGTCTATTGCAAGGACCACACCAAGCATGTTCTAGGTCCCAGACTGGCAAGTGTGATCAGGGGGGTTGGGGATGCACCAGATAGGTTCCTTTCCTATTCTCTTCCTGAACTTCACCATTCAGCCAGCAACATAGGGGACCTACGGAAGTTTCAACCCTGATATCTCCCAGCCACATTTGCACTCAAGCAGTCTATGCAAAGTCTATACTATCAAAGGCTACGAGTGCTGAAGACCTGCCTAGTACTGATGTTAGGAAGCCTGATGACATCTAGGGAAACATAACTATGTAAAGAAAGAAGTATTCCTTTTATATCTGCTGGTTCTTTTTGAAGATGAATAAACAATGCCACATAATGTGTATTCAGTATGAGAAGACCAGCTTATTAAAGTTACACCTGAATTTATATGCAATGCTAACAGATAATTACAATAGTTTTGTTTCTGATATCCTTTGTTTTGTTATTGAGGATTTTTTTTTTACATTCTGGGGATTAAATCCAGGGGCATTCTACTTCTGAGCTACACACCCAGCCTGATTTTATTTTTATTTTGAAACAGGATCTCATTAGGTTGATGAGAGTCTCACTACGTGGTGAGGCTATCTTCAAACGTGCCATCCTCCAGTCTCAGCATCCAAATACTGGGATTACAAGCCTGTGTCATTATGCCCGGCTGAAGGTTTATTTTTTAAAGAAGACACAGGGAAAGACATGGCACAGGTCCTTCTGAGCTCTGTCATAGAAAACAAGGATTTCTTTATTGCACAAGGAAATAAAATAGCTGTGTCTTAGCTCTGTCTTTGGCTGACAGCTGAGGCATGGGCGTTTTGTAAGTATTCCTATTTAGGAGTTTTGTTGAGAGCCCAGCAGCCTCGCAGCCAAAAAGGAGAGTCTGAGATATTGCTGATTAGTAGTAATGAATCTGGAGAAGACTAGGCAGGAGTCATTCCTTAGGAATGTCATAAAGAAGCCAGGGCAGCAGACACCAACCCCACCACAGGAGTCAGACTTGATGAGTGGGCTTTAGAAACGGATGTTCTCATTAATAGGGGGAATAGTAATGGCTTCTTAACCCTATGATTATACAATTATATCTTCAAGTCTACATTTTTCTATTTTACTTCTTAAGTGCTTCATCAAAATAACTTCTTAGCTCCAAGAACATTTCTTTTCCTCTCCCTCCTATTTTTCTCACCATTTGTTTCTGATTAGCATTGGAAATAATTTATTAAAATTAACTGTGTCCTGCTCATGCTATGGGAATATCAACTTTGCATTATATCAATGGCATCCATTGATTTTCAAATCAAAAATTAGAAAGGAATATTGTGAATTATATGCTCACTGGAGAAGTTTCTTTTTCCTTGCTTCTTCTTAAGGTTTCTCTCTTTTTTAGGGGGTATACTGGAGATTGAACCCAAAAGCATTCTACAAACTCTGAGCTACACTCCCAGACCTTCATTTTGAAACAGGGTTTTGCTCAATTGCTGAGGCTGGCTTCCAGCCTGCAATCCTCCTGTTCCTGCCTCTCAAATATTGGGATTATATGTGTGTACCACCAGGCCTGGCCTGTAGTTCTTCTTTATAATTTTATTGACATATATTTGACTTTTCACCAGGGTTGTTTTCCCCAGCACTATAAAAACCTCTCTGTGAGGGACCCAAGATACCCCTAGGAAGATGATTTCTTAGAATTTCCTTCTTTCTCTCTGTGGATTGAGCTACTTATCCTCACTCCCTGTGGGCTTCAGCAATCATCTCCTGTATCAGGAGCCACCATGCTTTTCTGAGAAAGAGGAATGGGTATGTTTTCTGAAGAGCCTCATGAAGATAATCAGAGGTTTCTTTCACCAAACCCTCCAAGACAGCTCTCTCCCAGAGCTAGAGTATTTCAACATGTGGGTCAGAAGCAGAATGGGAAATGTTCCCAATCAAAGGACCTCTTTTCTGGTTACCAAAATATCATATTATAAAATTCTGAGCAAAGTCCATTTGAATCGAGTAAATACGATATGTTTACTGGAGTAGGGGAAAAAAATTTTAGGAAGAGCTTAAACCTACCAAGCTCCCCAGATATGAGGAAATTACAATTCATGAGTTTTATTCTGACTGCTTAAGTGCATAGTTTTAGTTAAAGAGATTCTCTAAAGGTATGATCATCAGAAATTCTCATTCCTATGCTAGAGTTGTCAGTGCTAACTAATGGTCCACCTTTTATTTATCTTGATCTACAGCCAAGGCATGTCTAAAATGTAAAGTACTCATTTATTTGAAATGATAAAGAAATTGAGTGATTAAAAAGATCTGATTCTGATAATCACATTTTATAAAAGTCCATCCTGAGAACCCAAGGGAGAAAGAAAAACTACACATGTTTTTAGAAAGAAGAAAGTACTTTTAAAGAAAGTCTTTAATCAGCCCTATGGCAAAAACAAAAACAAAACGAAACAAAAAATAAATTCAACAAGGATAGAAAATGATCACAATTACTAATCAACAATGCTGAATGCAGTGCCAACATGCTTTGATGAATATAATATTCCTTTACAGTTTTACCATTTCATTTCTTTTAAGCTAATAAAGGCATTCCTAAATACAATAAACAATGAGAAAAGCAAATGGTTGTATTTCCCAGGGCATTTAGCTTAAGAGGTGCTTTTTAAAAGTCTACATATTTATTAAATATTAGCAAAACCAAATGAAGAAACATTGTTTAGACAGATGTTAAAGGGATTAGAATACTGGTCACTTTGAGCACATCCATCAGAACTGGGGATGTGTGGGGCTGCTCCTCAGGTAAGTTGCCACTAGGAAAACTGACTCTAGCTACTAAATGCCTTATCACTAGTCTAAGCACAAGCCTCGTAATAGATTTATCTCTCACTTTCCCAATGTTATAGTTCTGAATTTTCAAGGGACAGAGTGGCTTCTGCAAAGTATCAACAATGGGGGGGCTTGAAGGATGTCCAAGGAGAATCCAATTATCCAGTGCTTCAGTGTATTGGAATGCTCACCACTTTAATTCCATGCATGCATCCAGTGCTCGCTACATTCAGGGCAACCAGGGAAAGCACATCACATGCATGGGAAGTGCAGGGGAAGATGCTGGTTCAACTGGAGGCGACAACCAGAAGGGCACGGTTGCATCATGCAATGATAACCACAGCTGGGCCTTAGCTGCCATGCAGAAAAGACCTACATCAAAGAGTCTGCTGTGCGGCTCCTGGGTAAGAGTCGATATGAGAGAGGTGAGTTACTTCAGCAATGAAAGACACGGGCAGAAACATGTTCCAACCACTATAAACAACACCATACAGAGCGCTGGCAGTACACGCGAGAAGAGGCAGCTTTGGGGATGAGGACGGGAGAAACAGGGAAGGGAGGGGAGGACAGGACTGGTGGTCATTTTAATGAGATGGTTTCCCTGGCAACCCTTTCATATGCAGGCATTTTTTATATAGTGTATTTGGCTTTAACAAATAACCTCGTGAGAGCTGTTAATATCAACCATAATTCAGATGTTCTGAAAATTCAGGAAGAGCAAGGCATCGGTTACATAAAGATCCACACTGGGGTTTCCTGTTGGAACGGTTCATTACAGAGTGGAGGTGAGGCTGGTCAAATAAGAGAAAGTTAAGCGCCAACATCCTTAATACTTCAATTACAAGCTCCTGAGGACTCTCAGGGGGTAACGTGATGTTAAAAGAACTCAATGGTCACGGAAGCCGGGGTTGTGAGAGTAGGTAACTCTGTGCAATGACACCCCTGAAACCCACTTCTGACTCTGAATTGAAACCCAGTCCCAAGTCAACCCATCTTTTTTTCTTCTCAGTATGTATGGCAGGTCAATGAGTTCACCCCATACACATGCTCCCTTTAATGGAGCCTTAGATACAGGCGAGATTCATGAAGGCATTTTTTTAAAAATTAAAATTCATGGATCAGCAAAAACTAAAAAACATAAAGATCAGAGGGTTTTTTTTGGGGGGGGGGGGTGGCTAAAGATTGAACACAGGACATTCTACCTCCGAGCTATACCCCAGTCCTTTGTATTTTTTGTTTTGGAACAAGGTCTTGCTAGGTTGCTGAGAGTCTATAAGTTGCTGAGGCTGTCCTCCAACATGCAATCCTCCTGTCTCCACCTCCCAAATATTGACATTACAGGTGTGTGCCACCACTCCCAGCTTAGAGTTCTTCTTAAAGGAATAAACATGCTAGTAATTTAGTAGCAACGCTTACCAGCTCCCCTTTAACATCAAGGCCATGTTAGGTATCTTGGAAAGCACTTCCCTGTAAACTGCCTGCTTGACCTACACCATTTTCTTTTTACTTGCCCCTTTTGGTCTTTTATGATCCCCGACACATGAACACAACTCAAAGAACAGCATGGTCAATTTCTAACTTGCAACTCCTTCCTCTTGGTTCTGACTCTAAATCGTGGAGGCAAAGCAAGCCTCGTGCTTCTAAGTCACCCCTCTTAGAATGTTCTGGAGCTCAGCCTTCTCATCCCCTGTGTGTCCATGTCAGCCTGCATAGGGAACTTGGCCCTGCTGTGAACCAGAAATGCACCATCTTGACCTTTCACCTCAGCGAGAGCTAGACACCTACCAAGACTTGCACCTCAGCGGGACATACAGACCAATGCAGGTAGAAATGAGACCCAGGACTCTCCTCACCACCACCACCCCCTCATTCCTCCCCAGGCAGCTCTTTCCACTTATCACAAGTTCTTCCCCCTTGAAAACTTAAAGGCTTAAGTCAAATGACATATTTTCATAAGGATTACATTTTTAATACACATATAACATACTATTATACTATATAAGTACATTGTATTAGCTGGGCATGGTGGCACACACTTGTAATCCCAGCATTTGGGAGGCTGAGACCAGAGGATCCGGGTTCATGGCCAGCCTCAGCTATCTAGTGAGGCCCTCTGCAACTTAGTAAGACCCTGTTTCAAAATAAAGAATAAAAATATAGGGCTGGGGGTGTAGCTCAGAGGTAGAATGTCCTTGGGTTCAATCCCCAGTACCACAAAAAAAAGAAGGAAAGAAAGAAAGAAAGAAAGAAAGAAAGAAAGAAAGAAAGAAAGAAAGAAAAAAAGAAAGAGAAAAATAAATAAATAAATACATTGTATTATCATCCACTCAACAAATATCTCCAAGGTTCTCCTTTGGTGACAGGCATTATACTAGTTTACGGGACATAAAATTCAAGGTGTGTGTGTGTGTGTGTGTGTGTGTGTGTGTGTGTGTGTGTGTGCGCGCGCGTGTTAATGAGGATTGAACCCAGGGGCATTCTACCTCCAAGCTACACTTCCAGCCCTTTTTGTTTTTAATTTGGAAACAGGGTCTCACTAAGTTATTTAATGCCTTGCCTTGCTAAGTTGCTGAGGCTGACCTTCAACCTGAAATCCTCCCATCTCAGCCTCCCAACTACTGGGATTATAGGTGTGCACTAACACGTCCAGCAATCCTCCTGCCTTTAGCTGGGATTACAGATGTGTGCCATTGTACCTGGACCACTCCTGAATTTAAAAGAATAAGTTTTGTCTTATAAATTGATTATCTTAATTAGTTTAAATTAAAACATGCTTTCTATGATGAAATTAGGTATTTTATGTACCAATAGTGTTTAAAGATTTTTGCATCATAGAAAAGATATATGAATGGTACATTGAGTATTAAGAGGTATTTCACAAGTTTAATTTGTTTCTTGATAAAGTCAGGACATTAGGAAAAGGTCTAATTAAATACAAGTGAATGGAATAAGCAACTAAATGAGACCTAAAAATTGGCCTTTGATTTTAAATATTTGTTCTTACAAACTCTGTCAATAAGAATAAATGAATGGTGTTTTACAACAACAAAACTCAATAAAAACGTTCCTGCTCTTTAGTAGTTTATTATTTAGCCGAGATCTCTATCCAGATTTTCATTTCTGGCAGCACATATGCAAGAGTGACTTCCTTCAAAATTCCACTGACTACTTTGTGCGATCTTGGGTGACTTACTTAACCTCTCTGGACTTCAATCTCCTCACCCTCTTGATGCAAATAATACCTACCTCCAGGGGTTGTCGAAGAAATGAGCAAGTTAGTAATGTCAGCTGCTTTGTTAGTGGCCAGCACCTAGTAAATTCTGGGTCAGCAATCGCTATGATGACCATGAAGACTCAAACACAGGTGACAAGTAGAGGGCCCTGGAAGCAGAAGATAGCCTCTGCCTAATGTCTCAGGTAGGGCTTGAGTGCCCAGTAGACACTGATCAGGGAGAAAAGGCTGGATACAGTACTGAAGCAGAGGGCAAGTGTGGCAGAAATGTGGAGGCAGAAGCACACAGTGTATTCTGGGAATGGAGGAATGCCTGATATGACTACTGTCTAATAGACTGTAGGCTTGGCAAGAAATGAAGCCAGGCAGGAGACCACGATGGATTCCTGTGCCTTAGCCGCACGTCTAGTCTTTATCCCATAGAAAGCAGAGAGCCTACAGATGTTTAAACACAGAAACATAACGCCATTATCCTGTTAGTATTAGCAAGTTAAAACTGCAGACAATGTGGAGAAGGAATGAGAAGCAGGAGAATGTGGAGGCCAATAGGTCAATTAGTCAAATTAAATCCCATGGGGAAAAAAATCACTTATGCAAATACTAAGATGAAAATCACTGTTAGAGTACAATCAATGATCTCAGTGTCCTGGAAAATGTCTGTTAGGGCCTGATGTGGTCAGGGTCCTTTGGGGACAGGGGATTAGGCCCACAATAACACTGAAGAAGTTACCAAAACATGATGGCCCTCCACCTCTATAGTAGGGGTACTTGTGTCACAAAGAAAGCACATGACTCTTCATCTTTTGAAAGAACTGACCCTATTAAGAAGGTGTTCTTTTTGCTACTTGGATAGCAGTCTTTAAATGAGAGTAAAGTGAACATGTTTCAGTACCTTGAACAGAGGCACTGCGCATACTAGACAGATGGCAATAGTTACAGACAGCCACATGGGATCACACATAGACATACAGAAGAGTTACAGCTATACTTTCTCTGCCTCCCTGGCTCATTTCCTAAAAAGTCTAGTGATATCAACAAGCATCAGCCTCCATTGCCTCTCAAATGTGTGTCCAACCCTGTGCACAGGGAGGATCAGATGAGACAACGGACTGGTTTTCCTTCATGGAATCCTGTCCTTTAGGGGTTTAGAAATCTCAGTTCCCAAGGGTTTCCTGAGGTACAAATTGTGATTTCTGTATGAGGTTTTCTTTAATTTGGAGTCAAAAGAATAAGAGGGAAGATGCCATTTTCTGAGAATGTCCTTTCTCTTTATTTTTATTTATTTATTTTTTGTGGTACTAAGGATTAAACTCAGGGGCATTCTACCTCCAAGCTACACCCCCAGGCCTATTTTATTCTTTATTTTGGAACAGGGTCTCACAAGTTGCTGAGGCTGGCCACGAACCTGTGATCCTCCTGTCTCAGCCTCCCAAGTACTGGGATTACAAATGTGCACCACCATGCCTGGCATGTTCCTTCTCTTTACAAGGCGACCAGGGGTGTTCAATGTCCACTAGCTTGACTTTCAATAAGTGTGGTGGGAACTCACTACCCTCAACTTATGAAGTAGAAACAGGAGTGTGTTGCCTTTCTATTTCTGTGACCATGTGTTCATATGTTTTTGGTGGATTTTCCTCTGTTTCATGCCCATTCTAGTTTGGAGTTTCCATGCAACCAGGACAAAGGGTGCCATGGGGAACAGGGACCCCCTGCACATGTACTTACAGAAAAGAAGAAAACAAGATGCCGAAATTCACCAGAGGAACACAGATGAGATTCCCTACAGCAAGGATCAGCTTGCTGCTTAACAGATGCTAGGGCAGGGACTGCTCAGCAGAAGGGATGGTCACTGGATGATGGGCTATTTTAGGAGGACAGTGTAACAGGACTTAACTAAAGCTGAAAAGGAAAGATCCACTCCAGGTGGCTGTCACCTCTGGAAAAGAGGAAGGGGGTAATTCTGTCTGGGTCTGGGAAGAGTATGCATTATTTTTGGCTACCTGATCCCTTTCCCCCATTCTCTTCCAACTGGATAAAAAGATAGAAAAAAATTAATATTATTAAAACTTATTAATTGGATTATTTAAAAATCACCATTATGCATTGTTTTAAGTATTTAACGAAATATGAAAACATGCTGACATACTGCTAAATAAATGTAGCAACTGTTTAAAAAATGTATGAAGAACCAATAGGAATTTTCTCCTTACTGCTGCCTTATTAGACACATAGAGAGAGAACAACAGATAGGGGGCAGTATGAAGCAGCACCAGCACCTGTCACCCTTCCCAAGTTACCCTGCTGGTCCTTGTAGGATGGAAACCAACTGGGAAACAGCAGGGACTCACAGCTCCCGTCCATAGGGCCAACATCTTTCTCAGCAACTCCATCAATACAAATAGGTGTTTTACCTTCTTCAGCATCCTGCTAAGACCCAGTGAGGACCCTGTGCACCTCCAGACCTAAGCGTTTGACAGGGATTTTAGATGAGCACATCAAAATGAGAAAGTTTCAATAGATAGCAGGTTTATACTAGATTAAGAGAGCAGACTAAAGTTTCAGTATACTTTAATGGGCGGGGGGGAAGGTAAAGAAACAAAACAGGTGTTTATTTTTTTTAAAATCCACAGTCTTATATTCAAAAGTAATTGCTGTTTAGTTGATTTGAAGCCTCAATTTGTTATTTTGAAATTAGTACCATTTTAAAATTTATTAGCAGGTCTATAAAAATGTTGGTTTTTAAAGTTGTTTATTTGTTTTTAAAATTCATTTTCTCACCACAGAGTTACTTTGTGCTACTAAAAGAGTTCTGTATGCTGATTCAGGGTGATACAAACCCACAAGGGGTAAAATATCATGGAAGTATACAGCCAAAAAAAATTGCTTATAAAACTGGCAAATCCAGTAGAGTCTAGAGAATATTGGGGTGAGCCAAGCATGGCGGCGCATGCTTGTAATTCCAGCATTTGGGAGGCTGAGACTGGAGGATCTGGGTTTGCAGCCAGCCTCAGCTGCTTAGTGAGGCCCTCCACAACTTAATGAGACCCTGTTTCAAAATAAAGAATTAAAAATAGGGCTGGGGCTGTAGCTCGGAGGTAGAATGCCCCCAGGTTCCATCCCCAGTACCACAAAAAAAACAAAAAAACAACCAAACCTGGCAAATCCCAAAAGAGGTCTGTACCAAGGTTAACAGCATACTCTGACAACGTATTTTGGCTATGTAACACATGGCATTATCATTGGGGAAAGAGCATCCAGAAATGCTGCGTTGTTTTTGCAACTTCTTGTGAATCTTAAACTACTACAAAATATAGTAATAATTTTTAAAAAATCAGTTCTTCACCTATTGGTTTTACCATAGCCAGGAGCTAGGGTAGTGGTCTATTTTTGGTGATATAGGTACCAAAAAAAAAAAAAAATCTACAAACTGATATCTTTGAAAAGCATACAAAAGAGGTATATGAAACTATAGACACGCAAATCAATATAATTCTCTTATTCCCTTTCTCAAGGAACACAAATTGAAGCAAAGACATCATTTGCCTGCTACTGAAGTTCTCAGAGACAATCCCTCGAGACAGAATCAGCTGTCAAGACTAGGAATGGAACCACCAACATGACCCAGCTATACCACTCCTTGCTTGGTACCTTTCCAAAAGAATTAAAGTCAAAATACTATAGTGATACATGCATATCCATGTTTATAGCAGAACAATCCACAACATCCAAATTATGGAACCAACCTAGGTGTCCATGGACAGATGAATGGATACAGAAAATGTGCCATATACACACAGTGGAGTTTTATTCAGCCATAAAGAGGAACAAAATTATGACATTTGTAGGAAAATGAATGAAACTTGAGGACATTAAGCCAAATGAGATCAGCCAGTCTTAGAAAGTCAAGGGCCATGTGTGGAAGCTAGAGAGAAGCTAGGCAGCAAAAGGGACTCCAGATAAATGAGGAGAGAGACCAGTACAATAGTGGAAGGGAATGGGATAGGAGAAGATGGGAGGGGAAACGGAGGCTTGAGGAAGAAAACAGATCAAATAATGTTGTGTTCACATGTGAAGATATCACTACCAATCTCACTAACAAGTAGGGGAGGGAGGAGATGGGAGCCAGGTGAAGTGCAGAGGGAAACACACTTAGTGGTGTATGCCTACGTAAACGTATCACTTTGAATCTCACTATGTTGTATAATTGCAATGCACCAATTAAATGATAAAAATATATTAAGTCATTAATGTGATGTGCTAAGGAAGCTCCTAGAATGAAATCACAGTAACCTCCTCGGGTAAGCAGTTGCCAGGTAACCAGCTGTGCTGAAGAATGCTGCTGATGTTATAATGTCTCCCTTAGTTCACATAAAACTTGTCCTGGGCTAAGCTACCCTTTTGCTTTTTAAGAATCTCTCTCCTTCCCTTCCCAGAGCACAGTGCTTACCCCACTAGGGAGCCAATAACTGATACCTGCTTAATTAAGGTGCAAGCTGGTACTAACAAGTACTTAGATGTTAAGAAACAACTGCAAAGGCTTCCAGAATGAATATCTAATTGTGAAATTTCAGGTAAACTGCAGGGTGGAGAAGAGATGCTTTAGAGTAGAGGTATCTGTACAACACCCTCCCTCAAGTCACTCCTGGGTGGACATCTGATCTGTCTACTAAAATAATGCTTATTCTAGGCAGCTCTGTTGGAAGTAAAGTTGAGGGCAAAATGAGACAGCCAGGAAGAATTCTAAGAATGCAAAAGACTACTAGGAACACAGCAACAGGTTTTATCTTTCTGCGAAGCTTCCTCTAATAGAAACAAAAGAAAAAAAATAGATAAATGTGGAAAGACTAAAATCTCCTGAAACTAAGGCGTCAGCAAACAAAGACCCAAGAAGAGAAAGTTGAATTCATCCTGAAAAAGAAGCTACATTGCTGCTGTTCACAGGGCACTGGTTTCAAATGCAGGTGGCTGGGCTTTGAAAGAGTCTGGAACCTCCTCCTTTTACTGTTTAAAGGTTAAACAACTAGGGTAGCTTGACCTAGGAGCAAATGAGTTCTTCAAAGCATTCCTGGAAGAGCTGGACAACTTCTACTGTGAAGCAGGGGACTATCCTAATTATAATAATTTTTTATTTACTCATCTAGTTTTAGGAATTTTTAGCCAGTGGAAGACAGAAGGCTCTCAGAAAGATCTGGCAATGTCAAGAAAAAACACCAGCAAAGAATAAATGGGCTGCTATGCACTCCCCTGTTTCACACTCATGCCATTTCCTTGCATCTCTTATTTCTTCATTGTTGAACACCCAGCTCAGTGGTCACCTCCTCTAGGAAGCCTTCCCTGACCATTCCTTCACCTAGAGGTAACTGAGACCTCTTCTGGGCTTTCCCTTCCTTCATGGGCACTTCCATGTCCGCACTTGTCACTGATGCAGAGGTAACTTATTTGTTGTGTATCTGTCTTCCATTCCTGTCACATGAGAGCACTATGATGGGAGGGGCTTTGCTTATTGTGTCTTTGTTCCCATTAATATGTTGTCTGCACAGTAAGCCCTCAATACATGAAAGAAGAGAAGAAGGAAGTGGAAGTACACTAGGAAACTGATTCTAATCCAACAGCAGTCAAATGAGGTGAGAAACCTGGTAGAGAGAATCCCTCCCCCCATCTTCCAGCATGGCTTTAACTGGTTCCAGGATCCTGTGCAGGTTCAGAACTTGATTGTATGGTGATCACATCACCTATAATATTATTACAATCCCTAGAGGATGTGGTGCCCTTAAAAGGCTGATGGATGGGCTCCTGCTAGGCTCTAGGAGCATTGTAAGTTAGCTTACCTCATGCGTGTAAGGAGAATGGGGACTGACCCAGGAGGTAGCAACACTCACCACAAAGCCATCTGGCCAAGTGGCCCGATAGGAGACTTTGCATCCTATCCTAGGAGGAACTTGCCCAGGGCATTTGATTTCTCCACATCATCAGGCATCACAAAGCTGAATTAAAACTCATCACTCTTAAGTGAAAAGATAGGTATTCTTCTTTTTATATGAAGGTTATCTTTTATAATTGGCGAGACCCAATTCTTTTCTCTTTTCCACAAATGATAAACTTTTTGTGCGCCAGCTCAGGAAACTTGATCAAACCTTGACATTAAGCACAGTAGCAGCATAAATTAAAAATCTAAAGAAGTGTTAGGAAATCAGCTCAGGTCCCTTTTGCTGATCTGCCTCTTCAGGAAGAACCAGTGTCCATGAAAACAATGGAAGGAGACGTAAGAAAACATGAAGGGGGAGTTTGAGTAGGGACTTGAATCTAAAAGTTCTCCTTGGGAAAAGACTAGTCTAACTAGATATGAATCAAAACACTCTAATTCTTCAAGTAAGGCTGAATGTGATGTATTCTGACCTACAAACAGATAGTAATTTTTAATATAGTCTTCCATAGCTGAAGGTGGTTCCTATCACAGCTTGTACTTCCAGCTACGCATAAGAGGAAGACTCTGTGAGGGAGCTTACCCATATAAATCGCTTAACATCAAGTTTCCCTTTAATTTGTCCTCTCAGATTAGCATAGATTTTGACGAGCAGTTCTCTCTAGCCATCACTCTTGAAATATTAAACGGATAAACAAAATCAAGATTATTTTCTAACATTATTGTTAAAAGTTTTAAAGTGGCCACAAGTTACTGAAATAACATGCTCCCTGTGAGGGATTCTGAAAGGACTACTTGTAATTATATGTGAGCTATTGGTACAGAAGCAACAATATAATAACATTGGTTCATTAGAAGCAACAACAAAATCATATGAATCAATATCCACTTTTGCTCAAATGAAACCTTAGACAACATGATATCATGGTGTGAACAGAACCAGATGAAGCCATGCAGTAGACCCATTTGCAAAAGAGATAGTTTCATCATAAGGAAGGAGGACAGTAGTTTAATTCAAAGCTTAAAAACAATTACCTTAGATGTGATATCCTTTTCCTATATTTAAAAAGTTATTTATTAGCGCTAAGAAAATTAAATTAGTAGAGCATCATCAGTGTGTGAAAATGAAAATAAAAAATGTTAAACTCATTGTATCCTAACTCACTGTTAACTCTATAAAAGAGTTCTTAAAATAATCGAGGTGACATGAAATTCATTGTTTTTCAACTTAGTAGAGATATTTTAGAATTCATTGAGTGGAGTTGTGAAGTTTAAGTGAGTTAAAATATGACAAGTTCTTAGATAGTCATAGCTCCTAGTAAAGGCTCATTAACTGTTACCTATTATCCTTGTTAGATGTTAAGCTCTATCTGCCCTTGGGAAGGTCTAACTACAAAGTGGACCTCTTTTGCCTTTACGTAAATTTCCATATTAATCTCCACATTTCCCACTAAGCTCCAACCACACTAACCTTTCTATTTCTCCAGATCCGTAAAGATTTTCCTCCATCTCCAATGGAATGCAAGCTCCATGGGAGGATAGTTATTGATCTTGTTCATGACTTCAGCAAAGCCTAGACCAGTGCCTGGCACACAGTAATTACTCCATGAATTGTAAACAATTGGAAGGAAAGAAGGAAATTCTAGTCCAACCTTGCTAAGAGTAAGTCTGATCAATACTAGTTTGCTGTCTTTTCCTTGTCAACTCTTGCTCATTACTAGCATGAGGTTGTTCCTACATCAGTTGCTATGTATAAATGACTTTTGTACTCACATGAAAGGATTTTTATCACTCTATGACAACATAATAATGTAATAATCTATATAATATATGCACCTAGGAAGATGTTTGATATCTATTTTCTTACTCATACTTAACCACATACTTCTAATCTCACTTGAATACAAAACAGAGCATGTCCTTGTCGGATGCTTTTCTGGGTTAAGTAAAGAAGACATCAATAACCTATCCTATGTTAATCTCAAACTATGCCTAGTATATATATTTAATTGAGGAAAATCCATAAATTAACATTAGTCTTACATGTAAAGAGTGTTTACAATAATAAAATGGTCTCAAATTCTGTAGATATTAAAATATAACAAAATGTATAATTTAGGGGTTAAGAAAAAGGACTCAGGATTCAGACTCACATTCTAGTCTTGATTACTAGCCATGTGACCTAAGCCACTTACTTAACCCTCTGAAGTTCCTTTTTTCATCAAACAGTGGTGCCACTGAAGGGAATAAGTTTATAAAGGGTTTATCATAGCATTTTGTGCATATAAATTCTCCATAAATACAAAAACTGCATGTAGACCTAGAGAGAGCAAATTATAAATAAGGTCAGAATTCCCAATGATGGCCAGCTAAGCCAGCATCTAACCTAGTGAACCTATCTGATAAATATCTACAGAATAAGCCATGCCCTGGAGACTGGCCCTGGGCAGCTCTCTCCTCCCTTTGCTGATGATGTCTGTTCAGGGTACGCTGAGTTTCCTGCTCTGACAGGATGCATTCGGTCGAATCTGTTTTTTGATCCTCTGGTAGCCAGAACTGCAGGCATACCGTAAATGCTTAATGAAGAAAATGCCTCTGGGAGGCACGGATGCTAGCTCTGCTCACGACTCTCTACGTCAGAGCCCTGCACCTGAATCTGCACATTGGCATTTCAGTTGAGAAGAGCAAACCAGGAATGGCCGAATCTCAGCTAAGAATGTGGAATGCAGACTGCATCTGCCCAGCAGTTCACTTGCATTGTGTAACCTGCCTATGCTTCTCTGCTCTCACTTAGAAAATAGCACTAGCTATTTCATATCAGTACATCTTCTGGTTTACACTGTCTGGTTTCTGACAAGGGACTTGAAGAGTGGGACACCATGGTGCAGCAAACCTGCTGATAGGTATCGGCAAATCTTATTTGTTCTGGTGGATTTTTGAAGATGAGCTAAGATATTTGGGCTGAAAAGTTCTTGCCCAATACCCCTCTCTCAGGTCCAATTTCCTGGGACTGACTTACTCGAATTTCCAATACTATACCACCCTATGCCCAGTGCCACCACCCATAGCTGTGGGTTGATTTCACCAGGTATAAACCTGCATGCAGGAATGAAAGCTAGCCTGTGTAGAACAGTAAAAATTAAAAATGAAGCCTCATTCTGGAACTACACAAAAACCACCAGACAGATGCAAAGCTAGAGTAAGATCCCTTAGCTTTCACCATCCACTTCAGGGACTTACATAGACAAATATAAATAGAACAGAATAAATTTAAAATACTCTTACTAAGCCGGGAGTGGTGGCACATGCTTGTAATCCCAGTACTTGGGAGGCTGAGACAGGAGGATCCGGGTTCATGGCCAGCCTCAGTTACTTAGTGAGGCCCTCCACAACTTAGTGAGACCCTGTTTCAAAATAAAGAATAAAAAATAGGACTGGGGGTGTAGCTCGGAGGTAGAATGCCCCTGAGTTTAATCCCCAGTATCGAAAATAAATAAATAAATAAAATACTCTACTTTAGATTTAAAAGCACATTTTCTCTTCATTCGTGTTACTGTAGCTTTGCAGCTTGTTAACTTTTCACTTACAGGCAAGAGCCAACCAAGTACACTGACCCTCAATAGCACCGAGACTTATTTTTGCAGCAGTGTGAGGTACACGCACCAGCCATTAATGTGTACTTTTGGAGTAATCCTCATCTTGTCAACCACTATTAGATACAAGGGTAGATGCTGAGCAATCCTGGTGCTCAGTGGTTATCAGTTCTTGGCCAACCTCAGTTGGTAATTTTCCCTAAGTATATATGTGCTTAAACGGCACCTACCAATTATATCTCTTTGGAAGAGTGCAAACACCATGTGCCCACTCTCCCAGATGTGTGCGAATTCCCACCTACACAGAGCTCTTTGCCGTTTTTCTCTGGCAGCTCCAGGCCATTCTTTCTCCAGGCACAGAAGCAGCTGGGAGGACTCTGAGCCTAGTGCAGATATCTCTGTTCTTTGTTTTTTACTTTTTAATTAGCATATATTTATTGCACACACTAATGGGGTGCAGTGAGGTATTTCAACACAAGCACACAGCATGCATGAGTCAAATCATAGCGCGCCCCTCTCTGTCAGTTCTTGAACTAGAAGAGAGCTTCTCTCTTCTAGTTCATAGTGTATAAGAGGTTATTGTGAATTATAGTCACCCCCCATGATATGGAACTCCAGGACTTATTCTTCTTATTTAACTATGTTTTGGTACCTATTATCCATCCTTCCTTTCTTCCCTCTGCCCCCTACCCTTCCCAGCTTCTAGCAACTGCTATTCTACATTTGGATCGACTTTTTTAGCTTCCACATATGAGAGAGAACACATACTGTGTATGTATACCACTCTTCTCTGTTCAGGCTCTGAGAGTTAAGTCAGAGAAAACCTATTCTCCAGAAAAGATCACCCTCTGGGATGTCTCCCTAGGGAAAAAGGGGTCACTTGTGACATAGCCCGAAGTTTTTAAGTTTCTATATACACAGGTTTAAACTATTTAATAAGCCAACATCATGTAAAAGAAAAAACAACAATGTTGGAATTGACATAGGTATATTCACATATGAACACATAGTTGACGGGGATATGGGGAAGGTCCACCAAGTGCTGTATGCATGTCTGTCACTGTCAACATGATTTACACTATGATGTGAGACTATAATGTACCAATAAAAGTATAACAAAATAAATTAAATTAAAAAGCAGGAAAAATTATCCTATAAAAAAAGAAAAACAACAATGCATACAACATTTATTCCAAATAGCGAGTTTCTTGCCTATTCAGTTTTGGTTTTATAAATTATACTTGAAAAGAACAGCACCATGATACTGGCCCTGAAGTTCTATCTTCAGAAAACAATCTCAGAGGGCATTTGGGAATCTAAACCAAGGGTTAAGGAAAGAAAAAGAAATATCAGAGTGAGTCAGGTAAGGACTAAGAGTCAAATAATAAGCTTGAGTTGTCTCAGCACTGATTCTTGCTTCACATTACAATATACTGTACAACTTCTAATTGCTAAATGTCAGACTTGTTGAATTCTCCTTTTCCCTGGTTCTCTCTATCTCCCTCCCTCCTCCTGTCCACCTTGCTCTCACTCTCCTCTCTCCTCATTGCTCGTTTCTCTCCACCTTTCTCCTTTAGCGTTATTATTAGAGAGATTAGTCATGGTCAAAAGAGAATCAGCCTCTTTGACCCGGGATCCTCAATTCTTACCAACACACTTTCTTGCAGAAAAATACGAAAGTAACCTTCCAGATAAAATGATTCCCTGCCACTACCCTTAAAGATCTGCCCCAGTCACTTCATTCCTTTCACTTGCAGTTGGTTCCACGAGTCTCTTCCTTTTCTTGTTTTCTATTCTTGTTTTGGGGGCAACTGCCGATGTATGCACAGTTCTGGATTTTATTTTAAGGAATTTGTAGTTGACTATCGTTTATTTGTGCAATTGGTGTAATTAAATCTAATTACATAATTGGTGAAAGACTGAATAATTGCATAATTAGGATGTGCAATAATAACTGTTGAAATCCCATTGTTATGACGTGCAATGATACAATTATGATGTGGGACAATGTGGTAGTGTTCACGGGGCACCCTGTAAAGAGCAAAGCCATTAGTACAGCCTGCATGGAGCTCCGCAAAGGCTGGAGACCTGCATGGCAGCTGCCAGCATCTGTGCTTGGACTTCCTGTTCATTACTAACTCGCTATGTAACCCTAGATGTTTAGGCTCCAGGCAAACGGAAAGCAGCCATAGAGTCCTGAAGAAGGTACTATGAGGGCAGGAACACCCACATCCCTGAGCACCAACTCACTGAACAACCACCCCTGAAACATGAAGCAGGAGCCTCAAGGGATAGGCTTAAGTTTCTCAAACTGTCAACTCAGACATGTCCATTTTAATGTGAAATGGTAATCAGGGCACAAGACACAGAGTAGTAAAATGTCTTGTGATCACACATCCAATTACAAGTGGGCCTAAGGAGGATGATTTGGGACATAGCTCCAGGCTCAGTCTTCCCCACCTGCCCCCAATGCCTGTCACCTTCTAAATCATCAAGACACAGACAGAGCACCAGAAAGCTGGACCCTCAGTTCCCTTCTTATAACTGGCAGTGACCTTGCCCTTATTCCACGCCACCCACCATGTCAGTAGCCATGCTTCAGACCAAGTGAGCAGCAGCAAAGGCAATATTCCTGATGTCTCGAACACCCGCCCATTCTCCCACAGCACTCCTGACTCCTTGTGCTCACCTGCTCAAGTGTTTCCCTATGATCCAAACTCAGAGAGACCTCAAAATCCCAAACCCCCAGCTGCCACCTGCTGTCAGCCCCATACCACAGTGTTCCTCAGCTAGCCTGATTTTCACAGTCCACAATTACCATTGCCCCATGGCCCCTAACAGGAATCTTCTACCTTGATTCTACAGTGCCTGGGCAGCTAAAAGTTCCTGGATAAAACCACGCAAGTGAAATGACTGGTTTCACTTTCAATTCATGATCTCAAACTGCAAATTGACACTCAGTACTAAAAGTCAAACTGCTATTTTCTCAAATTGGTTTGCTTTCCAATTTTCCAAGGCCACGATTTTACAGTTTTCCTTCTCTCCTTATAATAGTCTGTTTTCTATCACTATAATGAAATACCTGAGGCTGGGGACTCTATAAAGAAAAGAGGTTTATTTTGCTCACAGATCTGAGGTTCAAAGGCATGATACTCGCATCTGCTTGGCTCTAGTGAGGGCTTCACAGAGGACAGCCGCACAATGGTGGGAGCATGTGCTACAAGGAGAGGTCATGCAGTGTGATAGGAAGCCAGAGCATGGCCACCGCTCGGCCCCACCTCTTGAAGGTCCTACCACCTCTCAATATCACCACTCTGAGGGCCAAGCTACCAATGCAGGAAACCTTGGGGGCCAAAACACATCCAAACCATAGCAGTCTCTAATCTCCTGTTTCCTTTTCTGGACCATCACCTTCAGCAGATGGCCTCAGCTCACTATGTCCATAGAAGTCATATAAGACATCAGACTAAGTTCCACTCTTTTTCCTACTAGCTTCCCCCCCCCCCCCCCCTTAGCTTCCATTCACCCAGCATCTCCTTTTACCTTCTCGTTCAGTGGGGTGGAGTTTCCTTCCTCTGACGAGAGGTCAAGCCCTCCACACATGCTCTTTTAGTCCTGTTTGTCAAGGTCACCCCTCGGATCTCTCCCCTGCTACTGGAGTTCTGGTGCCAATACAGGAGCTGATTTATCTCTCTTCTATAGCCAGCCACAATCCCCAAAGACTGTTATAGACTCTGTCCCCCAGCCTGCCTCACTCTTCCCCCTCCCTACCATCCACCAACTCCAAGGACACCAACAAAGCCCATGTTGCAAACTCTGCAGATAATTCTTTTTTTCCTACATTTTTATTGGTGCATTGGAATTATACATCACAGGGAGGTTCAAAGTGATACAAACATAAAAGCCCAGGCCAGGCCCAGATAGGTTCCCAGTTGAATTCTACAAGACTTTTAAAGAATATCTAAGTCCAGAGCTCCTTAAATTATTTCATGACATAGAAAGAGGTGGAATACTTCCAAACTCATTCTGTGAAGACAGTATCACCTTGATACCAAAACCAAATAAAGATACCTCAAGGAAAGAAAATTATAGACCAATATATGTGATGAACACAAATACAAACATTCCTTTTTTTTTTTCTTTTACTGGGGACTGAATCCAGGGACATTCTACCTCCAAGCTATACCCATAGCTCTTTTTCTTTTTTCCCCCTTCTATTTTATTTTATTTATTTTTTTTTGAAACAGGGTATCTCTAGTTACTGAAGGTCTCTCTAAGTTGCTGAGGCTGACCTTGAACCTTCAATCCTCATGTCTCAGCCTCCAAAGTATTGGGATTACAGGTATGCACCACCATGCCTGGATAATGAAAACATTCCTAATAAATTACTAGCAACTGTCATTCAAAATCACATCAAGAAGATTGTACACCATGACCAAGTTTCTTTCATTCCAGGGATGCAAGATTGATTCAATACACCCAAGTCAATAAATGTAATTCATCACATAAAAAGAACCAAGAACAAAAGTAACAGGATCATCTCAACAGATGTAGAAAAAGCATTTGACAAAACCCAACACCCATTCATGTCAAAAACACTAAAAAAAAAATTAGGGACAGAAAGAACTTACCTCAACATCATAGCAGCAATGTATGATAAACCCAAAGCCAACAACATATTGGATGGGGAAAAACCTGAAATTATTTCCTCTAAAATTAAAAAAAAAAACAAGACAAGGATGTATACTATCACCACTCCTATTTGATATAGTACTTGAAATCCTAACCAGAGCAACAAGAAAAAGGAAGGAAATTAAAGGGATACAAGTAAGAGAAGAAGAAGTGAAATGATCTCTGTTTGCAGATAACATGATCCTATACACAGAAAATCTAAAAAACTCTGCAGATGATTCTGAGCACCCTTCTTCTCTGATGTCTCCATGGTGTTTGGTAGCTGGCCTGCTTTCTCCTGCTCAAAGCACTGTCTTCCCCCAGCTCTAGCCATTCCTCCCACCTCCTTGTTCATGCTCTTTTCCAGTTTCCTATCCAGGCCTTTCTTGCTGTTTTCAACCGGTACATGTTGGGGATCCTCCTTTTTTCATCCTTGGCCAGCATCCCTCCTCCCTCAACCCTCTTCTTCCAAAAGATCCCATCTACTCACAGGAATTCAAAATCATCTCTATAATTCTCCCAAGTATAATGGGAATACAATTCCTCTTTTCTCAATTCTAAACTTAGTGGTCTTGATATGTCCTCTCTCAGGTCTCACAGACTTCTCAAATGTAAAATTTCTAAAATAGAAGTCCTGCCAGGCATGGTGGTGCACGCTTGTAATCCCAGCATTTGGGAGGCTGAGACTGGAGGATCCGGGTTCGCAGCCAGCCTTAGCTACCTAGTGAGGCTCTCCGCAACTTAGTGAGACCCTGCTTCAAAATAAAGAATAAAAAATAGGGCTGGGGGTATAGCTCGGAGGTAGAATGCCCCGGAGTTCAATTCCCAGTACCAAAAGAAAAAAAAAAAAAAGAAATCCTGATTTCTCCCTGAACAACTTACTCCCAGTGTGGCCTTTCCCTTCTTGGTAAATGGCACTTCCATTGACCTGTCATCTAAGGCAAATTTAAAGATGTGGTTAACTCCACATCCCATCCATCAGTAAATGCTGTCCACACTTTCTCCCCCTTAATTTCTCTACTCTACTACCCCAGTGGGTCAAGTCGATGCATCTTTGTTGGACTGGTCTCCACTTTTATCTTCAGAGCATGATTAGACATTGTAATTGTTTGTTTTTTAGTCTGTTTTTTTCATTCTGCTTCTTTGTTGGTTTGTTTTGCTTGTCTCCCCCACAAGATTCTTATGGTATATCCATACAATGAAATATTATTTGGCTATAAAATTAATGAAGGATTGACACATGCTATAATATGGATGAACCTTTGAAAGCATTACGTTAAGTGAAAGAAGAAAGTCACAAAAGGCCATCTATTGTAAGATTCTATATGGAAAGAATAGGCAAATCCATAGAGACAGAAAGTAGATTAATGGTTGCCTAGGACTGCCTAGGGCTGGGAACATTGAGGGGAAGGGGAATGGGGAGTGACTGCTAATGTTTTCTTTTTATTTACCTTCCTTCTTTCCTTCCTTCCTTCCTTCCTTCCTTCCTTCCTTCCTTCCTTCCTTCCTTCCTTCCATCCATCCATCCATCTTGTTGTACTGGGGATTGAACCAGGGGCACTCTACCTCAGGGCTATATTCCTAGACCTTACTAAGTCGCAGATGGCCTAAGTTGCTGAGTATGGCCACGAACCTGTGATCCTCCTGTCTCAGTCTCCCAAGTACTGGGATTACAAGTGTAAACATGCCCAGCCCATCTTTCTTGTATTAAAAATGTTCCATAATTAGGCTGTGGTAATGGTTGCATAACTCTGAATATACTAAAAACAAAACCAAATCACTTAATATGAGTGAAATTTGTGGCACATGAAATACATTACAATGAAGAAAATGGGGAAAAAGAGGAACAGAAGGGAATAAGGAAAAGGATGAAGAGAGGGAGAAGGCGAAAAAGGGCGAGAAAGGAAAGGGGGAAGGTAGGAGAGAAGGAAGAAAGCATCAGCAGCTACAGGGGCCTGCCCAGTGGGTTAGTTTGCCGAACCATTTACTGGCTTTCAACACTCCAGACTAAGGGACAGAATGCAGACCGGCCTACCCAAGTGGAGAGAAAAGGGAGAGGACTGGATAAGCACAAGATGAAAATTAGAATTAAACACCCATTAAGGCAATCTTCAAAACACTAAGAAAGCTACTACTACGACATTTCATAGCAGTGAAAACTGAGCAGTGTCCTACTGGGAGGTTCACCAACAATGTCAAATAACTAGAAGAAATAACACTCATCCTTTTGTCACTCCCACCACATGAGATGGCTTTAGGTCAAATGTTTTGAGATGTATAAAGAACCATTTACAGGTCTCATATAATCATATGCTCACCTTTAAAAATGTAAGTATTCAATTCTACTGGTTTAAGTTGCTACCAGTAAACATGGACCACTATTTTATGTGTCACCAAGAAAGAAAAAAATTTAGCAAGTATAGTTGCAAGAAGCCATCAATTGCAAACATTTATTTATTTGTTCACTTATTTATCTATTTGAGATGGGGTCTCACTATGTTACCCAGGCTTTCCTGGAACTTCATCTGGGTTCAAGTGATCTTCTGCCTCAACCTCCTGAGAAGCTGGAACTATAGGTGTGCACCATGACCCCCAGTTTTGTTTTTTTAGTTTATGTTTTATTTTTTGTAAGAATATTTTTGGCCATCTTTGAATTCCCCTGCCTTCAATATGTGGCTTTGTCCAGCTGTAAGAATGGAAACATGGAAATCCTAAATGATGAAATAGACAGAACAAAGGAGAAAGCTAAATATAAGGGGAAAGTGGTCCAGGGTGCAGGTACACCTCAATTTATGCTGCAGATGGTTTCCTAGAAATTATGTGTAGATCAAATTGATTTATAAACTAACCCCTATCACAAATTCAACAAGAACATTGATAGATGGAAACTTTTAAAATGAGAAAAAAATTGTTTATAGCCAGGCACGGTGGCACACGCCTTTAATACAGACTTGGGAAGCAGGAGGATCACAAGTTCAAATCCAACCTCAAGTAACTGAGTGAGATCCTGTCTTAAAGTAAAAAAGAAAAAGGGCTGGAGGTACAGCTCAATGGTAGAGCACTTTCCTAGAATGTGTGAGACTCTGGGTCTGATCCCCAGCAGAGAGAAAAAGAAAGAAAAGAAAGGTGGGTAGAGGGAGGTGGGAGGGATAGGAGAGAAAGAGAGGGAAAAAGAGGAAGATAAGAAAGAGAAAAATTAATTTATACTGAGAATAATTACTTCCCAGTCTCTGTTTTAAATATAGTTCTCTCTCATTTTTTATTTTTTTCTTTTCAAGCAGGACATTCCTGTACATACATATTCCATAACCACATGGTACTTTGTTTTTGGTACTGGGGATTGAGTCCAGGGGCATTATGCTTCTGAGCTATACCTCCAACCCTACTTTATTTTCTATGTTGAGACAGGGTCTCACTAAGTTGCTGAGGACCTTGCTAAGTCGCAATCCTTTTGTCTCAGCTTCTCAGGTACTAGGATTATAGGTGTGTGCCACAATACCCAGCTTACCTGGCACTCTTGATGTATAATAATGCTATGACACCAAATATTATATAAATGCTTAACAATTCTATGTTCCTCGTTTATAACAGTTATATCCATAATACTTCATATGACGTATTACACACACACACACACACACACACACACACACACACACACACACACACATACTGAGCAGGCTGAGGGCCAACTTTCTGAAAGAAGATGAAGCATGAGCCCTGGAATGGATTTCCAAGGCTACTGTTGGAGAGTTATGTGAGTGTGGAAGGGGGGACTTGGAGGAGAAAACACGTCCTTTGGTTCACCAAAAATCTTGAGCCTTTATCCCTTGACAGCAGTCTACCACTGAGTCACACCCCCTGCCCTCATATAATGCCACCTTATTGTCGTTCTTGTAAGAAGCCTAACACTTTCATGTCTACTAAACACTATCACCAATGAGTTGACAACAGAAACCTAACCAACAAAGGACACAGGTGCTGGGTTCACTGTGCTTTAAAGTAGGGGGTGGCGCACAGAGGTGCAGATTCCACATCCATGCCAGCAAGGTGTCTTGGGTTTCTCAAGTCATGCTGCCTGTGGCCTGGGCCCTATCCTGGCAGATTCAGTCAGTGTCAGAGTATATAGGGATCCAGAGGTCAAGAACCATGAGTGCTTTTAAGGGTTCTCCCTCACTATAAGGTTTATCGGCACCCTGAACTCTTCTTCCAAAGGAACTGTCAAGTTGACTCTTGCTGTGTTTCTTGTGGTAGTTAATGGCCTGTAGCTGCCAAACCCCAACTGGGCATGCATTAAGCTCCACAGGTGGGCTCCCTCAGCATCCTCACAATGGCCTCATTACAATTAGAGAATATAATAATTCGACAAGGGCACTGTTCTAACCTCTTAGCCTTCTCTGGTACTATTGTAAGTACCTTGGTATGTTGGTCCAATTAATCTTCAGAACAACTTCACTTGTTGTACATACTTTACCTTTACATTACAGAGAGAAGGTTAAATCACATGCCAAGTTTGTAGCTGGCAAGTGATTAAGAATTTGGCAGTTAGACACCAAAGTGATGCTTTAGTCTCTAGACTGAAGACCTCCAAGTTGTACCACTGACCAAGGCTAGAGCTGCAGGTCCACCCAGGTAGCCAGGACCTAGAGGCTCAGGGAAGCTCTGTGGACTCCTTGAATCTGGTGGGGTCAAATCTCTTCTGTAGTGTCTCTGAAAACTGGCCAGAAGTGCCTGAGATGGAGGTATTAGCTTGTTCAGACCTAGGCTGGGGAAAATGTTGCCTGTTTTAGTTATTTCTGAAATGTCAGGAGATTACAAAGGATACATCTATCAGAGGAGGTAAATGATAGAAAGAAATTTGGGTCATTTTGTGCATGTTAAGAGGTCTCAAGGGATTTTTTTTTTAATATACAAGGGGGGGTCTCTTTTGGACCTCTAGCAGTGGTCTTAAGGGGTCTTTTTAGATACAAGGAGAAGATTATGGTGTCAATCTCTCTCTCTCTTCTCTTCATGATGAGTTGGAAAGTTTTGAAATCTATAAATCCCCAAAGCTCTTGGATCTGATCTTTCTTACTATATATTCCTGTTTCTGCTAAAAGTCAGCCTCCAGACAAAAATGACACTCAAACTCATGAGGCCATGTTTTCTCTTCTCATAGAAACTAGAGAATCTAGGGCTCCATGAAACCTCTAGCTGCTAGCAAGTAGGCCCTATTAATGATGGCCTTGTGGAACTCAATGAAACCATGAGTCCTTTCCCCCACCTATCTTAATACAATGGACAGGGGGAGGTTCATGAATCAAGATGAGTCACTGGAGTCACCAAGGGATAAGATAAACAAGCCAATTAATTTTAACCTGAAAAGATATTGCAAATAGTGCTTCAGCCATGTCCATAGAGGGTTTGAACCACCTTTTCTCGATGCAACAGCTTCTACATAATTTCTTACCATCTTCCATCTTGCTTCCTCTTCCCTTTACCTGTTCTCTTCTCATCCCTGCTTGGAGGATTTTCTTCCAGAAGAGCCCAAAGGAAATTTCTGCCTATCATTCAAAAATTGTAATGAATCTTCCCAAGACTGTAATTAGCTTTACCTGAAACATGAGAACACTCCTGAACCTAAATAACCCATAGACAGGCTTCAGGGGGCCCATGAACTCACTGAAATACTTCACAAATTTGGGGTGGGAGTATATCCCCCTCCCCATCCACACAGAAGTCCACAGTTTTCATCAGATTCTCAAGGAGTTTTACACTCTCCTCATTTCCTCTAGAAAAAGAACATTAAGCTTTAAAGGACTATGCCTTCCTAAACACTGCAACAAAGAAACATTTATTATGCAGAGTGGGAGAGCCTGGACTTTGGAGCCAGACAGACTCAGGTTCCAATTCCAGCTCTGTCACTTGCAAACTGTGTGAATTTAGACAAGCATTTTAATTTCTATGAGCCACAGCTTCATCATATGTATAATGATGATCATAATGACTACTTCATCACAGGATTATTGAGTAGATACAGAAAATACTATAAGAAAGCACATCACATTTATATACAGAAGGGGCCAAATGTAAGTCATCTCTATAGGAGAAATAAAGGTAGATCTAGGCTTCATGGTAGAGAAGCTACTCTTCTGTCCTTGGGAAGTACATCTCAGGCTTTGTTAAAAATGTAGGTCACTGTGTTACAAAGACGATCAGATTAGCAGAGCTACTGGGAAAGCCATAAGAATCAGATAGGAAGAACACTCTTTTTGAGCATCATCTTCCACTCTAATCCTTTTTATAGATCTTGTACTAAAATGCCCAACCTGAATTAAAAAAAACCTCTGACCTATTCCCCTACACCCCCTATTCCCAACAAAAAGTGATAAGTGAGGTATTATAATTTCAATCATGTAAAATGTGAAGTTGCATCACCATAAGACACTGAAATGACTCAAGAGAGTCTACACAGCCAGCTATTGGGGGTCCTGCTGCAAGACCCAACCTTCCCATACTAGCAGCAGCCTGGTTCTACCTGGGTCAAGTTGGCTACTCGGGGGTTAATATCAATGAATGATTTTTGATCCTTTGGCTGCTGGGACTCCCAGGACAGCTGCCATGATTCTAGAAACATCCTGATTAGTAGTCTCTTATTTTATCAGCCATATTCCAGATTCCAGAGATTCTGGACCTGCAGGAGAACACTGGGGACAAGAGGCCTCCCTCTTTCAGTATTTCTATTGTCCCCATTCCCAGAAAACAACAACAACAACAACAACAAAACTCCAGCCTTATTAGCTGAGACTAGGTAGGGACTGAAGCTGATTACCATTCTCTATATATCTGATTTTACATTGTGAATTTGATCGTGTGTTGTGCTCCTACAGGGCTTAACTACATTGAAATAATTATATCATTTCTCTTTGTCTATAAAGAATTACAATTTGGGAATCATTTGCAGTGGCTCCTCATCAGACCATGTTATGACACAGAATGTTTTGGCTTTTCAGATGACATTAGCCAGCCACTTGCTCATATTGGTGCTGCCCAGATGATCCCTGCCTACTTGTATTTTTATCTTTGAAGTCTTCATTATCAGCCTCATTCCCCAGCTAGAGAAGCTATCTGTTCCAAAAACAAATTGAAGAGAAAGTGTGGAAGAATGGGAATGTGTCTAGAATCAATTCAATGTGAGAGTCTCAGAACAATGGTAGCCTCTTTTTGATTGGGCATGCAGGTGTGGGGACTGGAGACCCAAAAGCCAGGAGAGTGAGGGCACAGACTCAAAGAGCCATAGCCAGGGTGAATGAAGCCCATGAGACTGCCAGCTCATTTTCTCAGGTGTGGGTGTTCTGCCCTCTCTCCTTGTCCGGATAGCTTCTTTAGGCAGCATGGTTTCAGACAGCCACAGACTCAAGGAGGGTGCACCGAGATATTGCAGAGGTCATGAACAAGGTGAAGAGAGAGGTGGGAAGTCTTGATGGGGTTGATTCACTTGCTAAAACAAATAGCCCAATGAACTGGGGATCTGTTAAGGAAGTGTGTGGGAATCCTCATGCCATGGAACATCTGCCTGCCATGAAAGAAGTTCCGGAAGAGCTAATTCCTGGAACAAGTTGCCTCACTCTCCCAGACTGAGCCTGATGGCCACAGAAGGTTTGAGGCTATTTTCCCACCATGCCTCTGCCCCCTGCCTCTGCTGACAGTGGCCACAGGAAAAGGAAACTGTCCACAAGCCATTCGACCCAGCCTCTACATGTCCATTTCCCTCCTTCCCTTCTGTCCCTCTTTCTCTCATTTTGTTGCATATTGGGAATGTAACAGTTCCATGGACCCAAACACACTTGAGGTTCAGCAGATCTAATTAGCCTTAGAGGTTCTGCTGCCAAATAGAGAGTCCATTTTTCCAATTTCTACTCTAACCACCAAAGTATGGCCTGGGCCAGGTTCTTTCTGAACAATTCTTTGAAGCTTTGGATCTCACATGACTAACTTTCAAAGTAGCATTTGAAACTGGACATGGTAGAGCATGCTTTTAATCCCAGTACTTGGGAGACTTGGAAGGCTGAGACAGGAGAATGGCAGGTCCAAGGCCAGCCTCAGCTACTTAGTGAGGCCCTCCACAACTCAGTGAGAACTTGTTTCAGAATAAAGAATAAAAACTAGGGCTAGGCATGGGGCTCAGAGGTAGACTGTCCCAGGGTTCAATCCCCAGTTCTGAGAAAAAAAAAAAAAAAAAAAGGATCAGGAAAGCCAGGCTGCTTCCCAACAATGCTGAAGACCAGGATGGCATGGGAAAATTCAGGACTAGCACATGTGCCAGGGTCCTCTAGCAGTTGTTTCCTGGGCTGACTCCCAACATAGGTGCCAACTGTGTCTATCTCTGAAGCTAGAGTTCCTGGGAGCCAGAGCTTGAAGGAGTCACCCATTCCTTGTGTGAGTTAGAGGAGCTATTAAGCTTCTCTGAATCCATTTCCTCTTCTATAAAATGCTGATGATGACAACACCAGCCTCACAGGGTCATGGTGAGCCTTGGATGAGTTAACAAAACAGAAGGTGGACTAGAACATAGTAAGCACCCAATATATTGCTGTTGCTATCACATGTCAGGCAGGAAACTTCAGCTCTTCCCCAGCACCCAGCACAGAGCATGGTGCAAAACAGAGCTCAGCAAGTGTTTAATGGAAGATGGAGTGAACAGGTCCATCAAGCAGCACTGGAGTGTTTAAGCTCAGCTTGACTAGGTGATGGTTGATATAGATAGTGCTCCCCTGTAGTGTCCTGAGAAAGGACAGAATGTCACTCACTGGGCAAGCACACAGGGCTGAGGAAATGAACAATCTGGAGATGGGCAGGGGTGAATGGACATTGCAGCAAAAAGAGAGCAGCACTGGAGTTGACCAAAGGATGGTCTTGGCACTTGCATTTCCTTCTGGGCCCCAGTTTATTAATGAATCGGTAAACAAATCCCAAAATGAATAGAAAAATGTGGTATCATCTAGGAAGAACAAGGTGGGGAGATGGAGCAGGACCCATCTTTCTCCACCTGCTCCAGGAGACCCCACAGCTGGGAAAAAAACAGCAAGCTCTCCACAGGCTCTGCTTCTGAAGCCACAGCACTAGTCATTCTCCAGGGTGTGCTAGAGGGCCTTCCTCTTCCACCTGGGAGCCTGCCCCTCCCCAGCACAGGTCCCCAGAGGGCAGAGTCACCCTGCTTCTCTTGGCAGCCACCACTGGCAGCTCACAAGCTGGCCTGAGCCATTGGTCATGGTGTGACCACCTCTGGAAAGAGATTTGTGGCCTTCTCTATGTAGCCTCAGGAAGTGGCAAGGGCTGGGACCTAGTAATCACCAAGTGGCCATGGAAGCCGCATGTCCAGATAGAAGAGAACAGCAATCCTCCTTGAAATCAGAACCCTCAGGTCCCTTTTGCCAGCTCTGAAGGCCCCTCTTATAGGATGCGCCTCTCACCTGAGCCCTGACAAAACAACCCCATGATATCCCCATGATGTTCTAGATCTAGAGGTATCTTCCCATCAGGGCCCTGGGGACTCTGTTGCCAAGTAACATGTGACTATCACTGCCGAGGGCCCTTCCTCTCCAAGGATCTTGAGGAAAAAAGGGGCTCTGTGAAGCTGGAGAAGGCTGATTCTAACTGTCCTTTGTGATTTTAGATGTAGCATTTAAACTCTTTTCAAATGTCAAATAATATCAAGGAGGGCATGCTATTTTTATGATTTTTCAGGAAGGGTCATGGACTAATAACAGGTTGAGAACATTGCCTGGAGGTGCTGGCCCTTGCAATGTGTACATGTCCTTGATCTATTTATAATGGACATGTGTTGCCTCGCTCCTAACAGTTATACATGGAAACATCATATTCCAGGACTAAGAGGTGCAGGCATCCCTTCCTACTGCTCCCGGATCTTGCATGTTCTAAGCCACACTTGCTGGGTTTTAGCAACAGCTGATAGATGCTAACCAAATGTACATTCCAAAACAAACCCCCCCTGTCTCTTTTGCCTTTATCCAGAAGACATTCTATCTGACTCCCACTTCCCTGGCTTGAGACCCCACCCTCCTGCTTTAGCTCCCCCAAGCATGAGGCAGCAGTGGGAAGCCTCCCTGCAGCCATAAACATTTGTCAGTGACTTGGTGAGGTTCAGCACTGAAAGCAATTTCTGACTCAGAAAATCATTTATCATGGACAGTCTGTCGAAAACAATCTCATTTCAAACCCTTCCCAGGGAGGAAAGAACTGACAACTGACACTAAGTAATCTACAACACGGGTACTGGGAGTCATTTATCTTTCCCTGGCCCAGCCCAGGACTGAATGCTTTCAGCATAGAAAAGAAGGAAGTCACAGCTGCTCCAAGGGGCTCCTTAGACAACCACAAAGTCCTGAGTGTGGAATGGGAGGCTGTCTGTGGTCTCCACTGTACTAGTGGCCAAAGTCCAGAAGTGGAACTGCAGAAGTCATCGAGAGGTGTGGGCCTCCCTGGTTAGAAAGATGCTCTTCTTATACATTTTAGTTCATCTTAAGAGGCAGAATTCTCCTTCTTAGGGAGTAATTAAGGAAAGACGTACTGCTTTTTCATATAATTCGACTTCCTCTTTGCCTGGGGCATTATTTCATTTGCCAGGCCATAGCATGGAGTTTATAGCATATTAGATAATTATTCTGTGTGTGCTGTTTCCAATGATGTCAACACTCTGGAAACACTCAGAATATCAAGCAATTTGAAGTCCAGGGAGAAAAGCAGAAGAGAGAAATTCTCCCCATTAAATTTTGACTTATTTTTTAAACAATTAGTTACAAATGGAAATAGTGATTGATCTCTTTCTTGACTGGATGTCTGACTAAACCTAGATTCTGTTTGGAGGTTCACCAGGCACCAAATGTTTGTGGATTTCAGGGTTCCACCTTTTTAAAATATTGGCATCAGCCAGTGACTTGAAAGGTGCTACCAGATGCAAATTATGTCATAAATGCTATAATTTCTAGAAACAAAATTAAAATAGAATCAGTATTTTTTGTTTGTTTGCTGTTTGGTGGGTACTGGAGATTGAACCCAGGGTATTCTACCTCCAAGCTACAACCCCAGCCTATTTTATTTTTTATTTAGAAAAACTGAGCACTTTCTATCTTCAGGGGGAGTGCATTTGATTTGCTTCTATTTGAGGTGGAGAACATAACCTCAATTAACAAACTGATTATTTCTTTAATCACCAGAGCTTGTTCATTACCAAAGCCATGCTCTCTCTAGATTAGAACCCCGAGTAACTTGGATTTTAACCTGGACTGACAAACTACTGAGCCTGGGCATTCCTTGGAAAATGGAGATGGAGAAATCATGGTTATTTTATCCATTATTTTGCTGATATCATCAAAATCCCATTAGACCCAAGGCTCTGATGTGACATATTCCTCTTTCTTCCCATTTACATATGTGACTGGGAGAAAATGATACCTGATGGACATGTTTAAGAAACATAAGTTCTTGAAACTATTTTTTGCTACTTGCTCTAATCAGTGATCTGTATCTGCTAATCAAATTGAGCATTAGTGTGAGAAGTCATGAGTCTGGGAGTTCATTCTTTCTCCCTGACTTGGCTTTCTGAAGCATGTGGTTTTTATGGCATGGCTTTGCATGCATAAATGTGCATGTGAAGATATGTGCAAATATATACATGTGGTGAAATAGGTTTCCCCTATTAAAAGATACGATGAAATCTGTGATCATCACACTTTCCAATACTATACACTCAAAGGCCTGCAGTATATAAGTCTGCCTTTAATCCTTCTGTATTAGTCAGCTTTCCATTGCTGTGACAAAATACCTGCTTTCCATCGCTGTGACAAAATTCACATCTCAGCCAGGATGGGTTCATTTTGGTTTATTGAGTTATAATTCCTATGCCATCCAACTTAAAAGGAAGGAACGCTAATTTTGGCTCATGGTTTCAGAGGTTTCAGTCCATGACAACTTGGCCCCATCACTTTGCAACTGTGGCAGCACAGTGCATTGTGGCAGGAGTGCTTAGTGGAGAAGCTCTGTCTGCCTCATGGCAGCCAGGAAGCAAAGAGAGAAGAAGGGCCTAGATTCCCAATATTCCAGTCAAGGGTGGCACACCCTCTCTCCCAGTGACCAAACTTCCTCCTGCTAGTCCCCACATCTTAAAAGTTCCACAGGCTAGCAACCAAGCCTTCAATACAAGGGCCTATGGAAAACATTTTGGGTCTGAATGATAGCACCTCCCAATATTTCTACAGATTGTAAGTACAACTCAGAACTTCTAGCAGGAAAATATCAGTTGCTAAAGTCAACCACCTAGGAGTCATTCTTGATTCATCCCTGTTTTCAAGTACATGGGCATTCTGTCCATGACAATATCCAAGCCCAAGGCATATTATCTCTGAGCTACAACTAATGAAGTAGCCTACCACATATTTTTCTTGCTTTTTTTCACTTGCCCTACACTCTCTTTTTCACATCTCAGCCAAAATGGCTTCGTTTGGTTTATTGAGTTATAATTCCTATGCCATCCAATTCATCCATTTAAAGTGTATGATTCAAATGTTTTTAGTATAGTCATAGAGTTCTATAACCATCCCTACAATCAATATCAGAACATTCTCATCACTTCAAAGAGAAACCTTGGACCTTTAGCTATCTACCCTGAATCCTCCCACTCCTGAAGCCCTAAGAAACCACCAATCTACTTGCTGTCTCTGAATTTTTGCCTATTCTTGACATTTTATATAAATAGAGTCATATAAATAGGCGATCTTTTATGACTGGCTTCTTTCACTTAGTAAAATGTTTTCAAGGAGCATACATATTGTGGCATGTATCAATATTTCATTCCTTTTTATGACAAAATGGTGTTCTATTGCATGGATACATCACATTTCATTAATCCAATCATCCATTGATGGACACTTAGATCATTTTCACCTTTTAGCTATTTGGAATAATGGTGCTATGAATATTTAGGAGCAAACTTTGTGTGGACATATGTTTCCATTTTTCTTGGGTAAATATATAAAAGCATAATGGTTATGTCATATATTAGCTGTGCATTTATCTTTTTGAGGAATTCCTAGTTTTTCAACTGCTTTTGCAATTTTCAAAAGCTTTTGCACCATTTTAAACTCCCTACAGCAACATACAAAGGTTGTAATATGTCTGCATAAGGGTTATAATTTGTCCACATCCTTGCCAAAACTTGTCATGATTTGCTATTTTTATTGTGGGCATCCTAGTGAGTATGAAGGGGGATCTCATTTTGGTTTTGATTTGCATTTCCTGGATGACTAATGTGTTGAAAATTTTTTTTCATGTGTTTGTTGGCCATTTGTATATCTTCTTTGGAGAAAGATCTATTAATTATCCTTTCCCATTTTTAATTGGATTATCTTTTTCTTACTGAGTTGTAAGATTTACTTACATAGTCTAGATACAAGTTCCTTACCATATACATAATATGTAAATATTTTCTCCAATTCTGTCAGTTGCATTTTCACTTTCTTTGTAAGGTCCTTTGAAATGCAAAAAGTTTTATATTTGTGAGGTCAAATTTATCTATTTCTTTTTCTGTTGCTTATACCTTTGGTATTATATTCGAGAATTTATTGCCAAATCCAGTGTCACAAAGGCTTTTGACTCCTATGTTTTCTTCTATAAGTTTAATAGTTTTGCTCTTATAGGTAGATCTTTCATCCATTTTAAGTTAATTTTGTATATGGTCTGAGGTAAGGGTCTATTTTTATTCTTTTACATGTGGAAGAATGTGCTAGTTGTCCTAGCACATTTTTAAGACATTTTTCTTCATTGAATAATCATATAGTTGAATGAATTATTCAGCTTTTCACAAATTATTCAAATATATGTATAGGAGTTATTTCTGGACTCTCAATTCTATTCCACTGATCTATATGTCTAGAATGACTTTATCTTTTCTTTCTTTCTTTTTTTCTTTCTCTCAGCTCTTGGGATTAAAATTAGGGGGAATTGTACCACTAAGTTACACCCTAGCCTTATTTTATTTTTACTTTTGAAACAGTCTCACAAAGCTGCTGAGGGCCTCTCTGTGCTTGAACTTGTGATCCTCCTTTTCCAGCCTCCCAAGTACTGGGATTAGAGGCCAGAGTGACCTTTTCAAATCAAAGATTGTTTTATTCATCTCTCTGATGTCATAATTCAAACCTCAGCACAAGTATCTTTCTTTCAATTCTAAGGCTTCTTAACCCAGGGTCATAGTCTACCAAGATATCCTTTGGTAGTATTTAGGGAAGACATATGCTTAGATGAGAAAATTTACATCTTTATTTTTATCTAATTCACTTTGTTGTTTACTTTAGTTGCATATGTAGGCAACAAACTAATATACTACTAATAATATCTGTGGTTTTGCTAGCAGAGAACCCAAATATTTATTTACATGAGATTAAAATTGTTGCAGATATCTCAAAATACATCATTCCTACTTAAAATTAAGTATGGTGTTATATTAGAATTGTGCTAGATCTTAATAAAATATCCTAATCAAGAAGCAAACATACTGTATAATAAATGTTTCTTATATTCTAATAACTGAATTTCAATATAGCATTTTCTTATAATCCAAAGTTTTTAGATTATATATTTATAAATAATAACATTCTGAGAAAAGGGTCATAGACATCATTAGAAAACCAAATGAATCCTTAGCACAAAAAACTAAAGAATCTCTGCTTTCTCCTCTACCAGTTTTATTTTACTCCCAACATTTATCATCAACTGAAATTATCTCACTTATTTACTTGTCAGCTTGTTTATCACTGGTCTAGAATGCAAGGGCCTACGGCTTAAAACACTGCCTGACACATAACAGTCATTCAATCAACATTGAGTTAATTACTGAATCATAAGTAGTTTTCCCAACAAGAGCTAGTCATTAGCTTAATGAAAAGATTATTGATACCAAACTAGTGATGTGTAATTCATACTAAAAATAATTTCATGTTTGTGCTATCATCATCATTATCATCAGGTTTAATAAACACCAATAGGTCCTATGTCCTACATTAAGTGCTTTATAAGCATTATCTCATTCACTGTTCTCAGTACTAAAGAGGAGAAATTATTATTACTCATATTAATAGATGAGGAAAATCAGGCTCAGAGAAGTTAATTTCTTACCCAAGGTCACACAGATAAGTGAGTCAGGATTTATAACCAATCTGCCTCCAGAGTATCAGTTTTTAATTACAATAAAACACATCCAAGAATAAAGCAGGAATTTCAGAGAAGAGGAAGAATTTCCTTATTGTTCATTTGAGAAAGTTAAGATCCTATGAAGTTAAGAGATGTGCCCCAGAACACAGAGTTCAGTACCTATTCCAATAAAATGTTCCTTCCACTCTCCTGTTTATGAGCCACAGCAGGAAAAAAACAAAACAAAACAAACAAACAAAAACAAAAAACCTTAGCAAAAATACAGCAGAACTGGCGCTAATGGGTCGCTTCATATGAGAGGATGAACTTCAGAAAATGTTGACTTTGCCAGGGCAATTAATACCAAGAGGCATTAACGAAAGCCTGTTCTTTTCTTTCCTGGGGTCCAGCTTGCTTCTATAAATACCAGGGTTCAGTTTCACTCAAGGAACTAAACACTTCATTAGGCTGATATCTAAGTTAATCTGATTGCACAATTATAATTGTCCCTGGTTGATGCTTGCCTCATTTGTCAGGTTGCAAGGGGGCAGTATGACCTGCTGACATACCAGATCCGCTTTTGGTTCCTGGCTGAAAGTCTCAGTGTTTTCTGGCTTTGACCCCATCCAGTCTTACAGCAGGGAAGTTAAATTGGAACAAGGAGACAGACATTCTCCTTATTAAAGCTTCTGTGGGCACCTGGAGAATCATCCACCAGGTGTGCAAGAGAACAAGGTATTGGGAAAGTTCTGGTACCTGGGGTGAGGCAAAGGCCCAAAATGCGAAAGGAAACTCACTCACAGGGAGCGTGTACCCAGGCTGGCCCATCCTGTCCCTGCCCCAGGCTCACCTGGCAAGTTACTTAGCCTGGGTGTGCACAGGGCCTAAGGGACTGGATAAATCATGTGTGTTTTAATTACATTAAGAGGACATGGAAACAATCAAGTTCATAAAATAGCACTCCCCTCTCCTCTGCTATTCACACAAATGATCAAAGGATCCACTCCCAATCCTCCCCAGGAGAGGCCTCTCCTCCAGCCAGCATAGTCTCCTCACCGATTATTTTACAAAGATGATAACTTTGAACTTCCCAAAGGAAGCTTCTGCCATTGCCCTTGCTTCTGGGAGGTTTCTAGGCCCTCACAATGTCATGCCTGATAGAAGTGTCTTTGCCTGAGGTCTTAAGCCAGCTAAATGGTAACAATGTGATTTGGGGTGGAATCTGGCCATATCAGACTGTGGTTTACAGTTTTACACTTCTTTTTTTTTTTTTTTTTTTGCGGTACTGGGGATTGAACTCAGGGGCATTCTACCTCCGAGCTATACCCCCAGCCCTATTTTTTATTCTTTATTTTGAAACAGGGTCTCACTAAGTCGCGGAGTGCCTCACTAGGGAGCTGAGGCTGGCCGCGAACCCAGATCCTCCAGTCTCAGCCTCCCAAATGCTGGGATTACAAGCGTGCGCCACCATGCCCGGCTTTGGTTTACAGTTTTAAAATGCGATTTTGGATTATGTGGCACTGGTCAGCCTCCAGAGGAGGTGAGGACCAAGAGCAGTTGTGAAGACAGTCACCCAGTTTTACATGATGAAGCCCAGTAAATATTCTGAACTCTGAGGCTTGCGTGAGATCCTCTGGCAATACTCCTTGCAGGGATGACAGAAAAGTAGCATTACCCCTGACTCCATTTAGAAGCGATCATGGAACTTTCTTGGATTCTGCCTTATGCACGTCAATCTTTGGATTTAGTCTGGACCCTTTGTAATGGTAACCATGATTCCAGCTGCTTTTGTGAGTTCCATGGTCCTTCCCCTAGTGAAGCTGAAAGTGGTTTTGGAAACTGTCCCTTCCTCCACAAACTTGCAGTTGGTGTCAGAAGTGAGGATAGACTTGTGGGCTGCTCAACCTGTCCCTGTTTTTGTATAAGCCCATTCTACCTGTATCTGGAAGATCCAATGCTAGTCTTCCTTCCTCCCTGAAGTTTCCCCAAACTACTGCAGCATAGAAAGCTCTCTGCTAGACTAACTAGCATTTTTCAAACTACTTTGCAACAAGTCCCACACAGTATACTGTATTCCCAGTATTTTGAAGGCTGAGACAGGAGAATCACAGGTTCAAGGCCAGCCTCAGCAACTTGGTGAGGCTCTCAGAAACCTGACAAGACCCTGTTTCAAAATAAAAAGTAAGAAAGGCTCAGACGTAGGATGCTCCTGAGTTCAATCCCTAGTCTCACGTGTGAAAGAGAGAGACATAGGGATTTATGTATCTAAGTGAAGCAAAAAGTTTCATAAAATCACCCTGAGTTCCCTAGTTGAATTCCACCTGAGCCTGCTCAATCTCATCTTTAGAAGAGGTTGCTGTGCCCTACTCTACTGCTACAACAACCACGAATGAGTTGAGATTTTCTTTTCAGAAGTACTGGTTTTTTCCACTACTCTGAAAACTGATCACATTACTGCCTTGCTACACATCTTGCTTTGTTTCTTAGCTTCACTGTGTTCCCACCTTGCCTCTCTAATGACCTGATTAAAAGCTTCAAAACAACCCCCCAAAGGTCACTACCTATGATATGCACTACTGTGGCCACGTTCATGTGGGGCACTGTACTAGGAGCTTTGGCAGCTGCCACCTCACTCTTCACACACTACCAAACTATAGGTGTCATCACTTTCCTTCCTCACCGTACAGCTTGGAAAGGTGAGCTAGCTTTGCTGGAGGACAGGATGCACAGCCCTACAGAGGGACAGCAGAACTAAGCTGGGAAGGCCCCATTCCAAACCCTGCTGCTAACCAGTAGGCGTCCTTCCCAGCAGCCTTCATTCCCAACAGCTCTCTCTGCCCTGAGTGGTCACAGCTGATATGAATGCACAACACCGGTCCAGTCAGCTTGTGGAGGAAGCTGGCAAAGATTTCCTCTTCAGCTGGCGCTTTCTGGCTCCCTGACCTTCTGCCCAAGCACAGCGCTCTCAGGCCTGTCTGTCATGGTTCCCCTCACTCATCCCAAGGGAGTGTCCTTCTTCCAGAATACTGTTCACTCTGCCTGCTTCCCTATGGCCTCACCTTCCCTGCTCCAATTAAACTGTCACAGTCGGCTGGCCAGGAGACAGGTGAAGGCAGGAAGAGTCCTGAAGGAAACTAGGATACAGGAGAGAGGAGGGTCTCACCACTCAAGCTGCTCTTCTGTTTTCTGTCAAATCGATCTGAAGACTGACCAGTGGACGGGGCATCAGAGAGCCCCAGTGATTCTCCACCCCCTCCATCCTGTACAGTATTTTCTTTTGAGCAGACCCCCCCCACAACACACTCTGTGCGTTGAAATTATGGCCACGAAGGGGCAAGGCTCATGAAATCAGGAAGGGAGCCCTTGGCTTCCTGGCTCTTCCTCACTAGTAGCACAGAAAGGGGTAGACGAGGTGGGGATGCACTCCCTATTTTCTGCTTCTGCTTTTGAGCTACTACTGGTTCCCAGAGGAAAAGTTCCTCCCTGGGCTGTGATTTGGGAATATCAACAATCTCCAGCTGGTTGCTCTACCCAAGACTCATGCTGTGGTGCTAGGACCCAGGGATAGACGTGTCCTGAAGGCCGGGAGGGACGGCATTCCTGATTCAGCTCTGTTCAGCCTTTGATTGTAGACAGTCTCCTGTGGACCCCCAGGGTCTTCTTCATGGCTGAAGAAACAGGGGTGACTGAGCACCCTTAGGGAGCAGGAATCCTCAGTTTGAGCTCTATGGACCAATGTTAGGGTCCTTAGCAAGCAGAACTTTCTGTAGCATTCATCCTGTTCCCAAAGGAGGGGGTGTATGACCCATAAAGGAGCCATCCCCGGTCTATCTGGCAATGCACACACATCGCCTTCTATAATTTTACCTGCTGTAGCTGCCAACTCTCCCTCTCTCATCCATTCATGCTTCTTCCCAAGCATATGCATACACGTGCACATAGACACACAGCCACCAAAAGTGCCTTCCTTATCTACTTCCGGGCCTCCCCTCCTACCTGATTACAGATTGCCCTGAAGGCACTGACAGGCTGCACAGCTGTCTGGAGCACATCTCAATTATTAATGTTGCTCTTTACAGACCTTGCCTTATTATTCCTGTTTGTGTCATTATGAAGAGGGCACAGTCCTTGATGCACTCCTCGCTCACGTCCCCCTGCTGCTAGAGGAAAAGCACGTGCCCGGTGGAGTCGTCTAATTGCGTCCATGTTCTTTTCACCTTTCTCTACATCCTGTCCCTACAGTTCCCTCTAGGACACCAAGATCAAGTGCATGCCAAACTGGGTTATGGGTTTGTGTTTGTCTACTCATGAATTTTCTAGCATGGGTAGACAAACACCAGCTCCCGAAAGCAGAGCTCCTCTTCTGCCGGGGTATGAATGGGTTGAACACCAGCAGAGTGTCCTTGCTAAAAAGGACGTGCTGAATTCTAACACTGAAGGTCCTGCTGTCCTACCTACAGTTTTTTCCTAAGAGTGTCCTGACAGGTAAAAGGTGATCTGAGGATTTTCATGCAGAAACCAGACATTTGAAGCAGCTCTACTGGAAATGGAGTTGACATAATTTGGTCATCTTTTTCCTAGTTCTGAAAATATCTGAGCTCTGGGCTCCATGTTCAAACAGAACCTAATGCTACCCTAGCAGGAACTGCCAAGTTTCCATGCAAAAAGTGAAAGGTCAGTGATGAGCTTTAGCCCAGACTTGAAGCCACATCTGGGGCGAGAGACCCAGGAACACTTTGAGCTTTGTTTTGGAAGGGACCATTGCATAAGAATTTCATTGGTGAAGGTTAAAAACAGTGCTCAGCAAATTATGACATTTAAGGCCAATGAAAACTATGGGCAGGATTTATCTGTCAACCCATGCTTTATACCCACATATGCTACACATTAAACCAAGTTTTATATAAGGTGCCCATTTAGCTAAATCAGTCAGAAGACAGTCTCCAACAATTATCAACAAGAACACATTTAGTTTAATCAACTCTGTTTTGGTCAGGTTAATACACTGGCAGAAAAGACAGATTTGGGCTTCACTTCTTATAAAGAATCTGACAATTTAAGGGGATATGTTCGCTTCCATTTATGTCCTGGAAAATACACCCTTGTGACTTAGCAACCATGTTTAAAAAGCTCTCAACGTTCTTAAACAAACAGAGCGTATGTTTATGAGGTTCTAACGACTTTATTTTCAGAGATGACGTAGAGCTAGTGATATGTAGCTTTGGGGCTTTACAGTAAGTTGTGGCTGATTTATTGCTGTGACATACAGTATTTGTCTAGAGAAAAGTCGAAATTTAATTAAGTAGTGTTTCAAAATGTGTTAGATGGGAAACAACCTGGAACACCCAGAGACCAAGAATTCCCCACCTTGGAGGAAGAAGGGGCCCTTCTTAGGAGATAGAGGAGCAAGAGTTAAGAGCATTTCCTGGCACTCAGGGAACAGAGTTAATTCAAGACCAGAGAGAGAGTTTGGAATAGAGGCTGAAAACAGGAGATCCAGCTCTGGCTTGCAGAGGTGTTTTGCTTGGCCTACAGAGTATTTTAAAAGTTTTGGATTAGTGGCCAATATTTTCAAGTTGGAGATGCAATATATAAGCCCAGTTTTCTTTCCTCTTTGAAACATCTGAAGATCTGTCTTCATGAGTCTGCATTTCTGTTTGGGAACAACCAGCAGGGGCTGGAAAGCCCCTATAGGGGACTCCAGGGCACTCAGCTCATCATGGTCCTCATGAGATCTGCCACCCTCAGGTCCAACATCTGCTCCTCCCTGTCTACTTGAGCTTGCAAACCTCTGATAAAGAAAACGTTGTTTTTTACATGGTGCAGACCTTGTAAACCAGTAAGACTCATTTTCAGATATAAAGGTAAGAAAGGCATATGTTTTTCCAAAATGCCACAGAAAAGTAAGATTATTAGGTTTTCTTTAAAAAAAACTAATATAAGATATATATATATAAGATTTTTAGATGGCATTGGGAAGGGTGTAGTACATGGTATCTGTTTTTGAGCATGTTCCCTAATCTGTAAAAACTTCTAGAAAGACAGGGTGGGCAGGGAGGGAGGAAACAGAGCCAGCTTCTTCATCCAACATGCTAGGCACAGAGCTTAGGGGAAACCATATTTCTAGAAACTCCCCAAAATGCCTTAATATTATTATTTTTAAATCAGAAGAAAAATTAGTGACAATGAATGAGTAACAAAAATATTAATAATGCAACCAGCGTGTCCCCTTTTTTATATACAAGGCAAATGAAAAATATAACTTTTAATATTCTTTATAGCAGAAGGAACCCAGGAAAGTGAAGTACTTAGAGCCCACAAAAATCACAATGTGACCCTGGGAGCCAATGCTATTCCAGACGAGCATCCTGGGTCTATGCCTGGCCTGCTGGTCAGCAGTTCAACTTCATTTTGCTCCTGGTCTCATCCCCAAGATGCCCTGCATGTGGCCATTCCACAAACAAGGCTCCTGTAAAGCATGCTGCCCACTGACCTCAGTTTCAAAAAAGATGAACCAGAAAAGGTTAATCATGTGCAATTGGAAGATAGCTTCTCCTGCCACTGGAAGCAGTTTTCTGATTCTCTTGTGCATCCTTGAAACCTTCTCTACCTCTATTCTTAGTGGCTGATTTAAAGGCATGATTTCACTTGATTTTCTCTAAAGAAGAATCATAAGGCTGAAGTTCAGGCCACAGTCAGAGTCACTCTAGTGGATTCTTGGAGTTGGGAGGGGAGTAAGTTTTCTGCCTCCTCAATTCAAATCTTCCCCAAAGCCCAAACATTCTGTAGCATCCAGCCATCTTTTTCAGTTCCTCAACCTTCAACACCTAGTTTCAGCAAACACCTAGTGATAACACATTGCCTATTGATATATGACTTGTTATCTTGTTTTGTTACCTTATTTTTCTTGTATGGCTGGAATTCCTGACCCTTGTAAACATCTCCATGGAAAGGATCCACCCTTATACATGATATCCCAAGTCCCATAATATCAAGAAAACTGTCTTACACAGTCAGTACCCAATAGAGACCTATTACCTGACCGACACCTTAAAAGCCTCAGGTACACAAATCTCAGCCCGTTACTGTGATGAGGCTGGTGGCAAATCATTGCATGCTTTGCTTCCCTACTCGATTTATAGACGGGACATAATTGCCCCCCCCCCCCACTTCCTTCTTTCTCAAAAATTCATTGAACAATGACATATGCATCATTGAACACTGATGTATGCATCAAAAAGTCCCAAGGGCATCCTTGCTGCAAAGGATTCTATTTTTAAACCACAAATGACTCATCACTGACCAGGGTCTCCCCGAAGCTACAATTTGCCAGGCTGTCAGGACAAAAGACAGGGGTAAAAGACAGGAAAGAGGACATACTTCTTCCATCCCATAAGCCCCACGCTGAAGCTGTCACAGCTGCCACCACCTAGTGCACTGTGGCTGTGTTAAGCAGGGGCTCTGCCCTTGTGTTTGGATAAAACTATTCTGAGCCACAGTGCTTCCCTCCAGCTGGCTCCTATCCCCACCTCTGCAGGCATCTGCCTGTGACTTTAGGGGAGCACCAGGGCTGTGCCATGCCATGTGGGGAGAAGACGCAGTCCTCTCGTGGTAAAAACTCATGCTAATCACAGAGGCTGTGAGCAATGATTGGGCCTGGAAAGGGATGCATTTCCTTCCTTTGCTCTGAAACAACCACACTTTTCAAAGAAGTGAGAGGACTGCAAGAGTGCCTGATCATCAAAAACATTCCTTTTAACTTCTGAAGAGCAGTGAGAAGGGCAGAAATAATTCATTCTGATTTTGGACGGTAGAGCAAATATGGATTTATAGACATAGTTATCAGGTTGTGTTTTCATAGGGAAAACAAATGAGCAATTGGGCAAAATGTGCTAAAAAGTAACACATAACAAATTCCAAGCAGGCCATGCCAATGCGTTCAGCCTTATTAAGTGTCCACAACAGAGCTGACCTCTTATTCACCTCCCACCTGCTAGAGAGAGAGACAGACAAAGAGAAAAGCAGGGCAATAAAATCAAGGAATTCAAGGCCCTTTTCCAGTGGAGATGACATAAAATAATTCCAGGAACTCACCTGGCTGGGTCTTTTCTGGCAGTCTTTTCTACCTGGGATTATCTTTGTTCTTTCCCCCTGGTCCTAAAGATTGCCCCATGATGAAGGCCCAAGAGTCCAGAATTGGCAGAGAAGTCAACATATTCTTTGCTCTCCAGTGGCTAGGCTATCATATCTTTGTTTATTTTCTTATGTAGTGGAAATGACTCAAGAGGCTAAGTAGACCTGGACTCAGAGGGAAGAGCTCTGGCTTCTGGCTCCAACTTTGCCTCTGGCTGGTTAGATGACCTTGAGAAGGTCATCTAACCTTTATTCCTTGAGAGAAGATGCTGAGGGCAAGGGATATTGGCACAAAGTCATCTCTGAAGCCTCTTAAAACTATGCATTATACAATCATCCCTTGTATGGGAGATTGGTTCCAAGTACATCCCCTACACATACCCATACATACAGACTGATACCAAAATCCATGGATACTCAAGTCCCTTATATAAAATGGCAGAGTATTTGCTTATAACCTATACATGTACTCCCAGATAATTTAAATCATCTCTATATTACTTATAACACCTAATACAATGTCAATGTTACATAAAGAATTTTTATACCACATTTTTTTTTTTGTAGTACTGGGGATTGAACTCCAGGGCATTCTACCTCTGAGCTATACCCCAGCCCTATTTTTTTATTCTTTATTTTGAAACAGGGTCTCACTAAGTTGCAGAGGGCCTCACTAGGTAGCTGAGGCTGGCCACGAACCCGGATCCTCTGGTCTCAGCCTCCCAAATGCTGGGATTACAAGCATGCGCCACCACGCCCGGCTTTTATACCATATTGTTTAGGGAATGATGACAAGAAAAAAAGTTATTACATGTTCAATGCAGATGTAATTTTTTCTTCATATACTTTTGGCCCACAATTGGTTGAATCCCTGGGTACAGAGGACCAAATGTATTCTAGAGTTATCTTCCATGGCAAACCGGGAAAGTCTATCAGTCTTTCTTTCCATTCCTAACACAGTCCCTGGTTTGTTCCAATGAAATACCTAAAATAAGTAGAGTCGATCCCTTCACACTGTTAGATGTTGTTGCATAAGATGTCTAGGAGCTGCTTGTACAGTGAGAAATAATTGAGGCAGCTGAGACTGCCTCACCGAAGTGGAAAGAGGAAGGAAGAATTCTGAGATAAACAAAGCCAATCTGGTAGAGAACCAAAGCATAAACCCTGACCCCCACATCTACCTGCATGGAGATGAAGATATGGAAAGAAGAGGGCTGTCTTCCTTGGCATACCCTCCATGGGTCTTCTCTGGATTTATACCCAGTTAATGAACAAATGGTGGCTTGAAAAACTAGGTGAGGTTAAAAGGTTGAGTTAGGGGGTACTCTCATGTCTGAGAAAGGAGTGGTGCCAGGAGAGGTTAAATTCTGAAAGGACAAGGTCTTCCCATTGAAAGATATTTATAGCCTCTTTGTCCCGAAGGCGCCCCCTCTTCTGCCAGTCAGTGGGCTCAGCTCCAGCACCATCTGACATTCTATTCTTTGAACAGCTGTTGGCTATCCTGTTGTGTTCCCTTCACAGATGTGCAGTGCTGCTCCGAACAGACTGCCCTTGAACTTTCCCTACCCATAATTTTCCAAACCAAAGCCTGGCAATAAAAATGTCAGCAAGGGTTGGAGAAAAATATGGGGGGGTAGTATTTGAGAGATAAAAAGAATGGAAAGATGCTTTGCACAACAGGGTGATTTGTGTTGACTTCTTCAACAAAGGTGAATACATTCTGTGACTTCTTAAACAGGGCACAAAGGTGGGGAGCTGGAGCCAATATTTCAGAGAACCAAATGGCAAGATCCCTGCTCCATAAGGGAACCACAAATGGAGAGTAAGTTGAGGTGCTCCCTTCCCTATGCCACAGGCTGCCCAGCTGGTCATACTGTGGGGCAGGGTGTGCCAATGGTGACAATGAAAGCTAGCCTCCTCAATACCTTACGGTTGACAGCGCACCCTCGTGGACTTGACTTCTGCTATCCTCACAGCTCTGCCTTGAGGCTGGCCACCTGGGAGGCACTGGGTCAACATCAGAGTGTGGTCAGTTAGAACAAGACTAGAGAAGGAAGCCAGTCATATCATTTCAAAGACCTCCATAGAAATATCTTTGGGGCCAAATTTTCCTCAAGTCCAGCAATTAGTTTGATAATATTAATTTTGTAAACATAAATATCCTGTCACACAATGCAAAACCATAAGAAATTAAACTAAATCCTGTAACTACAGGAAGAAGAGAATCCGTTGAATGGGGAAGCAAGGTAGCCCCCATGTCTACTTCAGCATATCAAGTAACAGGCACAAAGGATTAGAAAAGGATGGGAAAACCAAAGGTCTTCTTGGAAGGAATTCCGTAGCTGAGATGAGCTAAATGAGAAAAAATAAATGTTCTTTATTCTTTGCTAACTTGACCCTATCCTATCACAAAATGTTGCCACTCAATTGAGATAAAAGAACATTTATTAAGCCATTATTAGGAAGAAAGGAAGGAATAGAGCCTCCAGAGATATTAAACAGCACATGAATGACTCCTGGCAGAATCTTGGGGGGAAACCTATACCAGGACCCTCCTGAACACCCTCCACTTGGCCCCTGGGCTGAGAAATGGAGGCCTTGAGAACAAAAGAAAAAATAAGACAAGCCAGGAGCAGTGGAGCATGCCTGTAATTCCAGTACTTGGGAGGCTAAGACAGGAAGATCACAGGTTCAAGGCTAGCTTCAGCAATTTAGTGAGACCCTCTGCAACTTAGCAAGATCCTGTTTCAAATTTTAAAAACAAAAAGGACTGGGATGTAGGTCAGAGTTAGAATGCTCCTGGTTCAATCTTTAGTATGACAGAGAGAGAGAGACAGACAGACAGAAAGAAGAAGAAGAAGAAGAAGAAGAAGAAGAAGAAGAAGAAGAAGAAGAAGAAGAAGAAGAAG